>JAJGRW010000929.1:267588-358360 GCA_025461045.1 Carex parvula | reverse complement strand
TGAGTTCATCTTCGATGAGAAATGTATCGAAGCATTCAACACACTCAGGAATGCTTTGATTTCAGCCCCAATTCTCCAACCGCCTGACTGGGACCACCCTTTTGAAATCATGTGCGATGCAAGTGATTACGCAGTGGGAGCAGTCCTGGGACAACGGAAGGATAAGAAACCCTATGCAATCTATTACGCGAGCCAAAGTTCTAAATGAAGCTCAATGCAATTACACAACAACTGAGAAAGACTACTCGCAGTAATATTTGCAATTAACAAATTTCGATCTTACCTTGTAGGTTCAAAAGTCATCATTTACACAGATCATGCAGCAATCAAGTACCTCATCAACAAGAAGGGACGCAAAACCTAGACTCATCCGATGGGTACTTCTCCTACAAGAGTTTGATATCGAAATTAGGGATAAGAAGGGCACAGAGAATTCGGTAGCCGACCACTTGTCAAGACTGAGACAACCAAGCAGTGATGATCACCGATCGATGATTCTTTTGCTGATGAACAACTCTACTCTGTAGAGACATGCAGACGGCCATGGTACGCAGATCTGGCCAAACTACATTGCATGTGGAGCCATCCCGCCTAACATGACATTTCAGCAAAAGAAGAGATTTCTAACAAGTGCCAAACATTACTACTGGGATGATCCTTACCTCTTCCGCCTTTGTGTAGACGGAATACACAGAAGATGTGTCACACATGAAGAATCGAAAAGCATCATTCATGACTGTCACTCCTCGCCGTATGGTGGCCATGCATCATTCCAAAAGACAGCATTGAAAATCCTTCAAGCAGGTTTTTATTGGCCCGACATCTTCAGAGATGTTCAGGATTATGTCTCCCGCTGTGACGCATGTCAACGGACTGGAAACATATCCAAACGGGATGAGATGCCTCAAAATTCAATCCTAGAAGTGGAGATTTCGATGTTTGGGGAATTGATTTCATGGGGCCATTCCCGAGCTCAGTAACAACAAGTATATCCTCGTAGCAGTCGACTATGTCTCAAAATGGGTGGAAGCAATTCCAGCGCCATCAGCAGATGCAAATATAGTCAAGAGGGCTTTCCAGAAGATCATATTTCCAAGGTTTGGCATCCCTCGAGTAGTGATAAGTGATGGAGGATCGCATTTCATCAACAATCAATTCAACAATCTTCTGAAGAAAATATGGCGTCACACACAAGGTGGCAACTCCTTACCATCCACAAACCAGTGGGCAAGTAGAAATTTCAAACAGAGAAATCAAGAACATCTTGCAAAAGACGGTGTCTTGGTCCAGAAAGAATTGGGCACTCAAACTAGACGAAGCACTTGTGGGCCTACAGAACCTCGTTCAAAACTCCAATCGAATGACACCCTACAAACTGATCTACGGAAAGGCTTGTCATCTGCCAGTGGAGTTAGAACACAAGGCATATTGGGCAATAAAACGTTCAAGTATGACCTTAGAGATGCAGGCAAGAAGAGGGCTACTAGATCTGATGCACTAGACGAACATACACGCATACGATAATGCAAATATGTATAAGAACGGGCGAAATTCTACCATGACCAAAAGATAAGAAAAAGGAATTTCAAAGAAGGCGACATGGTGCTTCTCTTCAATTCAAGATTAAAAACTCTTCCCCCGTAAAATTGAGATCCAGATGGACGGGGCCATACAAGGTCACTTGCGCGTACCCTTATGGACAATCCAAATCTGGAGTCAGAAACCGGGTATTTTAAGGTGAACGGCCAGAGGTATGAAGCACTACATCGCAGGAACAAATGACGAGCATAAAGAGACATTCCTTCGGAATCAGCCAAACGACTGATGCGACACAAAGTCAAGCTAATGACTTTAAACAAGTGCTTCTTAGGAGGCAACCCAAGGCCACTTTTGTTTTCTTTTTCATATAAAAATTAAAAAAAAAAAATATTTCATTTGATCCTAAACTATTGTACTAATCACAGGGTTCCTATTCTTACCTACAGGAGGAAATGCTGGAAGAATTTAATTGACAAAATTCGAAGCCCGTCACGAAAAATTATTCTCTGTTACGGACTGTATCAATCCAATACGGAGTAGTTCTCCAATACGGGCTTATCTGGGACTTGGCGCAGAAAAAGAAAGGTTCAACACAAAAACCGCACAACGGTTACGGACCGTATCAGTTGATACGGACCGTAATCAATGAGCAGTTTTAACCAACTCTATTTCTGATGCTTCAAGAAACAAAAATTCGAATTTTAACTAAATCTAACCTCCCACTACCAGCACTTTCTACACATTCATCACATCTTTTCACTGCCATTTAAACCCTTCAATCACCTCCCTTTTTCCCTGCACCATTTTGTAGATTTTCAGATCAAAATTCGAAACCTGTCCACAGAAATTCTCCAAGTCAAGCCGTATTAGCACCGTATCAGCTTAATACGGCCCGTAACAGAGATCGAAACCAGAGAAAAATGGCGCACAACAGCTCCCGTTCCTCCGATCCTCAATCCGACAATGAACATATCTTCGCAACAGCCATGGGAATCAAGTTCTACAGCAAGCAAGAATTCGATCGCGCTCAAACATTGCTCGACCGAACTGTCGCGAACAACAAGGCGATGTGCATAAACACCATGAAAGTCCTCGGGTGTTATGATTACGTGCGCGTGTCCCTCAATAATATCAATTTATGGGACTTGGCGGACCGCCTACGGACTACAAGAGTATATCTAAGACCCTCCATAGAATTCTTATCAACACTACAATGGGAAGGCGACATGATCACATACCGTTTACTCAACCGCCCATTTACAATAACCATGGAGGACTTTTGCAAGGCGCTGTCCATCCCAACAAATGGCGAAATTGAACTGTGCACGAGGGAGAAGCGCACGAAGTATTGGGAGATGGTCGCAATCGATGAGCACAAAATATACCGCAAAGACTCACGCTTTATTTCTTCAATAGAATTGCGGTATATTCATATTATCTTGACTAACTCTATCTTCCAACAGGAGAAGACACAACGGAGGTGCAAGAGCGAGATATCTTCATCATGCGTTGCATGAAGAGCCATAAGCATCAACCACATCTCGGCCACCACATCATGCACCACCTTACTTCTGTGGCCGCCGACACGAAAAACAAAAATGTGGTTTCCGTGGGTTGCTTCGCAACCCTCCTTGCACACCACCACAACATAAGTTTTGACGGCTTTGTGGAAGTATTCGGCAACAACTGCCTCAATATGAATTATTTGGTGAATAATAACCATGTACAAGCGGTCTTCAACGCACACACCGGCGACATTAGGTACACTCTCAAAATTGGTGAAAATATGACCATCCACATTGGTACGGATAGGGGGTCATTTCAGTTCGGATACGAATCCGAACATGAAGATGAAGCACAAGAAGAGGAGGAACCAGAAGAAGAAGAGCCAACGGAGGAGGAGCCTACGGAGGAGGAACCAACCGAAGAACATATGGAGGAATCACAAAGCACACCACACCACTCAACCATCCAACACCACGATATGGCATTTGTACGACATCTCATTCCACCACGCGACACTACAAATGCATCCAACTCCATACCCGCGCCCACCGGTTGGGAGCAAGAACCGACAATATCACGACCTCGAGAGCCAGGCCCTACCGCACGTTACGCCAACAACACCCTCGAGAATTTAAATAAGCGCACACGCTACTTGGAAGAATACTTGGACAAGGTAAACAAAGCACACGAGAATTTCTATGAATATTGCCTTTCCAAGGGAATACCATTCACACCATCGATTCCATTCAACCCACCACCACCCCGTGACAATGAGTCATCTGTGAGATCTTTCTTATCCCTCTCTTTCTTGTTTATTTTCTTGCATTGAGGACAATACAAAATTTAAGCATGGGGGTAGGGGATAAGAAATTAGTTTAGGAATTGCATTGTATCTAGGATCATGGCATGTAGGACCCTTATTTTTTTTCTTTTTCGCTAGCAGTTTTACTCAATCGGGACCACTTTTCAAGGATTAACCAAGATAAGTTGGGAGGAACGGTTGAGGTTTTTATCTAGCGTGCATATAGGCATTTGCATTGATAGGATCATATAATTTGCATGTAGGATAATCAAATAGGAATTGTTTTAAAATTTTAATTAGGCTAAGGTTTAGATAATTGGCCATGATACCAAAAATTCAGAATTTTAATTTTTAGTAATTTCAAAGTGAACAATTAATTGCTAACCATGAGAGTTGATCAAAAATTGCAAAACCTAGAATTTTATTTTGAGTAATTTATTTTTGCAAAGTCTTTTAAATTTGATAGTGTTTTAGAATACCCATTTATTATAGATAGACCCCTAGCGAAACTATGCAATAATTTCTTGTATGAATGAATACTTGAAATTGTGTGTAATCATGGTGCTTGTGACACAAAAATATGTTATTTTATTTTTCACAAAAATAGAAAAATACAAAAAAAAATCGAAAAAGAGAAAAATAAAAAAAAAATAGAAAAATATAGAAAAAGAAAAAAATAGAATAAAAGATGGAGGATAAAAAGAGTACGGGTGCCTACGCAAGACTGGTTACCAATAGGCTCGAGAAAACCTCCCAAATTTTAATTTTTGTACATATTTAATTTTCGAAAAATAGTCACAAGTACCAACACACTTAGTTGTCATACTTTGCTCCAATCAATTGGGAAGGAAAATCAAAATTTATATCATTAGAATTCCTATTGATTGGAAGGGATCCATGTATAATCGAAGGGGAATTAATACTCTTAATTTTAAGGATATTTGTGAAATAGATTGTTTGATAATAATTATTCTAGGGTTAGCATAATGAGGTCAATCATGGGGTGAATAAATTGTTCAAGGGAGAGATCATTAATATTTTAGAGTTCTAAATTTTTATTGTCATGCCAATTGTACCAAACCTAAGTTCCAATTAAATTTTAAACAGGTCCTTGAGATTGTATGGTTTAACCTAGACTGGATCTTTGACTAGCTGGGATGTCGTTGCTTGAGGACAAGCAACAATTCAAGTTGGGAGGCGTGATCAGAGTCAAAATGATGATGATTTACGTAGGGTTTTGGCTTAGGTTTTGCATATTTACTCACACTTATGTTTAATTATTTAGAGAAAAAGGCTACTGTCACCCTTCTTTATGTTTTATTGCAGAAAACAGGTTTTGGGACTATTTCATGTCAAAAGGAACTAGAATCAGGTCAATCGGATCAGCGATGCCTTCAACCAAGTCTTGGTTACGGTCCGTATTGGTTAATACGGATCAGACATAGCACAGACTCAGAAGATGGCGCACGAAGTTACAACCATAACCGCCAAGGTCTCATTACGGACCGTATTACCTGATACGGTCCGTATCCGAAGGCGTCTCTTGGGAAATAACTGCCGACAGCTGTTTCCAGATTGATTTCTTAACCTCCAATCAACCTCTACACGTCCCTACACTCCTATATAAGGCCCCTGGGCAGATAGAATTGGTATCTTTGTACTTAGGGGTTAGATTTGATTAAAGAGAGAAGAGAGGAGTGATTGTAACCATGCCGTTCCGCGGCTAAGTTCCTTTTCTTAGGGCTAGGCAGTAAACCTTGTTACTCTTGATGTTTTGATATATATATTTTTGTTGATTATGGTTTCTTGTTGTTGTATCGAATATGCTTTTGTGATTTATTATCTCTTCATCTAATTTCAATGATCTAGTTTGAGTTCATTAGGGTAGTGACAGTGCTTTAATAACTCTTTAAACTATTTGGATGAGTTAGCCTCGTTGAGATCTATTAGGTTTATGTGAAGAAAACCTTCGCGGGGAAACCATAAACCAGAACAACAAAACGCATGACCAAATTCCATCATTTGCGTAAGGTAAATCGCAGTGATCTGTGTAGTAATTTGGGAGATAAGAGACCCGATAGTTGCGTAAGGTAAATTGCATTGTCCTGAGTAGAGTCTCGATGAAAGATCTGTCATTCTGGCGTAACATAAATCGCAGTGACCTTTGTAGTTATCTTTCATAAAACAACAACAGGAAATCAGACGCAACAGGAATATATTGTCAAGACGGATTGAGTAGCAATGGTGTGCCAAAACCCTAGGAATTCTCATCTCTATCTTTACTTTAATTACTTTTAATTGCTTCCTAATTTACATTGATCAACAAACATCTCTCAAATTTCAGATTTCGTCTAGCTTTTCGAAATGTTGTGATTCGATCGCTCAAAGCATTGAACCAATATTCCCTGTGGATCGACCTCGCATATACTACTCGATAAGGATTGTGCGCTTGCAGTCCGAACCGATAGCATTTATGAGTTTATAAATATTAAAAGAAACATTGCTCTCTTTTGAGTGATCAATAATATAGATGATAATACTCTAAAAGGTCACTGACCGAGATAATTAGCAGGAACACTAATTATCGCTACAAGGTTAGTATGTGGATTAAAAGATGGTCAAGTTTTACAGACCATAGACAATGAGTTGTCATTTTAATCACATAGATACATGTTCCAGGAATATGGTATTTGACAGACCCCGAATGAAACATTATACGGAATTGTGTTCGTGTCATTAATGCTTTCATTCAGTGTTAAGTTCTACAGTATGAGGTATTCATCTTTCCTAACTAAGAGATGTGTATGTGTGATTGTTATCTAACGCTATCTGTAAAAAGTAGCTATAACGGTAGCTCTTCGGTATACATAGCTTAGCTGAGGTAGTGATGGTCTACCAAAAGTACTATTGTTCCTAGTATTTATTATACGAGTTATAGTGTCACTGGGCCCCTTGATAGAGTAAGAATATCTACTAGCAGTATGAATACAAGAGTAATCATATTTGATAATCTGCTCAAGATCAAGAAAAGATTAATTTACAAGGATGACACAAACCTACCTTGAAATTAATCTGACGGCTATGAGACAAAAGAATTAAACACGAGTAAAATAGTTTACTGGATCGTGATATTGTACTATAAGGCATCATCTGTGTAATTGGATAGTCATTATGCGTTTTGCCAGATGCCTCTCATGATTATAGAAGTTAAAACGGTTTTAATTCTATTTACCAACATAACACAGATCCTATCGGGTCACACCTATAGGAGTTAATCGGAGAATCTTATTGATTGATTATAAATTGATTATGATCAATAATAAGATGGTTTATAATTAATTATACTTGATATAATTATATTATAAATGTCATGTAAAAATGACAAGCAAAAACATTGGTTAATTTATAAACGTGTATGACACGTTGTATAAAAGTTAACCGGTTAATTTATAAACGTATGGGACACGTTGTATAAATTACCGAAATTAACAACCGCAAGAAATGTAATTATTCAGAATAATTATACGGATATTAATTGTGTTCGGGGCGAGGGCATTCTGGTCTTTTCAGATTCGTCCTTATCCGCATGACACGTCACCGATCCTATCCACATGACATGTCATCAATCCTATCCACATAAGCACCTCTGCTGCAAGCAGCTTACAAGCACGTCCTTGTAAGCACCTCTGCTGCAAGCAGCTTACAAGCAGCTTGCAAGTACCTCTGCTGCAAGCACCTTACAAGTACCTCCCTAACCCTATAAATAGAGGGGTAGGGGTAAGAGAATTCATAAGTTGAAACAAGTTCGAAAAGTCTGAGTTCGATTCAAATTGGTTCGGTTATCGTTCTCTTTCTCGTTTTCTCTCCCAAATAGTGTCGCGGTTTAAACGAAAGTTATACGTATCTGATACGTATTATCTTTCGAGTTGTTGAATAGTATTTGCTGGATTTCGGTGAATAGTGTTTTACTTATTAGTAAAATCAGAATAACTGCCGGTCGGGAATTCTGCTATTTCGTCTTTTTCCCGTGAATAGTGTTTTTTGCGTAAGACTGTGGTTTACAGTATTTCTGGCAAAAGAAATAAACCGCTCTTTGGTTAGTCCTGGTGGATAACCTATAGAGGCACCATATGTTTGGTGCTCCGAGAGAAGTCATTGCTCCGAAAGAAGACATTGCTCAGATCCGGTCTTCTCGCTCGGTCTGCATTCCAATTGTAATTTGGAAACAAGGTATAAATGTTATATAAATTTATTTACTTGATAAATAGGTTTAAGTTTTAGAAATCAATTACGGGAATAGATCCTTAAAGGATTAAAAGAATGATACCATCTTTTAATCCTTGGCTTGAGATAGACGTAGAAATTTTTTATTCTATGGTCTTTCCGCAGCTTGAGCCTAAAAGTTAATCAATGGGTTTTGAACAGTCAAAACCCAACACGAGGATGATTTCATGTCGGCATCGCCAGTACCCGATATGGCACAGAGATGCCGCATGATGGAGAGGCTAGTGGTAGCGGGTCTCATACTCAGCCTGCCTTTGGGACTGGGTTCGTCGCATCTATCTTTGGTACACCTCTGCCAGTACCGACAGTCTCCACGGGTGATGACAGATGGGATACCGCCGAGAGATACTTAGGTCCGCCAATGCTAGTGTGGTGACCGAGAGAGACAGAGCCTGGCTGCGCGAGCGCCGGGCGAACGCCGGAGTACCACTGTTTGACCCTAAAAAGTCATAAAAAAAATAAAATTAATTAAATGGCCGAATCAAAAATATTTGGAGCTGGGCCGAATTTAATTGATGAAAATTGGGGCTGCTACTAAATGGTCGAACCAAATTAATGGGGCTGCTGTTGGCCGAAATTAAATAGGCTAGCCCAATTGTTGCATGGCCCAATTTGAGAGGATAGAATATGCTCTAGATATTTTATTCTCATGGACACATGTCACACTACCAATGAAGATGCCAAAATGGGAGGGAAGAATATATTCTAGAATGTGATCTAGATATTTTTATTCCCATGGACACATGTCACACTACCAATGAAGATGCCAAAATGGGAGGGAAGAATATATTCTAGAATGTGCTCTAGATATTTTTATCCCCATGGACACATGTCACACTACCAATGAAGATGCCAAGATGGGAGGGAAAAATATATTCTAGAATGTGCTCTAGATATTTTTATCCCATGGACACATGTCACATGGCCATTGAAGATGCTAAAATGCCAAGAATATTCTCTTCAAGCTTGAGGGATAAGCATGACACTTGGATGCATCTAAACCTTTGGATGAGAGTTGATGCAAATGAGTGGTGGGGATCACGCCAACAAGGCTCCTCTAAACCTAGGCTCTACCCCTTGCCATGACCAATATAAACCCCTCATTTGAAGAAGAAGAGAAGAGACACCACAAGAAGATAATATATACAAGAGATGCACAATATATACAATAGAAACCACACATATACAATATATACACCACACAACACACAAACACAACCCAAGGCCGAAACCTCCTCTTCTTCTACCAACATAAAAAAAAAAAAATAGAAATAGGTAGAGATTAAGATTTTGCAATGTAGAAGCTTAAAAAAGCTTGATGTTCATGTAAATTAGCCATGAATGAATAAAGGAATGTTCTTGTTCAATGATTTTCGTTTGTTTTTGTTTCTTTTATGCAAATGGAGCTTCTTTATTTCTTCCTTTTAATCTCCTTCTTCTTCTTTCTTTTATTTTCGGATTTGGATGAAGATTGAATGCTTCTAACTCACATGAATGAGTTTAGAAGCATGAAATCATATAAATGAAATAAACCCCTTTTATGTAATAATCAAATATTATATTAAAAGGTTTAAAAATGATAAATGAAATAGAGGAGGCATTAATAGCTTTTATAGCTAGCTTTCAAGCCTATGATTCTAAATAAAATATATGTATATGTAAATATTTGTGATTTTCTTGCTCCTCTTTGTCTTCTCTACCTCCTCTTCCCTTTTCTTCTTTTCTAATCCTTTCTTTCCCTTCTTTGTTTTCTTCTTTTGATCACCCTCTTAGAGCTTTTAATAAAGTGATATATTAGTGAAGATATGTGTAGTTGAGCCGGCTGGCATCCTTGCATATCCAATCTCTTATTCATTTTAATTAAGAGTTCTTATTTAGAGGGATAAAGTGACAAATAAAAAAAATTAATGCACAAGGATTGTGGAGTTGAGGCTGGCTGGCTTCCTTCATATTTCCTCAACCATAAAGGGCCTAGATGCATAATTGTTGAAGAAGAGAGCAAATGAAAAGAGGGAAATAATCAATCCCAATGAAATGATGCTCAAGGACCTTCACATAATTATGCAAATGACATAGGACCTATATGCAAATTTGAAATGGCATTGGTAAGTGACATATTGTGATACCAATGCCTCTTTTGATTCTTGATGACCAAATCTTGACATAAGGGCTTAGATATAGTCTAATCAAATCAAATACCCTATGATATGATATCTCAAATACCCCAAATGTCTCAAAATGACCTGCTGCCACAAACCGGCCAATGTGAACTGATCACGAAACTCAAACCAGAAATCCAAATACACAGTTAGATGGAGGACTCAAAAACACACAATTTAGACTCAAACTTTACATTTATAGCATTTTTACACGATTTACTAGCTATTTTTAAAGTTCAGCTTTCAAAAATACAAAAAAACTCTTTCATCAAAGGCCGTTCAATTATGGAATCATACGCCGTCGCACGGGAGCTGTTAACATTCACACACAAAAACAAAATCCCATCCATCTTGTACAAGGTGGACTTTGCGAAAGCGTTCGACACGGTTGATTGGTCATTCTTGACTAATCTACTGGTCGAGCGGGGCTTCCCACCCAAATGGTTGTCAGCAATGGTCGCCATTCTGCACACGTCATCCTCTGCCGTAAAAGTAAATGGCCAATTAACAGGATTCTTCGAACATAGGCAGGGCCTCAGGCAAGGGGACCCGCTCTCACCACTCCTCTTCATCCTGTTAACTGACTCACTCCAGTGGTTTCTCACGAACTCCCGGCCTGTGATGCATAATCAGATGGTACTCGAACCGCAGGCCATCCAATTTGCAGATGATACGGTCATATATGCTGAGGCACACCCGACAACGCTGCGAGTCATATCCCTAGTTCTCGAGCTCTATGGCAAGCTCACCGGGCTGAAAATCAATCGCTCCAAAAGTGGGTTCATACCCATCTCCATCCCGCAAGCCGGGACTCATACTATAGCCTCCATCTTAGGCTCCCCGAGCTTAAACTTGCCAATCAAATACCTCGGTCTCCCGCTCACAATGAAAAAACCCAGGATAGCTGACTTTGCAGATCTCATAATAACGGTGCAAAGACGGATGGAGGGATGGAAATCAAACCTATTGTCCTTTGGAGGACGAATGACACTCGTCAAAGCGGTCTTGACGGCAATCCCTTTGCATTATTTGCAAATTATCAAGCTCCCCAAAGGGGTCACCAGGAGGATAGACAAGCTGCGGAGGAGATTTCTCTGGAAGGGGAACGCAACGTGTAGTGGCATAAATTGCTTAGTCAATTGGGAGCGTGTGTGTACACTCAAGGTAAATGGAGGAATGGGTATAATAAACCTAGCAACACAGAATGATTCCTTAATGACCAAGTGGTTGTGGAGAATCAAGAATCAACAGCAGGGGAAATGGGCCAAGATATTACAACACCTATATGGGATTACGGAACCTCAGCAGTTGCTGCAGCACACCGCTGAATCAAATTTCATCAAGGAACTAGCAGCGCTCCTGCCGTTCTATATGGCCTCCTTACGACAATCGCCCACACCCGATTGCCGTGAATGGAGATGGACGGCACGGGGGAAATTTACGGGCTCCTCGGCGTACACGGCAATGAGCTACACGGGGGTTGAGTGTGAGTACCAAAGGACGATATGGAATTTGAGGGTCCTTACAAACCCAAGCGAACCTACAAACTAAGGGCGTGCAGCTCACTCCGGGATGCGCTCTGTGCCAATCGACCAACATAGAAGATAGAGATCACCTTCTATGGACATGCCAATTCGCGAACCGATTCTGGAGAGGACTGACGGCGCATACGAACACCAAACTAAAACGGGGGGCCGGGACGATAACGGATGCATGGTGGGAGATAAGGCATGACCTACCACCGTCACAACGAAGGAGATTGGATACGACCTGGGCGGCGGGGTGTTGGACACTGTGGAGAGAGCGCAACCGTCGCATTTTCTCCAATCAGAGGAGGACAGTTCCAATGCTGATAGATGATACTGCCGCTGACACTATCCGTTGGATAGAGCATTGCTGAATGGAGACATTATCGTGATGCGTCTTAAGTTTAAATTGTCACAGTATTGTAAATTAGGTAGTAGTCACTAGATAAGAGGAGATGTAAATAAACTTTTAACCTTTTCTTTTTAATACAAAATGTTAAAGGCTAAGCCTTTAACCTTCAAAAAAAAAAAAAAAAAAAAAACTGGTAAATAAGCTTGCTGTCCCAGAATATGCCTCTCGCAAAATCACAAATTAAAAATAGATTTAGGCCTTCTAAATTCTTGAAACTTTTTGAGGATATAGATTGTGCTTTCCTGAAGAGTTTGGTACCAAGAACACTCAAATAGGAGTTGTAGTCTATCTTGTACAAATTTTACAAAAAATAATTGTCAGTAAACAAAACTGGTGCTAGACTGAAGTGACCCTCTCTGGTAAAATGATTACTCTAGACCAGAATAGAGGCTAAAATGCAAAATGGACTGCACCAAGATGTAAATAACTCCAAAACACACAAGATAGACACAAAGATCATATTATTTGGATTTTATGTCGATTTAATATGGATTTTTGAAGTTCAGCTTCTCAAAATGGAAATACAAAAACTGTAGAAAGAAAAACTGCATCTTTTACCAGTCTATCTCTGCATTCAAGCACCTGTTAAAAATGGTTAAGAAAGTGCAAAGATCTTGAAATTTGACATGCGTATAGAGTAAACTTTCCTCTACACTCTCATAAAAAGAACCAAAAATTTGGCTTTGTAGATTGTCCAGAATAAATTTTTAAAGATCAGTCGTCAGAATAGCAAAATAGCAACTGAAAATAAAACACCAGCAAATACCCCTGCCTTTGCATGGCCTTTAAACATGGAAAAAGAACTCCAAATCCCATGAAATTTTACAGAGTTATAGATTGAATTCTCCTCTGTAAAACCATATAAAGAATACAAAATTTGGTTTAGCCAATTGTCGGAAATGGTCCTCAAAGTTCAGCAAAACAGAGAAACGGCTGCTCCATTTACCAACAGGCACTTCCGTACGAAAACACACATTTGACATAGCTCTGAATAGAGTTTTGCAAAACTGCTATACATGCATAGATCATGACTAAACAAACATTTTCATATGCAGGATACAAGATTTGGTGTAGCCAATTGGCAGGAATCGACCTTCGAAGTTCAGCAGTTCAGAAAAACAGAAAACTGTTGAAACCATGCCATCATATGATCAAATTCCATGAAAAAGGAGTCGTTGACATTCATTTAAAGCAACGTCGAAAGCTGGCAAGGGTTACTCCTCTACAAATCCAATTCGCAAAAGAATCAACCGAAAACAAGAAGAACATGAAGGCAGCAATAGCAAGAGGCCCTCAACACAAACCTTGAAGGATCAATACAGATCGCAAAACCCCGAATAACAAAGAATCGAAACCTTTTTCAAACAGACCCTTATAACAAAAGAAGTCACAAGTGCAGTCCTTCGACGTCCACAAATCAGTCCTTGACGCCTTGCAAACTCCTCAAACAATGTCCTTGGAAATCCCACTTACAGCCCAAACTTCATCTCAAATCCAAATTACAAATCTCAATCCTTTCAGCTTCACAAATAAGTCCCTGAAAAACATAAAACTTCACAAACAAGCCCTTTCCAGCCCTTTTTGGACATAACTCCTTCATTCCAAATCCAAATCAACTCAAACCAACTCTAAATGAACCCAAATCAAATCCTTCATATTTCTAAATCGAAATCAAGCATAATCAAACAACATACAACCTGCCAAATGACCAAAATACCCTTTTCTTCATGTTTAAATCATTTCCTCTTAAATAAAATATAAATAAAACACAAATATATTTTGTCAAATACAAAGATGTTTCTAAAATAAATAAAAGGTATAATAAATGTATTTGAATAACATTCATTGCATTTTGTGCATACATATTACTTAAATACCTAAAACAATGATAATCAAATGAACACAAAAAGACCAAGTACATGAGTTCTCCCCTTTTAGCCCCTTTATTCAATTCACAACAAATAGGCTTCAAATCCTGGAATGAACGAGGTATTCAGTATGGCTTGGAAGGGTCATCTGATGTAATTAACAGCGGGGGCTTGCGCCCGCTGGGAGTTAAACGTCCCCACAATCATTAAACTCTCTCGATAGGCTGATTATGAACAGTAGGTCTGTCGAGGGTGAACCAGAAGGAATTGTGGAAAGAAAGTGAATGTTTCAAGTTCGATGTTCTCTCCATGCCTTGAAAGCAGAGAGCACTGAACCATGAGATATTTAACGCATGCACACACCTTCCAAAATCGCTGTGCAACTTTCTGCGCCCTACAACCACCTCAGCGATGGTCCCCCTATCCGTTTTAGTTGTATCGTTGCTAGTTTTGCACTATTTATATTTGGTATACTATTTATGTTTGGTATATTTGAATTATTTTATATTTTGGTTCTTTTGTATGTGTGCTTTTATGTTATTATTTTTATATTTTACAGATAAAATAAATAATAATGATAATGCTAATAAACAAAAAGTATTACAACAATAAAATAGTAGTACCACATAAAAAATAAACAGAAAATTATTTAAAACAATTGAAAAAATGCGTTAAACAGCAAAAATAAGCTTTAAAGATTAAAGGCACACCAATTGGCGCATCCCGAAATACATTGAGTCGGTGTGAGTGACATAAGTACTCAGAAAAATAGTTACGAAAATAATATTACAATACAATAACAAAATAAAATTACACTAAATACAAGAAGAAAATAATTTGTGTTAAAAAAAAAAGGGGGGGTAAGCCGGCCATTTTGTGGCCGGCTTGGGCATTTTTGGCGAAAATCCGAAAATCTGGACATAAATATTAATTTTTATTAAAGTTTGGATCGAATATTTGGACATTGAAAACGAAGATATGGTTGTGGGACATATATTTGGGGCATAAAAGAATGGAGCATTTTAACCCTACAGAATATAAAATTAGATCTCTTAAGTACATTTTCATATGGAGATCATATTGAACAGTTCAGATTGACTATTTAATTGTTTGAACTCTAACAATAGAGATATAGATTCATAGCACAATTCAATTCGTAATGTGCATGTTTCTAGTATTTCCCTTTGCAACTTAATTTATATATATAAGTTCAAGATTTCTATTTTTTTATTAAAAAAAAGTTACATCCAACTTTTAGCCGATTTTGATTGCTGTGCAAAATAAATGGTCAAGTTGAATGGATGAAAAGAAACCAGCCTTTTGGTATAAAGAAAAAGAAGGTTTGATTAGATGTACAAAAGAAAATGATTGAATTTGGACCAATGTGTGCTACTAGTTTTGTCTCTATGTGGTTTATTGTAAACAACACAATATTATCAATCTAATTATGATTCTGATCGACAATCTTGTGTTTGAATTAAAATGTGAATTGAGGTTTCGAATATATAATGCACATGTAGTGCATAATATATATATATATATATATATAAAAGAGCTATGTAATTTCATGAATGTTTTATACCTTATCAAATAATTAAAATTTTGAATATTTCTTATCTTTTTTTAAAAGAGGAATATTTCTTATTGAACAAACAAATTGAAAATATGTTGACAAATAAGTGTTATGATATCTATATTATTCACGAATTTTACAAATTTCATAAAATGCACCCGTATTATTCCCTATTTATATTCAAAGTATTTACTAAATTTATGAATTTGTCATTTTCTTTCATAACATATTAACATTTTGGTTTATTGTTTGTATCATAAAAAAGTTGAATTAATTCCAAAGCATGTCAGTCTGTATCATCAAAAATTATTTGCATCAAATTTACATGATTAATTAACATTCCCACAGCTGGAACTCAGAGATCCATGAATTAATATATTTTGTATTATCAAACGATAAGGATCAGGTACATGAGGTTGTACAAGTATGCAATATATTATGTCTGTGTGATGAAGCAGCCTGTATTAGATTAATTGAATAAAATTTGTCGTGATTCTAAAATTATTTCATTATTAAAGATTCGTCCCAAATTACTCCGACATTTTTATTAATATCCAAAGTTTAATAGAAATTAATATTTATGCTCAGATTTTTCGAATTTTCGCCAAAAATGCCCAAGCAGGCCACAAAATGGCTGGCTTACCCTCCCCCCTAAGCCTGCCATTGTGTGGCCGGCTTACTCTTTTTTTTTAAACCCGTGTTTTACCCTATATATATACCTTTTTTTTTCTCTCTCCTCCTCACAACTCCCTCATTTCTCAACTGAATTTTCTCTCTTCTTTTAAAGTAATTTTTTTTATCTAATTTAAATTTAAATTTATTTAATTTAGGGTTTAGGGTTTAGGATTTAGAGAAATTTGTTGTAACTTAGTGTAATTAGCACAGTTAACCCTATTTTAGGGTATTTTGGCTTTTTTTAACATAATTAGGCTAATTAAGCGTAATTTAGCCGAATTTAGGATAATTACAAAATTAGATTATTTGAGCATATTTTACCGAAATTAGGCTATTGTAGCATATTTAAGGTTATTTTAATCGCAATTAGGTTAGTTTAGGCACAATTTGACCCATTTTAGCATGTTTAAGCAGAGTTAAGACTTTTTTGTCCCTTATTAACATATTTTACCGAAATTAGGTTATTGTAGCATGTTTTAGCATGTTTTAGGTTATTGTAACCGCAATTGACCTATTGTAGCATGTTTAAGCAGAATTAAGCCTATTTTGGTCGTTTTTAGCATATTTTACCGAAATTAGGTTATTGAAGCCTATTGTAGCATATTTTAGGTTATTATAACCGAAATTAGGTTATTGTAGCCTGTTTTAGCATGTTTTAACGGCAATTGGCCTATTTTAGGTTATTTTTGACATCAGGGTGCGTAGAGCACGGTCTACCTGTCGTCCAGTAGTGGACGAGACGATCAGTACCAGCAGCACCGACCATATCAGTCCTCTCCTGATTAATGGATTCCCCACGACGATCACCGAGTCTCACTGGCTCCTCGTGAGGTACATATCTTTGTTAGGTCTTCTTAAAATTTTGTTGAGTTTGAATTTGTTATGATAAAACATTGTGGACTACTTTTTATACGCATGACACGTTTCTTTTAGATGTCAAGTTGCAGTGCGTTCACATGTGATACTACGAGATGATGGACCAGTACCTCATCAACCTGGGTCTCTACCAGGTTGTGGACATCATGCGAGCGGAGAGAAACATCATCAATGCATCTCTCATCGCAGGACTGGTGGCGCGATGGCGTTCCGAGACTCACACGTTTCACATGCCATTCGGAGAGATGACAGTGACTCTCCAGGATGTGAGTGCCCTTTGAGGTTTGCCTATCCGTGGCACACCCGTTGGCGGCGTATCTGACAGCACCAGATTCATTAGGTTGACGAGTTGTTGGGAGCTGATCCTCTCTATCTCATTGGGGAAAATAGGAGGTCTAAATTCGATATAAGGATGACGAGCTTACGGGAGCACTTCTGCGCGGGTCTCTCGGCAGATTCCACCGAGCTGGAGATTCAGAGGTAAAATCTATAATTTGTTTATATTAATCAATTTCCAATATGAGGATTCTATTACATTTACTATAAATTGTTTCTATTATAATTTTTATATATTTTGTATTGCAGATATACACGGGGCTGCGTGATAGACCTTTTTAGTTCTGTCATGTTTCCTGATTCCAGCGGTGACCAGATGCCGATGATGTATCTCCCGCTGCTGGCAGACCTTGAGCGGCCGTCGCCGTACAACTGGGGTGGGGCTGTCCTAGCCCATCTGTACTCCCACCTGTGCCGTAGTAGTGAGGTAAGTCTCTCACTTTTTTCTTACTAAATTATTTAATCAATCAATCCATCAAAATACATTGACGTCTAATGTTCTTGAAATTGCAGAAGAATGCGAAGCAGATGTACGGGCCGGTACTTCTGCTTCCGCACTAGTTGTGGTCACGACTACCGGTGGGCCGGCCTATCCAGAATGAGGCGCCGAATTGGGGAGAGCAGATACTTGGAGAAGCCCGGCATACGGAAAGAAGTGGCATGGTTACCACCACTACTCAGATCGGACCCACGGTGCTACCGTTGGGATCAGGCCAGTCCTGTCAGAGCTTTAGAGTTTGCCTGCCGATCTTGTTGAGTAGAGGCCGTACGATCAGTTGTACGCGGAGGACCTCTTGCCGGGGATGTGTCTCCAGCAGCAGGAGCGGGATATGTGGTTGTACAGAGGTCCACTCAAACACTTCTGGGTAGTGGAGCACCACTACCTAGATCGGGTACTCCGCCAGTTTGGACTAGGGCCGTTCATTCCCACAGATCCATCGTTGCCGAGGTCCACGTTCATAGACCTGCACAAGTAAGTCGTATCCTATTGTCAAATACCTCATATTACTTGATAGCTTCGTATTGCAACTAACGTCTTCCTTACAGGATGAACCACCGAGGGCGAGCGGACCAATTGGAGCACCCATTTTTCAGACTACTACAGTACGGCCCAGGATCCCCAGTTTCTGGACTTCTATCATGAGCCATATGTGATCATTCAGACCCAGCATCTGGACTTCTATCTGCAGGGCAATTACGGTGCTCATCTCCGCGATAGGATCAAAACCGATGATGGTTACCATCTGAACGGCTTCATATGGGCTCGCCTGGTAATGCACCTAAAACTACATAGTTTTTCCCTAACTGAATAGTTCATCCATGTTTGATCTGACAAAATAATTTTTTTTCAGCTTCTGTCTTCGATCAAGGAGTGCGGGCATGGGATCGATTCGCATCAAGAGTGGGACTATCATCATTGGGTATTGTCTAACGCTGGGTGGTCGGCATGGTACACGAGCATGGACGTCCGGTGCAGATTCAGGTATGCCATACTTCAATATCGGTCAGGTTTTAGTAAATTTCTTCAGTCAGATCAAATTTATTAAATTATGTGTATGATTGCAGAGTCCGGCAGAGATGCCGCCACATCCACCGCCTGTGGAGATCGATACTACCGATCTCGAGTCCCTCTCGTACACTCTCCATGACTTCAGGGTATACGAGGATGATTTCATGTCGGCATCGCCAGTATCCCGATATGGCATAGAGATGCCGCATGATGGAGAGGCTAGTGGTAGCGGGTCTCATAGTCAGCCTGCCTTTGGGACTAGGTTTGCCGCATCTATCTTCGGTACACCTCTGCCTGTGGGACATATATTTGGGACATAAAAGAATGGAGCATTTTAACCCTACAAAATATAAAATTAGATCTCTTAAGTACATTTTCATATGGAGATCATGTTCAACCGTTCAAATTGACTATTTGATTGTTTGAACTTTAACAATAGAGATATGAATTCATAGCACAAATCGATTCGTGTGCATGTTTCAAGTCTTTCCCTTTGCAACTTAATTTATATATATAAGTTCAAGATTTCTATTTTTTTATTAAAAAAAAGTTACATCCAACTTTTAGCCGATTTTGATTACTGTGCAAAATAAATGGTCAAGTTGAATGAATGAAAAGAAACCAGCCTTTTGGTATAAAGAAAAGGAAGGTTTGATTAGATGTAAAAGAAGAAAATGATTGAATTTGGACCAATGTGTGCTACTAGTTTTTGTCTCTATGTGGTTAATTGTAAACAACACAATATTATCAATCTAATTATGATTCTGATTGACAATCTTGTGTTTGAATTAAAATGTGAATTGAGGTTTCGAATATATACTGCACATGTAGTGCATAATATATATATATATATATATATATATATATAAAAGAGCTATGTAATTTCATGAATGTTTTATACCTTATCAAATAATTAAAATTTTGTGGAATATTTCTTATCTTTTTTTAAAAGAGGAATATTTCTTATTGAACAAATAAATTGAAAATATGTTGACAAGTAAGTGTTATGATATCTATATTATTCACGAATTTTACAAATTTCATAAATAGCACCCGTATTATTCCCTATTTATATTCAAAGTATTTACTAAATTTATGAATTTGTCATTTTCTTTCATAACATATTAACATTTTGGTTTATTGTTTGTATCATAAAAAAGTTGAATTAATTCCAAAGCATGTCAGTCTGTATCATCAAAAATTATTTGCATCAAATTTACATGATTAATTAACATTCCCACAGCTGGAACTCAGAGATCCATGAATTAATATATTTTGTATTATCAAATGATAAGGATCAAGTAGCAATGTAGCATGAGGTTGTACAAGTATGCAATATATTATGTCTGTGTGATGAAGCAGCCTGTATTAGACTAATTGAATGAAATTTGTCGTGATTCTAAAATTATTTCATTATTAAAGATTCGTCCCAAATTACTTCTAAGGTTCTGAACAAAACATTTTAAAAACTATTAAGCAGTCCCATCCATAAACTATTAAGGCCTACATAAGTACATATACATGACCTGGAAAGTAGCACTACTGACAAGAGATCATGCATGGACCTATCTAAGAGATAAGCATATATGTATTTGTGTATATATATATATATAGATAGGCATGGTGAGTTGTGAAGTAAAACGTTATTTTACTTCACGTTATATTTTTATTTTGAAAATTCAAACAACCGATCCGAACCGTTCAACATTTTCTAAATATTAAAATGTGCTTGGAGACTAAATTTTACATTTTTTTGAATTTTTTTTACTATTTATTAAGCCACTTTGAAATCGCTGATCCACTGTGAACAGTAAAAAACAGTAAAATTTTCTGGGCCACCGGATCAGCGATTTTCAAAGTGGCTTAATAAATAGTAAAAAAATTCCGAAAAATGTAAAATTTAGTCTCCAAGCACATTTCAATATAGAGAACATGTTGAGTGGTTCGGATCGGTTGTTTGAATTTTCAAAATGAAAATATGAGCGTGAAGTAAAAATGACCTCTTACTTCACAACTCACCATAGCCCAGCTCTACATATAGAGAGAGAGATGGGCTCTTGTGCTTTGCAAAGTAAAACACCCTCTTTACTTCGGGTCATATTTTTCATTTTGAAAATTCAAACAACCGATCTGAACCGTTCAACATGTTCTATATATTGAAATGTGCTTGGAGACTAAATTTTATATTTTTTGGAATTTTTTTACTATTTATTAAGCCACTTTGAAAATCACTGATCTACTATGAACAGTAAAAAACAGTAAAAATTTATGAACCACCTATTAAGCCACTTTGAAAATCGCTGATCCGGTGGTCCAGAAATTTTTACTGTTCATAGTGGATCAGTGATTTTCAAAGTGGCTTAATAAATAGTAAACAAATTCCAAAAAGTGTAAAATTTAGTCTCCAAGCACATTTCAATATTTAGAACATGTTGAACGGTTCGGATCGGTTGTTTGGATTATCAAAATGAAAAATATGACCCGAAGTAAAAAGAGTGTTTTACTTTGCAAAGCACAATAGCCCATCTCTCTCTCTCTCTCTCTCTCTCTCTTTCTTTATATATATATATATTATATAGAGTATGGCTAATTCGCTGCTGGTAGCATTTCGGCCAGCTGCTGTCGGGGCTATATTTAGCCATACGATGTTCAAACAACAAATCCAAACTGTTAGATGTGATCTCTATATTAAAATCTACTCGGAGACCAAATTTTACATTTTTTGGAATTTTTTTACTATTTATTAAGCCACTTTGAAAATTCCAGATCATATGGTCCAGACTGTTTTTACTGTTCACCCGGATCATCAATTTTCAAAGTGGCTTAATAAATAGTAAAAAAATTCCAAAAAATATAAAATTTGGTCTCCAAGTAGATTTTAATATAGAGATCACATCTAACGGTTTGGATTAATTATTTGAACATCGTATGGCTAAATATAGCCCCGGCAGCAGCTGGCCGAAATGCTGCCAGCAGCAACTTAGCCATACTCATATTATATATATATATATATATATATATATATATATATATATATATATATATATATATATATATGAGTATGGCTAATTTGCTTCCAGAAGCATTTTGACAAAGTGCTTACGGGGGCATATCTTAGTATTTGATGTTCAAATAACAAATTCAAACCGTTAGATGTTCAATCCATATTAAAATGTGACATGGAGACCAAATTTTACATTTTTTGGAATTTTTGTACTATTTATTAAGCTGGTTTGAAAACCGTTGTTTTTCAATGGTGCAGAAATTTAATAAAAACAGCGGTTTTCAAACCAGCTTAATAAATAGTACAAAAATTCAAAAAATGTAAAATTTATGTATGTGTGTGTGTGTGTGTATAGTATGGCTAATTTGCTTCCGGAAGCATTTCGACCGAAGTGCTTACAGAGGCATATCTTAGTATTTGATGTTCAAACAACAAATTCAAACAGTTAGATTTTCAATCTATATTAAAATGTACTTGGAGACCAAATTTTACATTTTTTGGAATTTTTTTACTATTTATTAAGCTGGTTTGAAAACCGCTATTTTTATTAAATTTCTGCAGCATTGAAAACAGCGGTTTTCAAACCAGCTTAATAAATAGTAATAAATTTAAAAAAAATGTAAAATTTGGTCTCCAAGTACATTTTAATATAGATTGAACATCTAACGGTTTGGATTTGTTGTTTGAACATCAAATACTAAGATATGCCCCCGTAAGCACTTCAGTCGAAATGCTTCCAGAAGCAAATTAGCCATACTATATATATATATATATATAGAGAGAGAGAGAGAGAGAGAGAGAGAGAGAGAGAGAGAGAGAGATGGGCTATAGTGAGTTGTGTGAAGTAAGAGGTCATTTTTACTTCACGCTCATATTTTTATTTTGAAAATCCAAACAACAGATCCGAACTGCTCAACATGTTCTCTATATTGAAATGTGCTTGGAGACTAAATTTTACATTTTTGGAATTTTTTTACTATTTATTAAGCCACTTTGAAAATCATTGATCCGGTGGTCAAGAAATTTTACTGTTTTTTACTGTTCACAGTGGATCGGCAATTTTAAAATGACTTAATAAATAGTAAAAAAATTCAAAAAAATGTAAAATTTAGTCTCCAAGCACATTTCAATATAGAGAACATGTTGAGCGGTTCGGATTGGTTGTTTCGATTTTCAAAATGAAAATATATCATGAAGTAAAACGTTGTTTTACTTCACAACTCACATAGTCTATCTCTCTATATATATATGGTCATATAGATATAGTTTTCATTTTTCAATCTTCAAGACTTGAACCAAGCGTGCGCATTATTTTTCTGTAACATTTTCTAAGCTCCAGTACAGGGGGAAAAAGGGGTGGTTGTCTTTTTGCTTGCTAAGGCCTAAAAATAGAAAAAAGAGACGTAGTGAAATAACATTTGTTCAGAGTAGCTATGTAATTAAGCATATGATACAACCTTTGCTATGCAGTTGTTGGCAGATCCAAACTTTTTCCTTAATTACGGGTTACTCAATCAACCAATTTTTGTGGTTTAATTATCTCCTAAAAGAATTGGAACCGGGAGTTTTTGATAAGCATCGGAGCGAAATATGTTCAATACTCGGTCTATGCTGTCCAATTCGCATCAAAATTCGTATAAACATATTCAAATATGCACTAATTTCAACTGCCTTGTAAATCTATACCGTTTATACAAATCTTAATACTGATTGGGCGGCTAAATCGGACATGAATTTTGATGCGATATCCATGAAACACCTCCTCTTCCAAAAAATTGATTAGACATATTTCATCAAGGACCGAACTAAAAAAATTGAATAGAAAGGGCTAAACTATAATACATAATATGTGAAAAGGCCAAAAAAGAGTGGTCACTGGGAATCTGTGTTACTCGGATAGTCTAATATAGGCTCCGTATCCGCATCGGGTACGTTGGATACGGATATGCACCCGAAACAGCTCTGATATGTATCGGATACGCCAAATAGCGTATCAACTTACGTGGTGTATCCTTAATCTCTTGACAAGGTCTCTGACACAGATTGAGAGAATTGAACCCTGGTTCTTCCCAACAGCGACATACACCCTTACCACTACACTAGTTTACATTTGAGTCTAAGCAATAGCCCGTCCCCTCCTCCCCGGTACCGTAATAGGAAATCTTTTACAATTATTGGATCTGGACCGTTCTTTTTAACTTGGAACGAATCTCAAAGTCCAATAATACTGCCTCCTGCGTTAGCCCGAATCTCAAAGCGGCTGAGAGTTAATCTCAAACTGTAAAGTGAAGGGAATCTTTTATAGTAATGGAGAGGATACTTGTTCTCCTCCCCCTCCCCTCTCCCCTTCCCCTCTCCTACCACCATTCTCCCTTCTCTCCGCCATCTCTAGAGCTTCCCTTCCCCCTCCTTCCCCTTACCCCCTCTGAAGCTCTCCTCACCGTTCTGTGAGCAAGCGCTTCCATTTTGATTAGGTCTAGCTGCCCCTCATATTCTCTTCTCTCCTCCACCTTCGGAGCTCTCCTCGCTACTTGTGAGCAGACGCTTCCGCCTTGGTCGGATTAATTTGGCCGTCACTTCTTCACTCAGCCTCGACGATCCTCCGCCCTACCTCTTCGGTAGCTCTTGTTTTCCTTTTATTTTGTTGTTGATGGATGTTTGTGGTTGATGTTGTGGTCTCCATTCCCCTCTCCTAACTTATCTTCTCCCTCTTCTTTTTTTTCGCTTCTCCCTCTTATTCTTTTGGCCAATAAAACATGAATATGGGTTGTGTCTCCTCTAGTTACCCCGGTAGGGGTGATTAATGAGTGAGCATGAGCGAGTTAGGGTATGCTCATGCTCGGCTCATTAGCTTAATGAGCGAGTTAGAGTGAGTTGTTAATGAGCATGTTGTTAATGAGCGAGTTGCCGAGCGAGTTACCGAGTTGTTTAAAATATATCATTCAAAAACTAATTTTCATTTATAGAATTTAACATATTGTCCATAAGCAAGTTTAACAAAAAATTGTCCATAAGCAAATTAAACAATACATAATTTAACATAAAATTGTCCATAAGCAAATTAACAAAACCAAACAAACTATCTTCTTGTCGTTCTCACGGCTTGTCACGTACCTACAAATTTGCATTATCAAAACAATAATAAAAATGTAGAATTTAGAAATATACAAACAATAACAAAATTAATGGATATACTAACATAATTTAGAAATGTACTATTTTAGGAATTAGATGTGGCAGGATTTGTGTAACTAATTTCTTAATGAGCTAATGATCGAGTTATGAGCGAGTAATTGGGGTATGCTCATGCTCGGTTCTTTAAGTTAATGAGCGAGTCATTGCGAATTGCTAATGAGCGAGTTGTTAATGAGCATTTAGCGAGCGAGTTATGAACGAGTTACGAGTTGTGAGCGATTTACTCACCCCTATACCCCGGTCTTGCTTAGATTTTCAACCATCACGTTTGTGCTGAGGACAATGATGATTCATGGTTCAATACATCTCCACCTGAGCATCAAGAACTGATGGCTCACGTACAGTTCTTTGTTTATGTTTTTCATTACTTACTCGTGTCGTAAGGGGGGCGGGGGGTCTATTTGTAATATATCTGTAATGGTACGCACTGGTATGCAATCTAAGCACGTATCAATTTCTTTGTATTTTTGCATATGCATGTTGTTACCGGTATAACAACTATCATGCAACCTTAACTTTGAGCTTAGTAATAGCTTATGGGCTTTTTCATAAAAAAAATTTGATATTTAGTTATAATTTTTTTTTAAGTAAAGTTGGAGGTCAAGCTACGCAACTTTTTTTTAGTATACATAAATGATTCTCTATTTGAATTTCGAACTATATTTAGATATAGTTGATGTCTAAAATTTCCTATATGGAGATAATTCAAAAATAGTTTGTTGTTTTGTAATGCTAATAATATAATAAAATATTAATACACATGCAATAATTAAGAATTAAGAAATTGTAAACTATATCAATAATATGTGTATAAAATTTACACTATGGACATAATTTGTCAAATTCTGGAATAATTTTAACAGATGCTGATTAAGAATAATTCAGATATAATACAAATATGATTCGTAAACCGTACGATTACAAGTGGCTTAATTGCTTAAACCCGATGTACATCATTGTTATTCTATCTAGCTTGAGAAATGGAATGGGCTGTTTTTAGATTTAGACAATTAGTAGGTGTTCAAATATTGCTTCTAATAGGCCTGTTCTTTTATGGGCCGGAATGGGCTGTAATGGGTATGCGTCTGCTTACAATTCTCTCTAGCTCCTCTTTGACATTTTTTTTTTTGAGAATTTTAATGTACTTTTTTTATTTTTTTTTCGAGATTATTTTATGCGACAATATTGTTATTATTATTATTTTTTTTGTAAGAAGCCAATAGGGCATAGTGCAGGCCTCGCACCTGGTGCGAGTATATATGGTGTTGGTATTTGATCAACGCTATAATCCATGCTTCTAAATAGCTAGCTATAGCTACACTATAGCTGTTTTGGACCCTAAAAGCTACGGCGCTATGGGCGATATATAGCTAGCTATCGGCGCTATAGCTAGCTACTTAGTGCAATGGTTTATTTCTTTTAACCGTCCCGCTATACCGCTATAATCGCTATTTAAACCATTGCTATAATCTGATCTTTAATAAAATTTTGCAATAATATCCTTTATTTAAAAAGTCTAATAACAATATACTTATTTTTCTGAATGTATATACTGATACAAGTCATATTAAACTCATGTGTTTATACAACAAAAAAATGCATGAATAGGACTGGTCAAAAGGAATTGGATCAAATAAACGTAAAATCAAAAGGATGTCTGAGTGAGGCTATGATACTTTGCAATGCGCATAACGTTCCGTGCATTGAATTTATATCTCCGCCTTCAAAGTCCAAATAGTCGATCCGAACCGCTCAACATTATATCATATGAAAGTATACATGGAGATCAAATTTTATATTTTTTGGAATTCTTTTACTGTTTTTTTTGGTAGGTAGAAAATCACTACTTTCGGATGGTCTAGAATTTTAGAATAAGTAATTTTCTAATTGTCTCAAAAAATAGTAAAAAAAAATATATAAAAAAATTTGGTCTCCAAGTATATTTTCATATGATAAATGTTGAGCAGTTTAGATCGACTATTTGAACTTTGAAGACAAAGATATGAATCCAATGCATGGAATGATCCGCGCATTGCAAAGTACCATAGCCTCACTCCATTGCAATATGTATTGTAGGAGTCAGTGTTCAGGTTTACAATATGTATTGAGCTGTAGCACGGAGGCCCTCTATGCTATACATAGCACTGTAGCCAACTCCTATATATATATATATATATATATATATATATATATATATATATATATATATATATATATATATATATATAGAGAGAGAGAGAGAGAGAGAGAGAGAGAGAGAGAGCTGGGCTATGGTGAGTTGTGAAGTAAGAGGTCATTTTTACTTCACGCTAATATTTTTATTTTGAAAATCCAAACAACTGATCCGAACCGCTCAACATGTTCTCTATATTGAAATGTGCTTGGAGACTAAATTTTACATTTTTTGGAATTTTTTTACTATTTATTAAGCCACTTTGAAAATCAGTGATCCGGTGGTCCAGAAATTTTTACTGTTTTTTACTGTTCACAGTGGATCAACAATTTTAAAGTGTCTTAATAAATAGTAAAAAAAAATCCAAAACATGTAAAATTTAGTCTCCAAGCACATTTCAATATAGAGAACATGTTGAACGGTTCGGATCAGTTGTTTGAATTTTCAAAATAAAAATATGATGTGAAGTAAAACGTTGTTTTATTTCACAACTCACATAGTCTATCTCTCTCTATATATATATGGTCATATAGATATAGTTTTCATTTTTCAATCTTCAAGACTTGAACCAAGCGTGCGCATTATTTTTCTGTTACATTTTCTAAGCTCCAGCACAGGGGGCGAAAGGGGTGGTTGTCTTTTTGCTTGCTAAGGCCTAAAAATAGAAAAAAGAGACGTAGTGAAATAACATTTGTTCAGAGGAGCTATGTAAATAAACATCTGATAACAACCTTTGCTATGCAGTTGTTGGCAGATCCAAACTTTTTCCTTAATTACGGGTTACTCAATCAACCAAATTTTGTGGGTTTATTATGTCCTAGAAGAATTGGAACGGGGAGTTTTTGATAAGCATCGGAGCGAAATATGTTCAATAGTCAATACTCGGTCTATGCCGTACAATTCGCATAAAAATTCGTATAAACATGATTCAAATATGTACTAATTTCAACTGCCCCTGTAAATTTAAACCGTTTATACAAATCTCAATACTGACTGGGCGGCTTAAATCGGACATGAATTTTGATGCGATATCCATGAAACACCTCTTCTAAAAAGTTGATTAGACATATTTCATCAAGGGCCGAACTAGAAAATTTGAATAGAATTGAAGGGCTAAACTATAAAATACATAATATGTGAAAATGCAAAAGAAGAGTGGTCACTGAGAATCTATGGTACTCGGATAGTCTAATATAGGCTCCGTATCCGCATCGGGTACGTATAGGATACGGATATGCACCCGATACAGCTCTAATATGTATCGGATACGCCGGCTGGTGTATTGATTTACGTGGTGTATCCTTAATCTCTTGATACGGTCTCTGATACAGATTGAGAGAATTGAACCCTGGTTCTTCCCACCAGCGACATACACCCTTACCACTATACTAGTTTACATTTGAGTCTAAACAATAGCCCGTCCCTTCCTCCCCCTCCCCCCTCCCCTCTCCTACCACCATTCTCCCTTATCTCCTCCATCTCTAGAGCTCCCCTTCCCCCTCCTTCCCCCATACTCCCTTCTCTCCTTCACCTCTGAAGCTCTCCATACCGTCTTGTGAGCAAGCGCCTCCACTTTGATTAGGTCTAGCCGCCCCTCATATTCTCTTCTCTCCTCCACCTTCGGAGCTCTCCTCGCTACCTTGTGAGCAGACGCTTCCACCTTGGTCGGATTTGGCCGTCGCTTCTTCGCTCAGCCTCAACGATCCTCCGCCCTACCTCTCCGGCAGCTCTTGTTTTCCTTTTATTTTGTTGTTGATAGATGTTTGTGGTTGGTTTTGTGGTCTCCATTCCCCTCTCATATCTTATCTTCTCCCTCTTATTCTTTTGGCCAATAAAACATGAATATGGGTTGTCTCCTCTAGATATCCTGGTCTCGCTTAGATTTTCAACCATCACGTTTGTGCTGAGGGCAATGATGATTCATGGCTCAATACATCTCCACCTGAGCATCAAGAATTTATGGCTCACGTACCAGTTCTTTGTTTATGTTTTTCATTACTTGTGTCATAAGGGGGGGGGGGGGGTGTCTACTTGTAATATATCTGTAATGGTACGCACTGGTATGCAATCTAAGCACGTACCAATTTCTCTATATTTTTGCATATGCATGTTGTTACCGGTATAACAACTATCATGTAACCTTAACTTTGAGTTTAGTAATAGCCTATGGGCCTTTTCATAAAAAAAAAAATTTGATATTTTTTGTTGTTTTGTAATGCTAATAATATAATAAAATATTAATACACATGCAATAATTAAGAAATTGTAAACTATATGAATAATATGTGGAGTAGAACTAGAGTACTTAAGTGTATAAAATTTACACTATGGACATAATTTGTCAAATTCTGGAATAATTTTAACAGATGCTGATTAAGAATAATTCAGATATAATACAAATATGATTCGTAAACCGTACACGATTACAAGTCGCTTAATTGCTTAAACCCGATGTACATCATTGTTATTCTATCTAGCTTGAGAAATGGAATGGGCTGTTTTTAGATTTAGACAATTAGTAGGTGTTCAAATATTGCTTCTAATAGGCCTGTTTTATTATGGGCCGGAATGGGCTGTAATGGGTATGCGTCTGCTTACAATTCTCTCTAGCTCCTCTTTGACATTTTTTTTTTGAGAATTTTAATGTATTTTTTTTATTTTTTTCGAGATTATTTTATGCGACAATAGTAGAAATAAACCAAAGCGTCGGCTCTTTATTATTATTATTTTTTTTTTTTGTAAGAAGCCAATAGGGCATAGTGCAGGCCTCGCACCTGGTGCGAGTATATATGGTGTTGGTATTTGATCAACGCTATAATCTGATCTTTAATAAAATTTTGCAATAATATCCTTTATTTAAAAAGTCTAATAACAATATACTTATTTTTCTGAATGTATACTGATACAAGTCATATTAAACTCATGTGTTTATACAACAAAAAAAATGCATGAATAGGACTGGGTCAAAAGGAATTGGATCAAATAAACGTAAAATCAAAGGGATGTCTGAGTGAGGCTATGGTACTTTGCAATGCGCAGAACGTTCCATGCATTGAATTTATATCTCCGTCTTCAAAGTCTAAATAGCCGATCCGAACCGCTCAACATTATTATCATATAAAAATATACTTGGAGACCAAATTTTATATTTTTTGAAACTTTTTTACTATTTTTTTTTTGTAGGTAGGAAATCACTACTTTTGGATGGTCTAGAATTTTTAGAATAAGTAATTTTCTAATTGTCTAAAAAAATAGTAAAAAAATTCAAAAAAAATATAAAATTTGGTCTCAAAGTATATTTTCATATGAAAACAATGTTGAGCAGTTCGAATTGACTATTTGGACTTTGAAAACAAAAATATGAATATCCAATGCACGGAACGATCCGGGCATTGCAATATGTATTGTAGGAGTCAGTGTTCAGGCTTACATCTTTCATCATGTGATTAAGATTTCATATTTTAAGTGGTAATAATGAATATTTTGATTTTTACACTTGCCTATTTTGGTATTTATACTTGAAGCTTTCTAACAACAGTCAGATGTAATTAAGTTATCATATTTCACGTGTTGAGATTTTATATTTTTTATATTTATATAGTTGCACAAACTTGTATTCAGATATTTAACATTATGGATAACAAGTAGGGGTGAAAACGGTATAGATAATATCCAATTCGTATTTGATCCGTATTCGAAAAATTAGATGTGGATATTCGATATCTGAATTTTTGTGTGAATATGGATACTGTAAAACCAATATGGTTTTATGTTTCAATTATCCGTATCATATATATTATGAAAAAAATATTGTTATTTACCATTAAAATTAGATAAATATTATGAACTTTGGTATTTTTTAATATTATTTTAATAAATATCCAATCCTATCCGGCTAATATCCGATCCGTATCAGTATCCGGAAATTAAAAAGAATATAATTATAATTTTACCACTATCCACTCCCTTATTCTCTCCGTTTTCACCCTAACAACAAGTGACAAACATACAGGGTAAGACATTTAAATCCGAAATTTTGAAAGTTAGCACAGTTTCAAACATAATAAACCAAAACACCACGGTTTTTGGGCAATTCTAAATTTACCACGGCCACACTGGTGTTGTGCGGACCCATTTAATAGAGACCGCAAAATGCCGGTGCAGACTCTGAAATGGGGCTGCACAATACCGGAGCAGACCCAGGGCTACATAATGTCGGAGCGGTTACCGCATTCTTAAAAAAAAATTGAAATGTGTTCTTTGTTTTTTTGTTATAAAAATGTTTTTATGTTGTTTAAGTTTTACTTTAAAATGTTGTTTAAATTGTATATTTTTTGTCGTATCGTATTTTAGAAATGTCGTTCATTTGAAATATTTTAGATATGTCATTCATTTGAATTTTTTTGTGTACGACGAGATAATGATATAATGATAAAATAAATAAATAACAACAAAACAAATAAAATAAATAACAAAACAACAAAATAAACAAGTGACAGTATCTAACAAATAAGTATCTGACAAAACATCTAACCCTACTACAAACTAAAGTCTACGGATCATAACTAAATATCGTCCTTGCCTTCGTTTTCCTGAACCCTCGACCCCGCATGGAGAGTGGCATTTCGTCAGTCTCTGTTGAGTCTGTAGAGTCCTCCGCCTGGACATCCAAAGATTGAACCGGCTTGTCATGAACCTCCTCAATCTGTTGCTGGACTCCAGGACCAAAAATCATAGTCTGTCCAGACTCAGGCTGCATGAATAAATACACTTGTCTGGCAATGGGGTCATCTGGAGCGAAGGGTACGATACCTGTTGTGAGGACTGTTCAGGGAACTGCGGGACGGACTCTGTCTAAACATACCCTGGCTGATAGGCAGGAGGTGCAGTCTGAGTCGGACTGTAACCAGGAGAATACTATCCATCTCCCTCTATACCAAAATCTGTGGAGATATTGAGCCCAGCAGACCCTCATCCTCACCTTGTAGTAATTTACAAATTAGTTAATCAAGACATTTGAAAAAAAATCACAGTTATGTATTTTAATTACAATTATACCTCGGCATCCTGAGTAGCCTGAGATCCCATGGCTGATGTGTAGCTCGGCACATCAACTCGGCACCTCGGTCGAATGCCTGACCGACAGTCTCAGCGTCATGGATGGCTGCAAACAATGCCTTGTTACCAGTGTACGGACGTAGACATCAGGCTTGTCGGTTACATCGTCAACCACATCAACTCTACCTAAGCCAGCGCATCTCAGTAGAAAGTCGAGATGCGCCCTGTACCCACACTGGCACACTGCTGGTACGTTGTGCTTGAGGATGACTTTCCCGAGCCTCTTCCAGCCTTTGGTCATGGCCATCGTAGCCCTTATGACGCAACTCTGAACCAGATTTATGCCTGAAAATTAAAAAAAATTATGAAAAGTTGTACAAATGTAAATATTGTTAGTTTTTAATTTGAACATACCGTGGCTGCGAATGGTGTGCCGGCGGAGATAAGACCATAGATCCGTCATCTCCGATCCCTCGGCTTTGGTACTCGCTCAGATGACTGGACCGCCAATGTTGTAGTAACATGCATGGTCCAATAAAGGTCTTGTTTATCTTCAAACAAGCATTGTTAAGACTCCTTTACAATGTAAAAAGTCAGTGTTACTTATACTGAGATGTATAATATTTGAAAAAATTAAAATATTATAAGATAAGTTTCTTACCTATATAAGCATGCCAGCATGGCACCACCCCAGTTGAACCTGCCCGAAGTGGACAAATCCCGTAGAACCTCAAGGTAGCGCAACCGCACCCGATCTCCGTGTGAATTTGGAAACAACTGACAAGTGATCATCTCCAGAATATACGCGCGCAAGTATCAGTCAACAACCACCTGTTATTTATTTAAATTAGAACGTTGTTTACAAGTAAAAATATGATATTATTTAAATTAAATAAGGTACAATTTACATACCTGATCTGGACGATCCGGATAATCCTTGAATTTGGCCCTCAATTTTGACAAGCTGATGTTACTGGGCGAGATCACAGTTCTCTCACCTCCCTTCTTCTCTTTCTGGAGCTCCTCGTGCGAGATACCCAACAACTCCAAGCATAATGAACGAAAATCCCTGTACTCGACGCCTGTCACCGGCTCCCCAATAATAGTCATACCCCACAGACAGCTGACATCCTAAAGGGTGACTGTCATCTCAGCATGGGGGAGATGAAAGGTGTGTGTCTCGGGATGCCATCGCTCAACGAGACCGAAAGATAAGCCCTCGTCATAGTTCTCCTCGGTCATCTGGGATAGCCAAAACAATTCCATCGCACATAATGGCCCCCCGTACGCTGGCTGGTACCATAGCCACATGCGGTTGTGACGAACCATAACCGCATCCAAATCCTGCATTTAATTAAAAAATCAGATCAAGTCTATTCATAAAAAAAATTTAGGTTACTAGTATTTTTTATAAATATGACTAATTTATAACTTACCCCAGTGGTAACCTCTAGAATCCGGTGCTCCGTATTCGGGTACCACAAGAAGTCGCTGACCTTGTCAGTGCGACTCCGGATACTCGGAACATCTGCCAACGCACTCTCGATGTACTGGGACATCTTGTATGGAGTGACTGTAGGGCCATGCTGTACACCCCTACTGGAAGACAGTATATCTCTACTAGATGCCATGCTGTATTTGACAATTTTTGGTCAAATATGAGAATTTTGGTACAAATCCAGTTTAATGTTGGTGCTTAAACAATTAATTTTGATAAAATAAACCTAATTAAATTTTGGTACAAGTCTAATTTAACTCAAACAATTAATTTTGGTAAAATAAACCTATTTAATTTTTGGTACAAGTCCATTAATTTTGGTGCTAAAACAACTAATTTTGGTTAAATAAACCTATTTAATTTTTGATACAAGTCTAGCTTAATTTAAGTGGTCAAACAATTAATATTTGATACAATTCTATTTAAATTTTGATCATATTCTAATTCTAAAACCTAAATTAATATATAATTCTAAATCCTAAACCTAAACCTAAACTCTTAAGAAGAAGAAAACTTATCCGAGGTCGAAGGGATTGAAATTTTTTTGAATTGATACAAAAATTGAAACCAGGGGACCCCTTATATAGGCTTCCCAGGGGTCTGCTCTGACATTATGCGGCCTTGGGTCCGCTCCGGCATTGTGCAGCCCCATTTCAGGGTCCGCACCGGTATTGTGCGGTCTCTATTAAATGGGTCCGCACAACACCGGTGCGGCCATGGTATATTTCGAAATTTTCAAAAACAGTGGTTTTTTTGTTTATTTTTTTATGAAGCTGTGCTAAAATAAAAATTTCGGCATTTAAATTGTATCTTTCAAGCATTAATTATAAGATGGTCCGATGTCAGAATGGGGCAGTTCGATGGACATCGAACCAAGATGTCAGATTAGGGACGTGATTTGTATCAAAATTCACATGATTAACTTGAAGACTCGTATAAATTAATCAAATGTACACGAATCTTAATATGGATTGGATGGCTCTGACTGAGCATCGAACAGAATTTGCTCCAATGTCTATCGGAGCGCCCCACCCTTCGGTAAGAGAGTGTGAATTATGTCAAAAAAGGAAAGGGCATAATGAGGGAGATTAATTGAAGATTAATTTCTTTTTTCCATATTCAGTCCGTCCAATTTAAAACAAACAGATCCTACAGCAGACAGACACATCAGCGACCGGCCCAATCGGTCTCTGAAGGGTTTTTCGCCGGTCGCTGATGGATTTACCGGTCGCGGATGACCGAAATCGGTAGCAGATGACTCGGACGCAGATGCTTCGTCGCTGATGACTACCTCGCTGACGTCACCGGTCACTGAAGGGTCAGGCGCCGGTCGCTGATGACCCCTTTAGCGACCGATTTGTTCTGTCGCGATGCTTCGTGCTGACGTGGCGCAAGATCATCAGAGACCGATTGGCCGGTCGCTGATGGTAAAAAATCGGTAGCAGAAGGTTTTTTTTTTTTTTTATGCTTTTTCTGTTATTTTTCTATTTCCCAATTGGTACAACATCCAATATCAAATATCCAAGCAATGAAAACATAATTCCAAGCAAATATACAATTCACCGTCGTCGTTTTCGATCGACAAATATATAATTCACAAACAATTCACATGCAAACAATTGAACAATAATACTTATACGACATCCAATATCAAGTATCCAAGCAAATATCCAAAGAATAAATATTTTAACACATAAATAATCATTTAACACACAAATATGTTAACACACAGATATCCAAGCAAATATTTTAACACACAAATATCCAAGCAAATATTCAAATAGGGACAAAGATATCATCTCACATTTAAAACTAAATGAAGAGAGCATTTACTGGAACGGATCCACCAGATGCCACTATCTGTTGCTCTACCTACAATTAATTTGGGATGACAGTATATAAAATGTGAAAAATGTCAAAAGAAATTAGTAAAAAGAAAAATAATTATGTTATACCTTAAAAAGAGTTTCAAGCTTGTTTTTGAAGGTCAAAAACTCCTGATTCAGCTGCTGCATGAAACTGAAACATCTGCACAAGAGAGAAATTATTTAATTTAAATTACAAAAGTAAAATCCATACAGTTGAAAGATAACTTCATATACATTAACATAAACAGTTCAAATTTATATCTTAACCTTGGGGATCATTTGCTTCACAGTAGTCACGAAAGATTTGACAAACATTTCTAATTCTTTGAGCACCAATACTGTAATGCAAAATTTTGGTTATTTTTAGTATTAAATAAAAAATTTCAGGCCCATTAAGAAAAAATTGCCTCCAAATTTAGAAATTGCCTATGGACTGGTGTTTCTAAAGAGGCAGCAAAATATAAATGAAAAGGGTTTCTTTTGTCTAGTCATGTAGGTCCCGAATTGAACCCACACATTGATTCCAAAGATCCACAGGAGACTAATTTCTTTGCTCTAATTAGAAAACTTGCACAAAAATGGACATTTAGGTAAGCTCCTTCAAAATTACAATTACATGAAACCTAACAATTTCTCGATAGGGAGCAAATGACATTTAAGGTAATACAACCAATATAAGATTCTATGCACCTACAAAAATTTCTCCAGCAAGGCCGGTACTGGTACTGGTGTACCAGTGGTACCACAAACAAGGCAGGACAAGAGAGGCACAAACAGTGGTACCAGTGATACCACAACCGCACAACCCAATGTCACCGTCTCACCGAGAAAATCAACAACTCGTGTGAAACGATCAAATTTTTCCCAAATCGAAACATATTCTCACCAAAAACATATTCTCACCAAATACCACAAGCAATTGGCTCAGATCCAGCAGCTAATTTGTTTTGATTCATAGAAGCCTTGAATTAATTTAAAACCAATTTCTTAAGCCTCAATCCAACAGCAAAAGGTACAATTTTTTTAAACGACCTCAATTTATCCCAACTTAACCATCAATTTACAATTAAGACAATGAAATTGCATTTGATAGAGAATTACCTGTTTAATTGAGACTGTGCATGATTTGCTGTCGCCTCGTCCTTAAAATCTACAAATGCACAATTCCTCAACCTACCAAGAAAACAATGCAAATTAAGGCCGCCATTACAGGAATCAAAGAAAACAAACCTAACTAGTTGCCGCGGATGATAAAGCAATCATCAAATAACTTGGAAATTGGGGATGCAGCCTTAAATAGAGCAGCGGTGTAGCAGAAAAACACAGAGAAGGAGCGGTAGAGAGAAAGAGAAGAGAAGAGAAGAGAGGAGTGATACTTTACTTTCCCCCGGCGCAAGGTCGTACAGAGGAGGCCCCATCTTCCAGCGGGTCGGGATTAGAGAGCGGGGTCGGGGTCAGAGAGAGGCGGGTCAGAGAGCGGTGTCGGGGTCGAGGATCAGAGTCGGGGTCTTCCAGCGAGAGTTCGGACGGTGCTGCTTCGGGCGGCGCGGTTTCCCGCTCGTTTTTTTTTTGGGCTAATTAACCTAAATTGCGCGCGGGAGAGGAGACAGAGAGAAAAGATATTATGCCGCGGGTTTTTTACTTGAGACCCTTCAGCGACCGGGCCAAATCGGTCTCTGAAGGGTAATATCGCCGGTCGCTGAAGGGGTCGTCGCTGAAAACGACTTATTTTTTTTTTTTTATTGTCTGAGAGGGGGTCTTCAGAGACCGGCGACTAAACCGGTCGTTGATGCCGGTCGCTGAAGACCAGTTTTGTTGTAGTACTAGCTAAATTTAAATGATAATTTGATATGTTGTTTTTGTTCAAATGAAATTTAGTGAAATTTGGTTAAAAGTTTCGGCCCCTGTGTGTTTTTTGTGTGGACAAAAATGATGTTTGTACGGAAATTTGTAATTGAAGAAACCCAAAAATAATTATTCTTCTCTAAGGAATTATGCTTTTGTTTCAAATGTACATTATTCTTTTCAACGGAGTTGCATATTTATTTGAACTGAAATAAAATACTTGCTTTTGTCAGCTCAAAATAATCATAGAAAACTACGGTATTTTTTTTATCCGAGACAGAGTCAGAATTTGGCAAGATAAGTTTATTAACAAACATATTTAGTACTTGAATTAAACAAATTATTATTTATTAGAAGGGTCAACTATCATTTTCTTTAAAAAAAAATAGAAGGAATAAACATGCATGAAAAATCACTGCAAAAATCTGTCATTATCTGCATGAGTAAAAGTGCTTTTTAATAACAATATCTTCGTGGATACTTATTTCGATAATACTAATATATTCGAAAATAACAATTTCTGTCGGTGTCTTTTCAACAATAGTCACTTTTTATCCTCACAAATAGTGGCATATTTTTGTATTTTCGACAATAGTCAATTTTTATCCACACGGATATTGACATATTCTTGCTAATATCAAAACATTTGTCCTAGGCCGTGGAACAAATGCTTCGGTGTTTACATTTTCAAAGTCCAAACAGGTATCCAAACCGTTCAACATCCAATCTATATTAAAATGTGTTTGGAAACCAAATTTTACATTTTCTGAATTTTTTTTACTATTTATTAAACCAGTTTAAAAATTGTTGTTTTCAATGATTCAGAAATTTTCCACTATTTATTAAAATCAGTAATTTTAAAACTGGCTTAATAAATAGTAAAAAAAATTCCAAAAAAATGTAAAATTTGGTCTTAAGCACATTTTAATATAGAAATCACATCTAACGGTTTGGATTGGCCGTTTGAACTTTGAAAATCGGAAAACCAATTAGTTGCACAATGGCTCCGGAACAAACGTTTTAATAGTAGCCAAGCTCTCTCTCTCTCTCTCTCTCTCTCTCTCTCTCTCTCTCTATATATATATATATATATATATATATATATATATATATAGATGAGCTATGGTGAGACGTGGAGTAAAACAAGTTTGTACTCCACGTCATATTTTCATTTTGAAAATCCAAACAACCGATCCGAATTGCTCAACATGTTCTCGATATTGCAATGTGCTTGGAGACTAAATTTTATATTTTTTTGAATTTTTTTACTATTTATTAAGCCACTTTGAAAATCGCTGATCCACTGTGAACAGTAAAAAAAGTAAAATTTTCTGAATCACCGGATCAGCGATTTTCAAACTGGCTTAATAAATAGTAAAAAAATTCCAAAAAATGTAAAATTTGGTCTCCAAGCACTTCAAATATGGAGATCATGTTGAGCGGTTCGGATTTGTTGTTTGAATTTTCAAAATAAAAATATAGTGCCATGGAGTAAAAACTTTTACTCCACGTCTCACCATCTCACCATAGCTCATATATATATATATATATATATATATATATATATATATAGAGAGAGAGAGAGAGAGAGAGAGAGAGAGAGTTGGGTTACGGTGCTTCGCGAAGTAAAGTGAGTGTTTTACTTCACACTCATATTTTGCGATTTCAAAGTTCAAAATGTCGATCCGAATCATTCAATTGATCTCCATATTAAAATTGTGCTTGGAGACCAAATTTTACATTTTTTGGAAATTTTTTACTATTTCTTTATAATTTTTGAAAATTGTTATTTTTGATGGTCCAAGATTTTTGAAAAACAGCGATTTTCAAAAATTCTAACAAAATAGTAAATAATTATCAAAAAATATAAAATTTGGTGTCCAAGTACAATTTAATATGGAGATCAATTTGAACGGTTCGGATCAACATTTTGAAATTTCAAATTAAGGGCCCGTTCGGCGGTAGAGGAATGGGTAGAGGAATAAGTATGGGATGAAAAATTTGAACTAAAAATTACTGTTCACGTGAAAGAAAAAAATGCACTCTGATTAAATTTTTTTTTTCCACATAAAGCCCTAAAGATATAAACGATAAAGCCCTAAAGATATAAACGAAGTACCGTAGCCCAAGTCTCTCTGTAAAACTAAATTACGGCACTAGAAGACAGAAGAGAATGGAGGCCATCTGGCCATGCATGGATGATGATGGTACATGTGATGGGGTATTGACACGCTCCATTGCGACTGTCGTCCCACGTGCATGAGCCAGAAAATCAACAGACATTGGCGCATTATTTCATGCTTTCTATCTTATCTCCTCACTTTTTGGAATAATCTTTTTCAGGAAAAAAGGTTGGTGCAAGCAAGCTGCCTTAAATTCCTTTTTAGGGCAAAGAAACAGGTGGCTAGGGTTCTATCCACGACTAGTGGAAGGCAACTGTACTTGATCCCCAATCAAAGAAATGCGACTTTATTTCCCCTGAAAAAAGGAAAAAAACTTGAAAAACATTCAATGTGTCATAGTTACGTGTGCCCTGGATCATTCTCCAATGCAAATCCATTTGTTCAAATTTTGGGAATTCAAACTTTCAATAAATACTTAAGTTCATTTCGAGGTGATATTTTTTGTACTTGAATTGAATTGAATCTAGTTCCAAGACAGCTATATTTCTCCTTTGGGCTTGCAGTTGTATGCCCAACATAAAAAAGGGACTACTTATCAGAACTCATGAAGACACAAGGACCGACATTTTTATTAATATTCAAAATTAATTATAAAATATTAATTGTATTCAGCTTAGCTGGATTTTTTTAAAAATGCCCAAAAACCGGCCAAAAAATAGCCGGTTGGATTAAAAATTAGGACTGGTCATTTTTGATCGGTCAGGAGGTTTTTTTTTTTTTGAAACATTTATTAGATTACTTCTTTTGATGTATAATTAGCATAATTATAATAAAATACGCTAAATTACTTAAAATTATGTTAAATTATGCTAAAATACGGTAAATTACGGCAAATTAATCTAATTTACGCTAAATTACACTAAATTAAGTTAAATTATGCTAAATTACGCTAAATTACGCTAATTATACTGACATACGCTAAATTACACTAAAGTACGCTAAATTAGGCCGCTTTTGTGTCATCTTTCATAAATCATAAACAATAATAAAAAATTCCAAAAAATAGTAAAAGTTAGTATTCTACAAGTTCATTTTATAACCAATTTACTGAGCTACTTAAATCGAAAAATAGAAATAAAAATCTTAATCGAAAACTTCAACTCAAGTTTTGAGGCTCTCTTCCCATTATTTTTTGGCAATTCTGAATTTCTAAAAATGGCAAAGCATGCATAGTTTCGCAAGCTTTCCGAAAAGTGATCATTTGCTGAAATCGGACACTCGAGAGCCGTTTTATGGTCGTTTGAAGTTTTGGCGTCGTTTTTTGCCTTATCAGTGAAGATATCGCCTTCTCAGTAAAAAAAACTGTAAAATTTGATCTACAAATACATTTTCATATGGAGATCATGTTGAACGGTTAAGATTGACTATTTGAACTTTAAAAATAGATTGATCCATAGTACGGTTCAATCTGCGCTATGCATAGTACCATAGCACTCTTTAGTTTATAATATTTTTCTTATACAAAAAATGCTTAATGGAGAATCAGCATTTGATCTAGTAACAAAGGTAATGCTCTCTGTGTGGGAGGTCGCAGATTCGAAATCCGGATGGGGAATCTCTTGTAGATATTAAATTGTTGGGTGGCTTGACCTCGAATCTTTACTCAAAAAATGTTAATGAAACATTACATCTTCCTCTACCAGAAAGTGTAAAGAGGCATTGTTCTTATCTTGTGTACAAGTGTTATTGCATAATAAGTTTCAGAGATCAACAAAATTTTTGCTAGAAGTACAAGGTGCTTTTCGCTTCTTAAGCATATACCTAATGATGTTTAAATTTTAAAATTTTGAAGATATGTCAAGGGATTGTCGGATGTTTTACTATTTTTTAATATTAATATGGTTAACAAATGATTTTGAATTCTCTAGAGAAAAAGGCTTTTGCTATTGTATCGTGCATCAATTTAACATTGAACTAATGTATAAAATGATTATAAAATTGTATGCTGTCAGTCTTATATTGTCCAATATTTAAAAATGATTAATATTGTTTACCCTAATCACATTTAATGTGTCATGTAAGATGTTGATATTTGATTGGTAGAACATAAGAGATAATTTTTATATTTTTGATTAATTATCAAAACAAATAAGCTAATAAATACTTGATCCATTAAGAGTACAAGACGAACTCTAAATCAATCCCAATCTCTCCTCATCAAATTAGAGAACGCACGAGATGCTTAGAAGAGAAAGACAATCAAAGGACTCTCTAAAGAACATCTCCCTTCAAAAATCAAGTCTAATGACACTCTTCACTTTAATGTTGATGATAATTTTAGTAAGCTTTCGGAGAATGCTAAACGCAACACAAATAAATAGTTCATTAGTTTGCTCGTTTAATTTAAGAAAGGCTCACTCAGATTAGTCACCTATAATTAATTAAAGATTTCTCAACTAAGTGGCAATCTTTGATGTATTTATGCATATATCATTCTGAAATTATAGTATATATATAGATTGATAATAACCATGTAAACGAGTGCTAGTTTTAGTAAATTAATGATCAATCATGTATTAGCAAATTTCCATCAAACTTAACCATATTTTGACAAACCACTTTTCCAAAAGCACAAAAGCTTGCACTAGTACAAAGCACATCATCAGTGATGGTTCTTGTAAAGCACCGTCAATTGTCACATGTGGTTCGGCACAAATCTGGTTTTATCTAATTTGGGTACCTGATCAGGTTCATATGGTTTCTATATGAAATCGATGGAAATATCCACTATTTTTCAAAAAATGTGGTTCGGCACAAGACCTAAAATTAATGTATGTCTGCTTAAAATTATTGTATGCATGTGTGCTTAAATATATATATTTCAATCCATCCCGGTACTACAGTATATCATATATAGTTCGCTTCCTTTCTCTTTAACAAATTTTGTACATTGTCCATCACATTATATAAATGACTGTTCTAATAGAAGCAATCCATCTTAATTTGACATACAATTTTTTTTTTTTCTAATATATATATATAGCTAACACTCTTTGAAGAAATCATTCATATGCATCAGGCAGCAGGTGCTGAAGAACATAACAACTTAAGTAAAGAGACTCCGATATATTCAAATGATACATGCATGGTGCTAAATTTCTTATCAAACTGATCAATATATTCATACACAATGATATAAATAATAGCCACTTCGTTCCTCTTTAAACATAACAGACTGTCAGATATACAAACGAAGCCACAACAGAGGATTTATATAAACTAGAAAAAAAAAACAAAGAAGAAAAAAACAATAGAGATATGTTATGTTCTTCAGTTTATGCCCGAATAGAATCCTAATGTCACAATCTTCAATCTGCATACAAAAAAAATCTATTTTATAACAAGCTAAGACTATATACGGATTAAACAGAAACAACTGCTTTAATATGTATTGAAGGAAAACTGTGAAACAAAACCCATATCCAATGAAAATATGAAGGGAAAAGTTCCAGTTACATGATCATAAAACAAATTTGCAGAATTTTCTGGGGAAGAGCTTTGAAAGAAACTTGTATGGGACAATTAATGCATGAAAATTTTGGACATTGAAACCGAAAATCAAATGCACACATAAAATCAAGCATAGACTCAAAATTAAAAAGGATTTGGCTAATGACTGACAGATAGAGAAGTGAGCACAGATAGCTACAAGCATGTATATAGTCTCTTTGTTATTCATGCAAGAAAAACCATCTGTGCTCACTCTCTTCTGTCAGCCTCCACCAAAACCCTTTCTATATGAAATTAATCCTGAATAAATGTAAGAAACCAAGAAAGAAGGAAGGGATGGCTAATGGCTGACAGAAAGATATGTGAGCACAAATAGCTTCAAGCATGATTATTGTCTCCATGCAAGAAAATACCATCTGTGCTCACTCTCTTCTGTCAACCTCCACATACACCCCTACCTTCTCCCCTTGTGAGAAAAACACAAAACCCTAATTTTCAAGGACATGACAGCAAAAGAACCAAAAAAAAAAAAAAATAGAGGCAGGATTGGATAATGGCTGACAGTAAGAGTAGTGAGCACACATAGCCCAAGCATGGTTAATTTCCTTCTTTGTTTCCAATATTCCACGCAAGGAAGTACCATGTGTGCTCACTCTCTTCTGTCAACCCCCATTAAACCCTGCCTCTAAGAAACCTAAGAGCACAAAAATTTGTTACCTGCATGGTACTCAACTTGAAATCCACAAACAAAGTACATGCATATAAAAGGAAGTACTTGAAGAGAGGGGAAAAAAGGAGCACTTATGAAGGTATACAATGGTGGGATCCATGGATAACGGCTGACAGATAGAGCAGTGAGCACACATAGCTTCAAGCACGATTTGTTCCCACTTTCTATTTGTTTTCTCTCTCACCTCTATCTTTCTATCTCCTTCCATGCAAGAAAAGTACCATGAGTGCTCACTCTCTTCTGTCAGCCCCACTAGACCCCACCTCTGATCAATCAAGCCAGAAAAATAAATCCTTAAAAAAATCTATGAAAGGTACAAATTTTAAGATTACATCCAAAAATGTGTGTATATATATATGAAGAAGTACTGTATATTACTGTTTGTTTGGATGGAGAAGAAGAGAGGCATTAGAGGGCTATTTATAGATGGACAAGAGAGGTATGAATGGAATAAGGGGTGACTGCGCGTGATTGTAGCTAAGAGCTTTGGTATAATGATAATATATAGTATTGAATTAACTATATTTCTAGGTTGTTCCTTTCCTATGTGCTTTATATCACTCCTCTCTATCTCTCAACTAACTTTACACAAATGACAATGCTATCATCCGTCCCAATGCACTTTGTCCACCGCATTGTATGTCCAATCATAACCTTTCTCTCTCTTTTTAAAATTAAAAAAAAAGGTTAGCAACGGATGCTAAATTTCTTTCTTTCTTTCCTATATTAGATTAGACTTGCAGACAACAATTTGCTCAATCAGAAGGCGGTTCACGGATATATATATTTACGAAATTACTGTTTTTAACAAGAAAATATATCAAGATATATAGAAAAAGGTAGGCATATACACTTTGTACTTATCAATTAGGTACTGCTTGCTCTCAGGTACCATCCTGGCTGAAGTACGGAGCCAAAAATGGATATCATATCATATTAGACAATGCTAGCAGTTTATGTGATAAAATAGGAGGAATTCTGATATTGAAGTTGCAAGGACTGAGCGGTACATGATCTGAATGCATCAAATTCAACCAATATAGCAGTTTATGTGATAAAATAGGAGGACATGTATATTTTGCGCAATGATGATTTTATATTAGGTAACGTAATGTGTATGATAAGTAAAGTAGTGATGATTTATAAACTTTAAGAAATTAATTTGAATGTACTAAATAGAAGTGCTGTAAGTTAATAAAGTGAAATAAAGTAAAAATAACTTTACTTTTAGTTTAGCATTATTAGTTCTTCAATTTTTTAATATAGTGTATGAGGATATTTTAATCTCTTTATTCAATACTACTACTACTACATCTAGCCATCATACTATTACCAAATAACTAATTAATGTTTTAAATTGATGTAGTATTAATTTCGCTTTAATTTTACTTCACTTATGTATTGCAACTAATTCTACACATCAATGGTTATTAATTGACTTACTGTCACTTCCATTTTCGAAGTTCGAACAACTCGAACTCAGTTAAATGTTAAATGTTGCATCTAATTAGTTGACTAAGGCTTAACCTGTAACTTGAAGGAACACAAACCTAATTGATCTCACCTAACTGAGTTAACATGGATCGATCCAATGTTTACCTCGAAACAACATTGACCAGATCAACCCCTGCATTGAGTTGATCTAAGTTCGAATAACCTACCACTTAATTGAATCGATCCGAAATTAAGTTAACCTACACAAAGAATTAATGACAAATCAACATTAATTAGAAGATCAGAATTAGTCTTTACTCGATCTAGAGACAAAATTCAACACCTTTTTCATTAGTTGGAAATTCGAATGGGAGTTTTTTTTTATGGATATTAAATAAATTTGAAAGGTCAGATCTCCATCTTTCTATTAATAAACATTAGACGATCAATTTGAACATGTAGCAGAGTGACCTACGAGATATACCGATTCGGAACCGAATCTTCTGCCCCCTTGTGGGCAAGAAATTCATGTCCCTAAAGTCACTGACACGTGGATCCAGAGTGGGTTTTGAGGCAAAACTATATCCCATATTTAAATGTCAAAATCCACTCCGGACCCACGTGTCAGTGACTTTAGAGGGGGGGGGGGGGGGGGGGGGGGGGCAGGTGATCTGATTCCTACCTATTCTAGAATGTGGACGAAGACAAAAAGGATTGTAAACTTCAATAGACAATTAGTAATGGAGAGTGCATATTCCATCTAGGTGAATTAAAATATATATATGCATCAATAGATGGATGTAGAATGTGCTACTATCCTAGTTAGAGTAATAAATAAAAGTTATTTGTTCAAAATAAGATAACAAAATTGCTTGCTTTTAGAGGAGCAAAGTAACAAGCACATTATTAGGCTAGGCCCAGTTGACACGAAATTCCTTAAATAGATAGACGACTTAATGGACTAATAAAAAACCTAGTGAAGCAACAAGTGTTCAATATTTTTGGCATATATTGATATCTACTTGACGAGTGGTGGTGTTAGGTTAGTTTAGTTTTTTTTTTCTTTTTCTTTTTCTAAGGCAAACTAGTGGTGTTTCATTCAAATAAATTGTTTTATTAATTAATACACTCTTTTGGGGTTTCTACTAGCATCCAATTTGAATGCAAAGAAATAGGTCATGAGGATAATGTCATTAAAGCTTATCATGAATATTTCAATTTATGTTAATTAATTGTCTATTATAAATTATGTCGTTTCTGCATTAATAATTGCGTGGCCGAATATTTAAAGTAAACACACTAGACACGATAGAAAGTAAAAAGAGGAGCTCTCAACTTTTAAATTAAAAATGCTTTATTAATTGTAATTTTTAATGGTATTCTCACAATAGCGTAAAGGTCATTTTATATTTAATATTTCTAAACCTGACCTAAAATTTAATTATAAGACAGTATTTTTTTAAAATATATTTAACTAAATATATATCTTCTTAATTAATCTTGCTTTGTCAAATATTTTGCAAACACGCCTGATAACCATTTTTCTTATTAGCTAGACTCAGCCAATAACACCTCTCTCATTAACTTTTCATGAACTTTGATATGCACACTTGCCTATATATTGTGCATGCATATTTTAGTTAATACATAATTGTTGACAATTGCAGCCGATTGGGGTCAAGTTAAAACACATTTCGATAATTGTCAACAAATTAATGTCTTAATCTTTTATATTTGTTTTATGAATCTCTTAAAATGCACAGTACTTGATTACTCATTTTTGTAAAATCTTTTGTGTGGTATCATTACTCATTTTTGTTACCTAACAAATCTGATTTAGTCCTTAACTTTTTTTTGTTATTTCCAAATTGCTGCTCCAAATTGCAATATTTATAATAACAAATTTGAAAGTTGCAGTAAATAGATACATATTAATTTCTTGAATATAATGCTACAAAAATATATAAGAGTTCAGATGTAGCAGATATCGTTGTTGGGTAATCATAAAAGCCAAACAATTACGTCTTATTTAGTGATCAAACAATTACATCTCATCTAGGGGTCAAACACTTACACCCGGAGAAGGAGAAACAGGTCCCCACCTTAACCCAAGGACCGTCCTATGCCAAAGAGACCCAAAACATAAATCAGAAGTGCGGAACATAATACCTGATTCCATGCCGTTTGTCATAAAATATCCAAAACCTTGGTAGATCAACAGCCGTCTCCGTGAGCACGAGACAAGTCTTCAATGGCAAGAAGCCCTTCTCGTCTTTTCGTCGTATGGTCGTGGATCAAGTCTTCCAAGATAGTAAGATCTGGCCCTTGAGAAATTCTCTCCAAATTTTCTAATGGATTTCTCTTCTCTATTCTTTGATGGTGGAAGAAGAAGAGAAGGCACACAGAGCTGTATTTTTCTAAAGAAAAAAAACATCTTTTCAGTTTTTGTACTTTTTTGTGTTATCTTGTGCCTTGGGGACCAATCCTTATATATAGTTACCTATCTGGTTATCTGCCAACCTGAAAAAAGATGTGCAACTGCATCAAAAACCGTGCGGCCGCATTGATACCCGTGTGGCCCACACAATCCTCTTAAATGATAGCTTTCTAAATTGCAAATCTCAGAATCAGTCCATCAATGATTTGATGTCTGCCTAAATTGTTCTACACATTTATGGATCACATCATAATGAATATATTAATTGTCTATTACCTTATTTGATCATTTTAATTGACAACTATATATGACAGTAAACAATCCATAATTAGATTACATATATGCTCAATGTTGACATTATATTCAATAAGGTTGGCAATAAATCTAACAATCGTATGTACTCCTATTTTTATAATAATATATGATTATTATTACTATTATTTTTTTAAAAAGGGCTTCCGTGAACTTCGTGTGATTTATTGATTCCTTTCTTTTTAGATATTTTTGTGGTGATCAAACTTGCATCTCTCTATAAAGAGTTGAGCCTCATCATAATTTGCATTAGGCAAAGCATCATATATATGCCATCAATAATGAAGAACTTGTTTATAGAAGGGACCTAATCCTTAATTAATAGCTAACTCCCGCATAACTTTGTTTTTGTTATAAAATCTAGACTCTATAAGGTTAAGCCTTTAGTTAATTTCTCACTCATGCTCCATCATTTATACATTTATAATCAGTTCGATCATGTCTCTCGCTACTTGTTTATCTTGATATATCACAGCACATGAGTACTCTATGTCATGTTTTTCTATTTTAATTGAAAATTAAAAAAAATATATATTCTTAAGATATATCTAAGATGTAATTTAACACTTAAAATATTATTGTTCTTTTGTATTCCTCTGCATGAATTCCGTGCAACTAATTATGTTTTTTTAAAAAAAATTATACTCATCTTTAGCATTTCGAAAAAAATTATTTATTAATTTGTCTCCAAAATACTGAAAGCAACTCTAGTATGATGGAAAAACAAATCCATAATTAGAAGTTTAGAACATGAGCAAGACATATTTTATGGGAATGAAAGATCTTTGGTTGCATCTTGCTTAATTGAATAATTATTTTTTGCAATAAGCATTAAGAAAAATATGCTAGAAATTGTTAGCTTTATTTATTATGTGGCTTATGTTATTATTGTGCACCAATTTTATTTACAGAAATTAATGAAAGACACTAATGAAATGGCACGACTAATGAAAGGACACGAGTAATGAAAGGGCACGAGTAATTTTTTATGGAAAAATTCAAATTGCTATTTATTAAATATACTGGTCTCAAAGATTACCTCAGAGTTATTTAAGACCTCTTCTTTTATTTGGACGCATCCCATACTAAAAACTTCGTCCATAAAAATTAATAAGATAAGTAAAATAAAAACGCCTAAGGTCTCCATCATCACGTCTGAGGAAAACCGTTGATGATCAGTATTTACGCTTACGCTTAACGATGTCGTCACTTCAAAACTATAAGTTTTAAGTTACAGTTTGCTATTTTATTTTGAATTTACTGAATTCTGGATTGCTTGAGTTTTTAATTACAAAACACGTTACGATTTTGATTAAGCTATCAGAAATAGCACTCAGAATAAAAAAATAATTAATTTGGAATGCCTTGCGAATTGCATAAACGTGCAATTTATATTATTAGCTAGATGCCAACAAAATTTTCCTAGTAGTGTTATGGCAAGATGCAATAGGCCTGAGTGCATGACAAAAAGTAGTAAAGTGCGGCCATTTTCCCTTTGCTTATGTTCAGCGCTTAAAATATTTTTTATTCGAGAAAAGAAGTATGAATCATGTTCTCTCATCTTTTTTAATGCAAGAGTTAGAGGAGTATGATTTTGAATACTACTTTTCTAGAAGGGGAGAAGCACTTGAGACTGCAGCTTATATCCTGAAAAGAGCAAGGCATGGGTAGAGAGATGCCTTTCGGATTTGATTCTTGGTTAAATTGAATTGAATCAAACGGGGGCGCCTAATTAGTAATTAGTGCACTCGAGTCAAATAGTGAGGTCAGATGCCTTTATTCTTGCTTTGACTTCTTTTGTACAAATAATGCAATATGGAATAAGCTAATAATTTAATAAATTAGTAAGAGGAGAGATATATCATTGATAATAAATTTGTACAATTTTGATGATATTTTCTAAATCAACTTGTTAAAAAAAAAATAATGGACATATTTGACTGTAATTAATGGACATCATTCAAACTGTTGATTGATGAAGTCTGCTTCCACCACCAACTGTTAAAAAAAAATGTCAAATCATGAACTAACAATTGTAGTAAATGTTTATTTTCACTAGTAAATAATAGCTATTTGATGTATGCAATTAAAGATTATGTCATTGGCGATAAAGTTCATGCATCACAAACTGACATAATACGCATTCAATCTGTCCGAATAATTCTGATATTATAGGGTTACATCCACTGACATATTTATCATTGGGTCGTAGTTAGTACAAGTTATTTGAGCCATATGATTTGAATTTGAAATTTTGAATAAATTGTTAATATATTCTCCAAAATATTATTAAAAAAATATGACGCATTAGCTCATATTTGTTATTATTACACATCAAATTAAACTAGTATACGATTTATAGAGCTTTTCATATGCTTGCTAAATCAACTAGGAGAAATGTCATGCAGATACTATTTTTTTCTAAATCATCATTGTCACTATAAATAGATTGACTGGTTAATTATATTTTATTTTGATTAATTAGTCAACATGAATTGTGAATAATTACTTTTTTTTTATCTTGAATAACCTCCATTGAATTCCGACATTAACGATTAATTAAACTCTAGCGTTTATTCTGGATAATTTATATTTAATTTCAGTTCTTAATTATATGTTAATGAGAACGGTGTTATGTCACAACTTCGTCTAAGAGTATTTCCATCTCAGCAACTGAAATTAATTTCTAAGTAGCTGTTAACAAATTATTAGAAATTAAAGCCTCTAAAATTTTTAAACTTTCACATTCCTAAAATTAATTTTAGAGTTTTTATTAAACCAAGTCAGTAATAAACTAAAAATGAACTCTATTTATTTCCGTTGAAATCTGTTGTTCGACTCTTTTTTGTTTCTCCTTCCCCATCATTCCCTTTCGCTTCCCCGCTATCTTGATTTCATAATGCCAATTGTTAAGAAAAAATCCTCGTAACTGACTGATTAAATAGAAAGACAAATCACGTGCAATGAGACAACGAGTTCTCCTTTTCTCAATCTTGTACAGTGGAAGACAAATTAAATTTTCTCCTCCTCTTTTCAATTATACCCTTGAATAACAAATCAAACACATAATGGCCCTAGTCATAATAAATAGATAATAACCATAGTACCTTCTCATAATCCAATCAAACAATCCAGATAATAAACAACTAAATAATTGACATATGAAAACTACAAATAATGATTTTGTGGGGGGTAATTATTAAAAAATGGATGGAGATCTTACCATCTCATAAAAAAAATAGTTTGTTTTATTAAAAACAATACAACACAGCCCTAGTCATAATAAACTTCATACAAAACTATAAAATCCCTTTTTTGGTCAACATATAGATATTTTATAAGTACAACAAATTAATTAATATTTCCTCAACCAAGTCCGCTTTGAGTTGTTGATTGGTCGAACTATTTTGAATTCTTGCATGATTTTGTAAATACTCTTGATATTCACAAAGATGATCTCGAGAAACTTCCTACCTTGATACTGTAAACTTAACTTGATCATCTACATAATCGTACTTTCTAGTGTATCTGTCTCTTTCATCCTCCACAATCATGTTATGCATTATCACACAAGCTCTCATAATTTGTCATATGGTTCTCTTAAACCACATGCATGTCGGACCGCTAATGATAGTGAAACGTGCTTGAAGCACCCCGAAGGCTCTCTCCACATCTTTCCTAGTAGATTCTTTGTCTTGCGAACAACTTATGTTTGTCTCCTATGTTGGGACCATTTAACATATGGGCTAAGTCTATAAAGTTTGTCTATATAAATATTCAATCCAGCTTTAATCATCATATTTTGTCTCCTAGAAGTCTACTTAAATTTTCATCTACATAGTTGAATGTTTTGTACACATCCTTTTTCAAGTGTTATTTATTTTTCAAATCCCGGCCCTTTTGTCATCTCCTTCCCCGTTCAATTTTGATTTACTGGATTCCAATATTCCTTTTTACAATCCCTTCTTTTATCCTCACCTCGTCAATAATCAAGTTCCAAACCCAGACATGTCAAACATGGGATATCATAATAGTTAGTATCCAAATTTGAATGATCTACAAATTCAATCATCTGAATCTCAAACAACTCTTAATATAATACTAGAAAATAGTGAGCAACCAATGGATAATACTGAGAGGTGTCATACGCTAGTGGAAGCACAACAAATAAGGACAGAAAGGCACCACTGGAATCCTCCTGATGACCTGCATTTATGTAGCGCCTGGTTACATGTTGGCCAAGATTCGGTAGTTGGCACATATTAGTGTAGTGATTGTTTATGGGATCGCATAACTAAACGTTATGATGAGACTCATAAGCCATAACTGGTAAAAAGAAGTAGATAATCATTGAAAAATCAATGGGGCAAAATGTCACATGACATCAATAAGTTCGTTGGTTTTATGAGTCAGAACTAGGACCGAAGAGAAAGTGGTTTAAATGAAGGTGATAGAAGAACCAAAACATTAGAGTTATTTAATATGACTCTGCATAAACCCTCTAAGTTCATGCATTTGGGATGTGTTGAGAAATGAAGAGAAATGGCTCACACAGGCGACAAAAACCAGAGAAACAACATCAAATAAACCAACAGGTCAAAAGTGAAGTACAAATATAACTTGCAGTGACTACAACTCCAATAGCATAGATATTAATGAAAATTTCGGTACAATATTGCCTCCTCAACCTTGAGAAAGGAAAGCTTCAAAGGTAAAGGCAAACAAAAAGAAGTTTATGCGAGTAATACATAAAGAAGAAGAAGGAAGAAATAGTTGCTCAATGTAAAGTTGAACTAGAGAGGATCGAAGTAATTAAGATGCACACTAAGATTATGGATATGTTGTCTACAGCTCAATTTATTAAAATGGATACATCAACAATGACTGCAAATCAAAGAAAATTGTACGACAAAACAATTGAGAAGATGTTGTGTGAGAATTGATGAATCATAATTTAGATGATGTTTAATTCCTATTTATTTCAAGCAAAATTGTGTGATTGTACCCTATTGATTGTACCCTTTTCACGCGTTGCATAGGGTACAATCACACAATTTTGCTAGAAGTGAAAAGGAATTAAACATCATCTAAATTGTGATTCATCAATCCTCATGCAACATCTTCTCAATTGTTTTGTCGTACGATTTTCTTTGATTTGCAGTCATTGTTGATATATCCATTTTAATAAACTGAGCTCTAGATACCAGATACATACTCTTAGTATTCATCTTAATTGTTTCGATCCTCTCTACTTCAACTTTACGTTGAGCCTTTATTTCTTCCTTCATATTATGTATTACTCACACAAACTTCTTTTTGTTTACATTTATCCTTCGAAGATTTCCTCTCTCGAGGTCGAGAAGGTGATATTGTACTGGAATCTTCATTAATATCTACGCCAATGGAGTTGTATTCATTGCAAGTCATTTATGTACTTTGCTTTTGACCTGTTGGTATATTTGGTGTCTTTCTCTGATCTTTCTTGCCTGTGTGAGTAATTTCTCTTCATTTCTCAACATATCCGAAACATGCATGAACTTAATAGGATTATGCAGAGTCATATTAAATAACACTAATGCTTTGTTTCTATCACCTTCACTTAAGCCACCTTCTCTTCTATCCTGGATCTGACTCATGAAACCAGCAAACTTATTAGTGTCATGTGACATTTTGCCCCTTTGATTTTTCAATGATTGTTTATTTCTTTTTACCAGTTGTGGCTTATAAGTCTCATCATAACGTGTAGATATGCGATCCCAAAAACAATCACTACCCTGATATGTGCCAACTATCAGATCTTAGCTAACATGTAACCATGCGCTACATAAATGCAGGTCATCCGGAGGATTCCAGTGGTGCGTGCCTTTCTGTCCTTATTTGTTTTGCTTCCACTAGCGTATGACACCTCTTCAGTATTATCCATTGGATGCTCACTATTTTTTGGTATTATATTAGGAGTTGTTTGAGATTGGGATGATTGAATTTGTAGATCATTCAAATTTGGATACGGACTATTATGATATCCCATGTTTGACATGTCTGAGTTTGGAACTTGATTATTGACAAGGTGAGGATCAAAGAAGGGATTGTAAAAAGGAATATTGAGATCTATTAAATTAAAATTGAACGGGAAAGGAGTTGACAAAAGGACCGGAATTTGAAAAATAAATAACACTCGAAATAGATGTGTACAAAACTTTCAACCATGTAGATGAATTTATAATGAAATTTAACCACTAAATTAGAAATTTCGTTAATACTAACTAACTAAAAATATGATAATTAAAGTTGGATTGAATATTTATAACAAATTGATGCTTTGCATTTTTTTTATTCTTTCATATTTGGTTTTTGTATTCTGACAATAACATGGCAATGCTAAGAATATGATAATTTTTAATGATGTTGTTTCTGTATTCTATTTTTTTACTAATTTTTTTCCACGAAAAATAAGTTATGGATTTTTAAAAATAGAAAATGACCAACAATAGATTAAATGAAACATCATGAATAATCTATGGATTTTTAAAAATAGAATATGACCAACAATAGATTAAATGAAACTTCATGAATAAGCTAATTCTAAAATAAAATATTGTTTATATAGAGGGTGCTAAAATAAGAGATTATTTTTTATTGGGTTTTGATATTTTTTTTTATACTTTTATAATTACTTTTCCAATTTCTACTAATTTTGGAGTGCTTAAATTAATATCTGATTAACAGAGCTTTCATCAATTGATCATAAAAACTTCATCTTCTACCTCAAGTACTATTCTTTTTACAATTAACTCTAAATTGTAATTCCTTACTATGAATAAGTTCTTTGGTAATAATTAACTTCATGCAGGGATGAGCTTTTATTCGGATGATGATTTTCTCAATCAATATTGATGAACTTGTAAACGAAGGAACTGTAGATTTCATGCAAGAGAAAATTTCAAAAATTTAACTCAAAGAAACCTACATAGATCTACTTATTTAACTATCTATGAACCTAATTTAGGAATTTAACTTGTTTAAAGTTTATACCTCAAATCTTGGTCTCTATTCAAGAAGTAGGGACTTGAGATGTAGGGTTGATGCCGCTAAATAAGAAAGCCTTCACTAGTATCCACCAAGAATTGGAGAAGATAATCCAAGTTTTCTTTGCTAGAGGTACTACTTCAATTCAAATCCTTAAATCAATGGGTCTAATTCTCAATCTAAGTATTATATGAGTTTGGTAGAGCTTTTTATCAACACATGAGAGGATGGAAGATAGGGAAGATGGTGGCTACTTTTGGCTTTGGGTGGGAGAGTTTTTATACCCAAAAGTTAGGATTACATTTATGAGTGATATTTTAAGACCAATGGGCTAATAGACAAACTTTATGGACTTAGCTCATATGTCAAATTGTCCCAACATATGCCTATTTACACTCTTTCATTTATTTATCAATTATCCACAAATAAAACATCTAATGGATTATAATTGGTCCAATCAATTTAATTTTCTCATGTTATGCCAAGATATAAATTCATATGCCATGTCTCACATGCTCATAAAATTATTTATATTTAAGGTTGCCATCTCCATGACATTTATTTTAGAATCATCTTATGATACTAAAATATATTTCTCCAATTAAATCTCTTTTTGGTGCGACCCAGTAGGATCTATATCGTGTTGATAATATAATCAAATCTCATTTTAATTCTAAAAATTATAAGAGGCATCTAGCAATATGTATTATAATTACTCAAAAGATAAAGATAATACTAACCAATTAATATCACGATCCTAAAATAATTTTTAATTGCTTCTGTCAATTCACATGTCACATGATATCATGAATAAATTCAAGATGAGAGTGTCATCCTTGCAAATTTATTCTTTTCTTGATTCCAAGTAATCAGTAATTAATGATCAACTTTTTTATCATAATTGCATGTATACTTTATTACTCCATCAAGTGACCCACATATATCATCACTCATATATAAAATATGAGAGACACTGGTATTCTTGATAAATATATTTTCCTCCGTACAAGAAACATATATAGAGATATTATATGTATTGCTGCTAGTTACAGTCATCGTTGGATAGCACCTACATATACATGAATCTCATGTAGGAAAAATAATCATCTCATACCAAAGTATTCAAGCTGACCCGCATGCGGGTTGAGGTATGCCGCAGGCTGGAGTACATGCAGTAGCATGGGACCAATAGGAGCCCAGGCCACACGTCGCTCAGCAGCAGCCAGGGATACACCCTTATGTAGCAGCAACAACGCCCCCACCGAGCTTGTACCAGCAATTTGATGATTTCCACACCGAGACTTGTAGGGTTTCGAGCAGTTATCAGATCAGATGGCTGAGTTGAGGTTCTACACCGCTCCCCTCTTCCATCACTTTGTCGGCCAGGGCATGTAGTTTGATGACACCCCTCTTGGGATGTTCGGACCCGATTTCTACCAGAGGTACTAGTGCGATCCACCACCCCCGCCGGAGCAGTGATCAGGTTGTATTTCTCTTTTTTATAGTATTTATTTATTTTTAGTGAGGAGAGACTTACATTAGTTTGATGGATAGTACTGATACTTTTACTTACATTTGTTGTGTGATCATTGGATGAGGTGGCAGATGCTTGTAAGTATCGAGCGCTATACTCGATACTCGTATTTATGATTATGTATTTTGGATGGATTTATTTGTTTGTTTTTCTTAGTAGGCTAACTAATTTTTTTTTATTTCTGAGATTGCCTGCATGACACTTCACTACACATCACATAGGACATATACTAGTTAGTAATCCAAAAGTGACATGAGCAGCAAAAATTAAAAATTAAAAGTGCAAGTAAAATAAGAAGTAGAACAGGTTGGATGAGTCCAACAAAGTCAAACGATATAGGCCAGGATCACATATGACTTAGCATTCGAGAAAAACACACGAAGTTTCTACACAACCTGAAGTCTGTATGGTATCACATATGCTGCATACGGCCATCTAGATGCCACAGGCAGACAGACAACCGAGCCAGACTGAGGCAACCCTTACGGCATCACTCATGTCGCATGTGACCTCAGCCTATGCCGCAGGCTTTCCAGATCGCGACCAATCCAACCTATTCAGCCACCAAGAACAGCGCAGATCAACAACCACCTCTGAACCTGGTACTTTCACAAGACCATATCATCTTCACCAGTGCCTAGCCATGGAAGAACTCGTAGGAATCAAGCGCATGCTTGAAAACCTAGAGTTTCATAGAACTCTCATGGACAACACAAGTGAATTTTTCAAGAGCTAAAATGCCAAAGAAGGTCCGTCATTCGGCGGCATGCCTCGTCAGTTTTGACTGTAAGTTCTAACCCAGGGTTTGAGATCTTCTTTGAAGATTTTACCTTTGCATTGGGGGACAATGCACGGTTTAAGCTTAGGGGAGGGGATTGAACCCTTGTATCTTAGGTTGTAGGGTCAATTTTTTTTAATTTTTAGGATATAACTAGGCTTTTACCTGACCACGAATAAGGTTTGCATGACTGAACTTAATTGATTGAGATTGCAAGCTTCTCAGGACGTTTACCTCAGTTATAGAAATAGAGGCTTGCATGACTAAACTTAGTTGTTTGAGATTGCATAAAGTATAGTTTAGATAGAGTTCTCACATGAAAACACACAAAATTTTGAAAATTTTCGAAAACATTACACTTATAAAATTTTTCTTAGGCAATTTCTAAATGAAAAAGTAGCAAAGTCTCCAAGACACTTGATTGAAATTTTAGACATGAAAAGACTAAGGCTAACAACATATTAAGTAAAAAAGAAATATTTTTGAAAGATGATTTTCCTTATGCATTATGTAAGAAAAAATTTCTTAAAGTTGAGAATATTTTCTAAATACATCATTTTTATTGAGACCCCGATAATTTGGCAATATTATAAAATAATTTTTAGATATATATAAATCTAGAAATTGTGTGTATTCATAGTAGATGCAACTAGTACTAAAAGATGACATAAAATGAGTCCCACCAAAAATCCAAAAATAATAATTATTAGAAGAGGACGCAAAATAGGTCCCACCACCTTATTTCAATTTGGGATTCGAGAAATCCTTAGGTGCATTCAGAACGCATAACCTCTCATTTGTATCTATGCGCTAGAAGAATCACTCGATGGAAATCCTTAGGTACATTCGGAACGCATAACCTCTCGTTTGTATCTATGCGCTAGAAGGGTAAAGCCAAATTGAGTAAGGTGTATTTACTTTCTTGCATTTGTTTTTATAAAGTTGCATTCTGCTAACAGGATGAAAATTAGTATTGAGCTCAAAGAAGGGATAAAAAATTTAAAAGGATGAAAAATTAGTATTGATTGATTTTAAGATTTCTTTTACCATGATGATGTTAAAACGGGTTCTCCAAAATATTCAAATAAAATCAAAGTGTTGTGAATGCAAAGATTTCCATTTTCCATAAATTTCACCAAGTACAAATATTAGAAATTGGGTAAACATTTTTGTATTAAGTTAATTCTAAGGAAATTTATCGATAATTTCAAAAATCTTGTTCAAGAGACAATTTTTAGTCACCTATCTATTAGTATTCTACTAAGTTTGTTCAAGGACGAACAAAAGTTTAAGCATGGGAGTGTGATGAAGCCAAAACATATAGAGAAACTTACTATTTTTTTTCCGAAAAATAGCAAAAAGAGAATGCAAAGTAGCTATTTTTCCGATTTATTTACCGCAAACGTGTTTTTAGGTCTTTTTGGCATATTTTTGAGAAAGTTACGTATTTAGAGCAAAAACAAAGCAAAATTGTCAATATATTTGTTTGGCAGTTCCTTGTAAATATTAATTTTTCTTATCAATATATTTGTTTCCTTTTCTGGATGCTTGTTACTAATTAATCACCACCTTGGTCAAGCCTATGTGAACTAGTAGGGGCTCAACCTACATTAAAGATTTACACTTAACCTCTCCAGTTTGTATGAAAAATGAGAGGAAAAGTGTGCATGTCTCGTAAAGATTTTAACAAAACAGTTTTGGTTTCATATAACACATATATAGACTATACAACGCAGCATATGAAATGTGTGTTGCATGAAACAAAAATTGCTCTGTTAAAATCTGTATCCCTATGTTACTTGATCGGGACTATAGGTACAAGATTGCAACTTCTAGCTGTTACTACTACTAAAATTAGTGTACAAAATGATAAAATTCATTTAAGCTGTGTAAGTATTATATACAAGTGAGATTAGCGCGCGTCTGCTTTTCTCTAGGGACCTATTAGTAATTTCTGTTTTTGCAAGTGCTATGGTTGTAAGATGTAACTGACTGTTGATGTGTGTAGGTACCAATTTAGGCACCTACATATATATACAGTTTAATTAATTACTTGATTTCAATGAAATCGGTAGATAATTTTATTTTCTTTCAAAAAATGTTACTTGATCATCGAGACTCTATAAACAAGATATTTCAACTTTTAGATTTTACTACTACAAAATTAGCGTACAAAATGATAAAATTCATTTATGATGTGCGTAATTATTATATACAAGTGAGACTATATATATATATTCACCAAATTCTCTTGGTAAGCTTATATTTAAAATTTATTGAATTGACTTCGTAAGACGAATTCTTTTTTTTTAAATGAGTAAAAGGGGTCAAGCCACCCAATCAGACTTTTTATTTCAACATTTGTAATAAAGAATTTCTCCCACCTAGGTTCCGAACCCATGACCTCTCACATAAGAGACGTGTGTTTATCACTAGATCAAATGTTGGTTCTCTTCATAATATGAATTCTAACTGTCGAAACCGATCTAATTCACAAGTGATATGTGCATGCAAAAGTTTGAAACTTCGAATTCATTTAGTACAAAATAAAGTGATAAAAGAATGATGAAAAATGAATGCATTAAAATAACGTATACACCTTCATATTATTTTACCGTTTGACTATATCTTAAATAATTTTAGAATTTTATATGTACATACATCACTCGTGAAATAAATCGGTTTCAACTGTTTGAATTCGTCCTATGAAGTTAATTCAACAAATTTCGAAGTTATATACTCAGCTAATCATCTTGATGAGTATAGCACACACTAGCTAACCTCACTCATTATATATATATTGTTTATATTAATCCAATTGTTCAAAAACGAGAAAGACCTCTAAATTTGCGATTTACAGGAATGGATTGGGACTTTGTTATTACTACATACATTAATTATAACCATCCAATACAGATGCTGGTCCAAAGAACGGCCTAGTAACCCTAGTCAGAATGTGTAATATTATACATGACATGATTGTCAATTTTCAAGAAAAAGTGTAACCGTTGGTAGAATCTAGTGCATCAGGAACAACCATATAAATGCAAGATAAAAAAAAAAAAAAAAAGAGGCACTACGTAAATTAAAATAAATATCCTCATATTATATTACAAAAGATCTATTCCTTTTAATTTCTAAACAATGTTAACTGGTTAATTAATTGCTAACATCATAGCTAGCCTTTAAGAATAAAACTTTAATTATATTATACCCTTCTGATTCGCAAGGTGGAGCCTAAAATTTTATATAGGAGAGGCCAAAAGATGGGTTACGTGCATGCACTGCGACTTCTAACAAACTTATTAAGAAAAAAAATTATTATATGAATCTCAAAGTAACACAAATTTTGAGTCACGTAACTCATTTAATATATGTCGAGATATTCTCGATTGCTGTTGAGACCTGATTTGCCGAAGGACAAAAAGCTATATGACAGAGAATTTTTGTATGACAGAGAATTTTTGTATGGAACATGCATTTTCTTAAGTACTATATTTGAGGTGCTACTCTCTATCTTATACTCCTTTTCTTTATTTTTATTTATGTCTTATTTATTGTAGTTTATTTAGTTTTATATTTATTATTTAGTATTTTATAGAGGGTCTTATTCTTTGATTTTTTTTACTACAATTACGGTTTTATTTTCTTTTTAGATTGATCTTTTGATATATTGATTTTAACCTTCTTTTATTTATTAGTTTATTACCATATAGAATCTTTTTGATATCTTATGCGGTCTTGTAGTTAGTTCATTTTGGAATGTTTTTTATGAAGATTTTTTAATAATGCTTAATTAGACTAATTAGATATTACATTATTATTTATATTAGTATTGATTTTAGACCTCTTTTATTTATTAATTTATTACTACATCTTACTATTTAGAGACATATGCCATCCTGTACTCTTTACACTTTGACCTTCTTATTTATATGATATTTAACCTTTCAGAAGGTACAATCAAAAACTAGTTTAAATACTACTAGTAAGTTCATCTTACACCATCACAAATGCCACTAACTATGTCAAAAGAATAAAAGAAAGAAAGAAAGAATGAAAGTAAGTTCATCTTACACCATCACAAATGTTACTAACTATATCATATGTATGTTCTTCTTACACAATCACTAATGCTACTAACTATGTACAAAGTAAGTTCATCTTACCCACTCTTAAATGTTGCTAACTATGTCTTATCTTAAATGTTACTTACTATGTATTATCTTAAAAGTAATTAAGTCCTTCGTACATCAGAATTCTTAAAGTAAGTGTTTGAAGAATAACAAAGAACATGAAGATAGCTAAGTATATGAGGATAATAAACTTGGTGTACAATCCTAGAGTGTTTAATCACCTGAAATAAAAGAGACAGTTGCTGGATCATATAAGAATACATGAAGATAGTAGTTAAAAAACAAATTCTGTCGACACTAAACAAAATAGTGGTTACCGGACTTTTATATGGATTGGATTCATGAGGTTTTTCATGAAAAGAGTGAGAGAAACTAGAAATAGAAGGAAGACAGTAACAAAGGGAAAGAAAGAGAGGTAAAAAGAGAGCACATGTGTTTGACTGTTATGTTTGCTATATTTCTTTCCTAGTTTCTAGCTAGTTTGAACTGATTTTTGTAATTAATTGATTTCAGCAATGAAATAGGCTCTTATGCCTCTTTTTTTTTTAAAAAAAAAAGAGGTAAAAAGAATTACCATAATTAAAGAGTGGGCAAAAGAAGAGAGACTTTTCATAATAACCCTAAAGAGTGGGTAAGAAAAGGAGTTACATTCTAACTTACTTACTTTTAATAATTACTCTAAAGAGTGGGCAAGAGAAGGGTGTACTTACAAACGGACTTTTAATAATTACCCTAAAGAGTGGTCAAGAGAAGGACTTACTTGTAGGTTGTACTTACAAAGAGACTTTTAATAATAACCCTAAAGAGTGGTCAACAGACGGACTTTCTACAAATGCAAATACTGACTTTTCATTATTATTTTTTTATTTTTTCTAATTTCGCAAATAAAAAATTTATGTCAAATTTAGTGCTTACTTCAACTAATTAACAAGTAATTAGAGGGGTTTGATAAACAACTTATTTAAGGGATTGAGGGAGATATGCGCCTATATTTTAAATAAATAATTAATTGCTCAGCATAAGTTACATGTTTTTTAAACTTTTTGACTCTATTATACTCACATGCCACTGTTTCTTATTAATATTTTTTATTTCGAGTTTTTTTAGGGGTCAAGGTGACATTTGTAATACAAATACATTAGAAAAAGTAAATAAATTAAAAAAAAAACAAAGAAACCTCTACTTTTTTTACAACTTTCTAATTAGGTACAGGGGTGCCAGGTCCCTGTGGCTCTGAATTCGGATCCAATGAAGTAACTCAATCTTTGGGTTTTGGATCGAGACCGTCCGATTCGAATCTGCGAAAATCCATTCCCGAAGTGAGCACACACATTCCGACGACGAAATCGAATCCCGAGACGATCTCGAACTATGAATTCTAATCGAACAGTCTCGATCTAAAACTCAAAGATTGAGTTACTTTAGGGGATCCGGACCTTGCGGTCCGGATTCACATCACCTCAAGTTACCTGACTCAAGCAAATTACGATCGGACGGCCCATTTAATATGACACGAATCTCAAAACAGCCCCCTACAGTCACAATAGGCACCGGATTTGAATTTGACCCATATAAAATTAATCTGGGCCCGCCGTTGTAATTCGCTTGAGTCAGGTACCTGGGAGGATATCGGTCCCTGCGGCCCTGCCCCTTTTCCTCGGCCTCTGAATGATGCGTTAGAAATTGTATGATTACAGTAATTATTGTTGGGCCACTAATGTACAGATTGCAGCTGGGTTAACTATTCATTGATGGACCATTAATTATCACAAATACAAGTTTGGTTAAGTACTCGAGTTGCATCTCATATGCCAATCAAGATATCACGAACTGACAACTTGATTTAAATATATGGCCGAATTAGCTTCTTATTGAGCCATATTCTCAAAGCTGAGTAGGCCGTGCATTCGTAATGTAGAAGCCTAAGCACTATAACTTGGGCTTTCTAGTCAATAATTGGAATTCCCGAAACTTTTTTTAATATTAAAAAATATTCAAAATTTAACTCATTTGTAGAATATTCTCCAGATCCGGGCTTACTTTCCAAGAATTGTTCTCCGATTCCAGCCGATCTCTTTCCGGAAAATTATTTTTCGGATTTTGGCTTTTCTGGCCGACATTTTTTTCGTCTTTTTGTTATAATTGATTGTTTTTTAGTTATTATTATTGCATATCAATTATTCAAACAATTTCATATTTAATATAGTTTGAATGTTTTATATTTTAATTTGTTTGAAGTTATTTATTCTAATTGTTTTTTAGATGTTTTAATTTTTTTGTTTTAGTTATGTGAAATTTATTTGGCAATTGTTTTTATAAGAATATCTTGTCAAATGGGAAGTTAGAATATTGAAATTCAAATTATTTCAACGTAAAAATTAGAATTAAAATAGCTAAATAAAAACCGGAATTGTCACTACAAATTAAAATTACAACAACATAAAAATTAAAATTACTAAATAAAATCGAAATTGTCACTACAAATTAAAATTACAAGAACATAAAAATTAAGAAATATTAACGTTGGCGTCTGTTTGAAGAAGATCCTCTTGCTGCTCTTCTTGAGAAAGATGTTCATGCTTCTTCTTGTCTTGTTGCTTCCTCTATATTACAAGTAAAACATATATAAATTAGTGAGTATTTGTTCAAGAGAGAACCAATATAATTAGTATATGTAAATAATTAAATCATGCATTTTACCTACTGCATTTCTATCAATGGTCTCACAATGAGCCTGATGTCCGAGCTTTCGACCTTGCATTCTGTCCATTTCCATCGGTATGCGATTGTGCCGTCTCCTTATCAGTCTCCACTCCGGGATGATTCACGGACCCTCGTACCTGTTGGGTAATCGCTGTACCCTTTGATTAGGCTTAAGCTGCAGAAAGACCGTAAAACAAAAAATTTTACGTCTAACTTAAGCCGTGGATTAAAAGATGTATGTCGGAAAGCTAAACGAAAGTTTCTTTTCCAGTCTTTCCCTTGACATAACCTTTTAATCCTTTGAGGATCTACTCCCCGATTGATTTCTAAAATAATATTTATTTAACATTTAAATAAATATAAATAACATTTATACCTTGTATCCAAATTCCAATTGGATTGAAGTCGCGTCTCGTAGCACCAGAAATCTGATGCCTTTATCAGATGTCCACCAGGAACAATCAGAGAGTCGGTATTTCTTTTTCCAGAAATACTGTACCGACTTTTTGCGCCAACACACTATTCACGAAAATCGTAAAAACTGTTTTTCGCAACTTTTGTAAAAATAGATTCACGAAACTTCGCGGGAACACTATTCCGTAAACATTATTCACAACAAGCAAGATATACGTAATCATATTACGTTTCTTTCTTTTCTTTCGCAAGCACTATTTGGGAGAGAAAACGAGAAAGAGAATGATAACCGAACCGATTCGAATCGAACTCAGACTTTTTGAACTTTTCAAAAACTTATCAGATATACGTAATCAGATTATGTATTCTTTCTTTTCTTTCGCAAATACTATTTGGGAGAGAAAATATTATAACCGAATCGAATCTGATTTCTATATTTTTCTCAACCCCTACACCTCTATTTATAGGGTTAGGGAGGTACTTGTAAGCTGCTTGCAGCAAAGGTGCTTGCAAGGAGGTGCTTGCAAGCTGCTTGCAGCAGAGGTGCTTGTTGCGATAAATTTATACAACGTGTCATACACACTTATAAATTTAATGTGTTTAGGCTTATCATCTTTATGACATTTATTTATTAATTATAACATTTATAATTAATCAAATAAATTAATTTCTGATTACTTTCCTATTGGTGTGACCCGATAGGATCTGTGTTATGTTGGCAATAGAATCAAAACTCCTTTTAATTCTATAAATCATAAGCGGCACCTGGCAGAATGCATTATGACTACCCAATTGACACAGATGATCTTGTACAATACAATATCACGATCCAGTAAATACTTTACTCGTGTTAATTCTTATGTCTCATAGTATCAGATCAGTTTCAAGGTAGGTATGTGTCATCCTTGCAAACTTAATCTTTTCTTGATCTTAAGTTAGATTATCAAATATGATTAACTCTTTAATCATACCGTGCACAGATAATCTTACTTTATCAAGGGGCCCAGTGATACTATTACTCGTATTAAATACGAGGGACAATAGTAGTCTTGGTGAACATCTCTCCTCTGCAAAAGTCATGTATACTGAAATGTCATCGTTATAGCTACTTTTTACGGATAGCGTTAAACAACACTTACGAATATACATTTCTTATGTAGGAAACGACGAACCACCTCATACTTTAGAACTTAACACTAAATGAAAACATTAATGACACGAACACAATTCCGTATAATGTTTCATTGAGGGTCAGTCAAATACCATGTTCTCTAACATGTATCTATGTGATTAAAATGACAACTCCTTGTCTATGGTCTGTAAAACTTAACCATCATTTAATCCACATACTAACCTTTAATTGGTAAATTAGTGTTCTCTGCTAATTACCTCGGTTAGTGACAATTAAGAGTTTTTATCATCTATTATGAAGTTTTACAATTTCAAGTCATGAACTCGAAATGATTCATAATGCGATAAAACTCAAAGAACAAAATGATATTTAATCATCCATTACATGAACAAAATATATGTATAGAATAAAATTATTCTTTGATTGACTTCTAGATTATTACACTAACAGTACCGAGGCCAGTCACATTGGTTGTCTTTGGGCTCGAAGCAGGCACCTCATGTTTGTGCCAGTCTTGACATACCGTGGAGGGGGGTTGACATATAAATTCTTATTATAGTTCATTTCTCGGACCACCGCCATGAAATGAGAACATGGTATACCAGTCAATTGGGGCTTCTGACATTCACGTTCAACCTTGTTGTTATCCTTAACAACAACCTTATACCTGAAATCCCTGTGGGTATACTCTAGTCTTGGCTGATCACGCCTTGCAGGAATTTTTCACCCCTTACTATGACCTCATACACCCCATGTACCCCTACCGTAAGAAATCACAGTAATGGCTAGAGATTTGTTGATATGCTTTTGCAACAAATCACTTACGCTGTTGGACCACAACTAACCATGCTGAAGTGTCATTTCAGCTTTGTTCCGCTGTTCAAAAAACCAGGTATTCATCTTATAGAATGTGTCCTCCACTACGGCTGCAACCGGCAATTGCCAACTCAGTTTGAACACATTACTTAGTGGCTGGGATCCATTTGTTGTCATTATTCCCCATCGGTGACCTCCGTCCAATTCTTAGTACAACTTCTCTGGATATGGAAGCTCGTCTTCATCATTCGGGTCCCTCTTACCCACCTTGTTAAGGTAATTTAGAACCTCTGGGCAACCAATTTCAAAGTCTGAAAACATCTCCTGCAACCTCTTAGGTTCTCCTTGTTTACCTCAATTTTGAATATATCGCTGACTTCTCTTTTCTGCCTCACATTCTTGAAGAGTTTCTCGGCAATATGTTGAGAACAGTATCAATGCACACATTGATCGGTAGACTCATCCCATCCAGGATGTGAATCCTGAAACATGGATTTAATCCCCAAATGTCTATCCGATATGACACAAAAAATTGACCATTTCTAATGACTTCCAACCACAACCATCTCATAAAAAAGCCATAGTTTTTTGCGCTTTCTTTCTCCACAATTATGAAAGCCAATGGAAGCAATTAGTTTTCGTCATTGTACGCACATGCCATTAACAACCTACCTTGGTACCGTCCTGACAAGAAACATGCATCGATACTAATCACTGGTCTGAGAAACGGTATCGCCGCAATACACAGCCCATATGCCTATACCGTTGCCTTGAAATGTCTATCCACAGACCCATCAATCGGGGTCGAGGTCAAACAATACTTGGTTCCTGGATTGTTTCTCTTTATGACTTCCAAGAGCGAAAACAAGCAAGTTGTAAGAGTTCTCCTAACTCCCAAACAGGTTTGCAATAGCAAGCTCACAACCTCACCATAACTTGTTGTACTGGGGAGTTTTCTTCGAGTATGTTGCCTTGACGACATCTCAGATATGATTTATGGTCGAACACACATCACATCTCGTGATCTCTTCAATGACACGGGCAACCATCTATATTGTAAGCTGAACATGACCAACACGTGAGGCCGGTACTTTGCATTCATGAGAGATTGCTTGTTTGTAGATAATCCAATATTCTGTGAGCCCGTAAGGCTTCGCGTATAAGTTCAATTTGCACAAATCATTCTTGCACACCATAACTTAACATCGAGGTTCGCTTTGAAAACCTTACACTAAAAAATGTTCTTGAGATGAAACTCATTGATTGCTATCCTTAGAGCAGCTTTCAACTCAAACAATTTGTCTACTTGCAATTAGTTATCCAATGTTCTCTGTGTACAGAAAAAACTGACATCCGCTGCCTGAAAAGCTGATTTGTCATTGAAACCATCAATCAGGTGTCTCATATTTGCCCGACCAGTGATTGGGTACTGTAATTGGCGGGAATGTGACTGGCGAGACTGTGATTGTATGGTCGATCGAACTCCATCATTAGAACCCGATAACTCATCTGAGAGCATCTCATCCCCGCTTTCCAAACTGTCATCATCAATTACATCCACCGGGACATGCGAATAATCAGGGACGGATATCGGTTTATGAACCCGAGCAGTTTTGGATCAGATTATGGGTTCAGGGACCAGACTACTAATGGGTCGGGATCAATTTTCAAGGATCTGACTGGGTACACGGGTCTAGCTGTTCATATCCAATTGGGAATTAAAATCGGCATGATTCAGTTCTAATTCTACATACAACTCCAGAATTGATAATCTTTGTGGGAAGAAAGCCACAATTCCTAAAATCATTTGGAATGATGTCTGGTCTGTTATCGGTACCAATTGGTAGTTCCGTTGGCCATCAGTAGATATATCGATCCGGGCTTGAATTTCCAGATTTGCTTGACTAATGGTATACCCAACTCGTGAATATATCTCTCAAGATAGTCAAAGGTATAGTTCACGGTTACTAGCAATGAGTATTTAGGACGGATACTGTAAAAGACACCATCATCATAGCATTGGATTTTGCCGCCAACAAACAATTTCACACATGTCATTTTTTATTTTAGTTAGTCTGGATAACAAACTACAATTTTAAAAATAATAACCCTATAAGCATTTCAACTATACACTAAAAAATTAAATAATTTACAATTAAAGAAATAAAAAAAACTTACAAAACCCGAAATGGCTGAGTCTCTCTCTTTTTCACTTCCTCTTCTTCTCTTATTCCTCTTTTTTCTCTTTCTCTTCTTTCTCTCTCTTCTCATCTGAAACTGACCCAGATTTATAAAATTCAGGCCCAAATCCAGAAAATTATTTTTCAAATCTGTGAATCTGGAAAATTATTTTTTGGATCTGTGAATCCGAAAAATAATTTTCTGGAAAGAGATCGGCTAGAATCGGAGAATAATTCTCTGAAAAGTAAGTCCGGATCCGGAGAATTATTATCCGGATTGGACAAAATTGGAAATAATCTGCAAATGGATGTAGATTGTTAAATTTTGAATTTTTTTAATATTAATAAAAATTTCAGTTGGAATTCTATAGAAAGAAATTTTAGTGAATAAATCACGAGGAATTGTGGTATCGGTTAGATGGAACTTTTTTATTTTCTAAAATAAATAATTGAAGCGTTAAAAAACGGATTGATTGTTTTTTTCATTGAAAAGTAACAATGATCGAATCAAAGTTTTGGTTCAGACAGAGGTTTGATCACTCACAAGTCACATATTTACGCAAATGACGGTATAAAACATCCCAAAGTAGATAATTAAAACTTTAATTAAGCCCACATCCCCAGCCGACATTTTTACTAATATCCAAAGTTTAATAGAAATTAATTAATATACACATATCCGCTCGGAAGTTATAAAAATATTTGTACCGGTCATTTTCTGGCCGTTACTCAATTTAATTCAGTACCGATAAAAAATAGCTGGTACCTAAAATTTTTTTTTTATTACTACAGTACCAGTCATTTTCTGGCCGGTACTTAGAATTTTGTTTTTTAGAATAGGCATAGTAAAGTTGACTAGAAGAAAAAGTCGTTGGAAGTGACGATGCTTTATGCACGGTCAAACGACGGCAGAAGTGCATGATGTTTCATTGCAAAAACATCAGCGACACACCGATATTTTTTTAGCACTGCCCTGCTTAATTGCCAATGCTAAGTCTAATAAAACATCAGTGACGCACCGATGTTTTTTTAGCACTGCTTGGTTAATAAAATATCGATGTTTCATTGCAAAAACATCTATCATCGATGTTTCTAGCCAAATATGCTATGCCCATCCTTAAAAAAAAAGAAAATTTAAGTACCGGCTAGAAAATGACCTGTATTGTAGTAATAAAAATTAAAAAAATTAAAAAAAATTTAAGTACCGGTTATTTTCTGACCGGTACTGAATTAAATTGAGTACCGTTCAAAAAATGGACGGCGCGAATATTTTTATAATTTTCGAGCGAATATGAGTATATTAATTAATTTCTATTAAACTTTAAATATTAGTAAAAATGTCGGCATTCCAGCCCTTTTTTTTCATACAAAAGGAGTAATCAAATCAAAGTTCTCGTCCTCCCCCTCCCCCACCTCAAAAAGCGGTACAAATAGTAAAACTTTAAGTGAATAAATTGACAACGGATTATCACCTTTAATTAAGGTGCGTTTGGACTATACCATAAAAAACAAACAAAGAATAGTCTCTTTTTACAACTCAAACACATTCAAACGTAAAACACTAGTTCAGAATAATCGCTAATTCAAATTTGCACTATTCTTTGCCTCATCCAAACGGACCTAGTGAAGTACCATGTGTTCCGGCAAATAGTACATAATCTGGTACATAATCTGAAGTCATCTTTTATTTTTAATTTTAAAGAGTGAGTCATCTTTCATAATACTAAAGATATTTTCAAAAATAGTAAATTTTGATACTTATCGAGTGACTCTATTTAATTATTTGAAAGCAAATGATGATATATTACGTATTTGTAAGTAAATAATGATATGGTACATTTTTTTTTTAAGTTAATAATGATATTAGTGTATGTTTTATGTACATCAAGTGACTCTAAATTTTTATGGTTTGAAATTAACGATCTTTAAATAGGGGTAAAAACAGAGTGGATAATATCTGATATCTGAATATTAGTGTGGATATGGTTTTACGTTTCAATTATCTGTATATAAATAAATTATCTGTATATAAATAGTAGATACATACTATATAATTTAATAATTAATATATATTATGAAAAAATTAAGGTATTCATCATTATAATTAGATAAGAGTATGGCTAATTTGCTGCTGGTAGCATTTCGGCCAGCTACTGCCGGAGGCATATCTGCCATACTGATGTTCAAACAACAAATTCAAACCGTTAGATGTTCAATCTATATTAAAATCTACTTGGAGACCAAATTTTACATTTTTTGGAATTTTTTTACTATTTATTAAGCCACTTTAAAAATTGCTGATCACATAGTTCAGAAATTGGTTGCATTGTATTTACTGTTCACCCGGATCAGTAATTTTCAAAGTGGCTTAATAAATAGTAAAAAAATTCCAAAAAATGTAAAATTTGGTCTCCAAGTAGATTTTAATATAGATTGAACATCTAACGGTTTGAATTTGTTGTTTGAACATCAATATGGCAGATATGTCCCTGACAGCAGCTGGCCGAAATGCTGCCAGCAGCAAATTAGCCATGCTCTAGATAACTATTATGAACTTTGTTATTTTTTAATAATATTTATATTTTTTTTAACAAATAGTCTATCCGATCCGTATCCGTCTAATATTCTGCTTCTTCAAATAATATTTAAATTGTATGAAATTTGATTGATATATTATTATATGTTCATTAAGATACTCATAAATTTTCCTTTTAATTTTCATTTTTTAAAACTTATTTGCAAAAATTATCAATATTGTGAAGATAATCATAGAGAACTCAAAAAAAAAAAATGAAAACCTCAGTAAATTGAGCGCCGCTTATAAAATTGTCAAGGTAAAAACATAGAGATCTTCTATTTCTCGTCCACAAAAAATTGAGCATCAGAAAAAAAATATAATAAAATAAGTAAAGAGAACAAAAGGAAGAATACTTGGCCGTGAAAGGAGTGAGAAAGAAAAAAGAGGTAATGGCGACTCAGAGCCTCTACTTCCCTACAATCTCCCCTGTTTCGCCGATCTCAAAGCATCAAAGCTGTGCGATCTCAGTTAAGCACCACTGTTCCTTTGCTAAACGAAGAGAGACGAGTAGAAACGGTCGATTGGGAAAGCTCAACGTCTCAATTGAAAGCGAGCGACTTCAATCGGTTGAGAGATCCCATGGTAATATTCAAATTTTCATTGGCACGTGCATGAATTTCAACTTAGAACGAGGTTGGTAATAGCTCTTACCAGTACTAAGTACTAACCAGTGCACAAGGTATTGGTGCCGAGCAGTTAATTTTTAATTAAAATGTAAACCAGAAACACAAACAGAATGGAAAAGAAGAAAAATGAAAAGAATTCATTGCTGGTATTGGGATGGCAATATCTGGTACGAGTATGACTAAATACTCAAATAGCTGGTAAACGCTTAGCTGGTGTGGCACCCTTTATTAATAGTGTATAACCAGTATAAAAATAATCATTGGAAACCTTAAATTAATTTTTTTTTTACTGCAATTAGGGAAAGATTATGGGGTTGTGAGTATACATCATGTTGGAATTTTGTGCGAGAACCTCGAAAGGTCGCTTGATTTCTACAAAGACCTTCTCGGTATGTTATTATTTGTTTAAATTTTGAAATTCAAATTTCAAATCACATGCTTATGGCATAGTGTCTCATGCGGTAGGTAGAATGCTAGGATGCAAGCATTAGGTCAGGGGACTTTTAAGCCTTGTTCCCTTAATTCAAAAAGAAGAGAAAATAAGTTCAATTTACATGCTTAATGTTTCAAGGAATTTCAGAACAGCAAATGGAACTTAAAAAGCTTATTCTTAGGGGAGCTTATACATTGCTGAAACTTTTTACTGGAAAATAAATTGCATCGATCATGTGGAATAAACAAAAGTTTTGGCTAACACTATCTCTTTCTAGAATAATGATAACGTAAGAAAATTGTTATTCTAGAGATAGTTTAGTTTAACTAAAAGTTACTTATTCCCCTATTCCAAGACTAATATAATTGTCTGGACTAAGCAAAAGTTTCTTTAATAATCGTAATTTCATTGGAAACTTGTATTTTGTTATCCTGAAAATAATTTGACATTAATAAATGCCCATATTACGAATGGATATCAGGTAGAAGTGAGGAATGACGGTAGGAATTTCTATTAGATGTCTCTAACTGAATGATTAATAATTTATTGCATTGCTTGTTGAAATCAGTCCCTTTCATTGCAGGAATATTTGGTCAACCCCAAAATATTCCTAATTTGGTATCAGAAATTCAACTCTGTCTGCATTTGAAGAATAAGTGCTTTAAGTCTTTAACTCGTACTATAGAAAGGTTGAAAATTCTATGTACAGACTAGCTTAATACCAGAAGGCTAGTTTTCTTCCAAAACTTCACACAGAGATCCAAACAAAGCCACTGCTATTTAGAAACATCCATTTCTACAGCATTTACTAGGCCTCTAAACTCATCATCTTGCCACTCTTCCCAGTATACTGGGTGGAGGTTTTAAGTATCATTCTAAACAAAAATCAGAAATTAGGAACTAATTGTTGAAATCCAACAACTTGTGGACAAAAAGTGCATTTTTACCCTCAAAGAAACTCTGCGGCCAGTGTGTTTCAATTGTGCAATTAGTACAAGACCAATTACAGTTTGAAGGTCTGAAATATGAAGGTTATTATAGCGAGGCCAATGTGCATTTTGGGTTGGTAAACTATTAGGCTATGCTCAAAAATTGCCCCCCAAAATTTCAGTTTTCAAGTCATGTACAGCTTTAGGAGTCTCTTAGGAAAAAATAAATACAAATTTGGATGCCAACTCAATGCAAGTGTCACCAAAAATACGGTAGATATTTTTCTATTCAATATTCGTTAATGATATGCCTTGTTGATATGAAAAGGTCTTGAGGTTAATCTGGCAAGGCCGAACGATAAGTTGCCATACAGAGGGGCATGGTTGTGGGTTGGGTCAGAGATGATCCACTTGATGGAATTGCCCAACCCGGATCCATTAACAGGCCGACCTGAACACGGGGGAAGAGACCGCCACACATGTATAGCCATTCGTGATGTCTCCAAGCTTAAAGCCATCTTTGATGAAGCCGGTATGGGATCCTTGTGCATATGTTTCTTACTATTTTGGTGCTTATTTCCAATTTGAAGGGGAAATTAGAGAAATTCTTCAAAAAAAATTAATGAATTGTCTGAAACTGCTCAGTTTGAGGGGGTATTTCATTTGTATATAATAAAATATTTAAGCGGCACACATAACCACACCAAACTCAAGATTTTTTATGTAGCCAGCCATACTTGTCAGGGTTTTGTCTTTATAAAAGAAAATTGCATATTTCTATGTAATGTTAGGTTTTATGAAGATAACTCTTGAGGAAGTGTACACAGTTGGAATTAAGGGACAGTTTCCTGAAGATCCCTGTAAAATTAAATGTTGCATACTTCTGCAAAGAGATACTCTAAACCCTTCCAAATCCAAGGAACATCAAACCTGGTATACCTTGCCTTATTATCCCAGCACTACTCAGAAATGCCCCCTATGGTCTCTATCTTTGCAATGAAACGAGGGTCATACCGAAAGTGCCCTTGTTATCTCTACTTTTGACAATGCAAGGAGGGTCATATTTTTCACTTCTTAGAAAGGACGGTACAAGAAGAAAGTTACTTTTTTATTTGTTTCAGAGAATGATTATGAGGCTTTTATAGTAAAAGGTGGGGTTAATTTTTTTTTTCCCCTATTTGTGATAAGGATAAAGTTTTGTTGTTCCTTCTGTTCTTTCTCAAATGCAGGAATAAACTATACCTTAAGCCGGTCCGGCAGGCCAGCAATTTTTGCACGGGACCCAGATGGAAATGCACTGGAATTTACTCAAGTTGACTAAGGAAATTTCAATTCTTCCATTCCACATTACAAGCATATTATGATTGCATATACTCTTCTGTATGATTTGTATATAGTTTTAAAAAAAAATGATTTAGACACTGATATTAGGTTTATTGTATACATATTTATGATTATTCATACAGCACATTTTAACAGATTTAGATATTTTCTGATGCTTGTCTTTTGTTCCTTCTATGGAAGTGAAGTTGAGTGAGATATTGGTACAATTCCAGTCAAGTCTAATGTTGGACTTGTATTTAACGCTGAAAACATTACTCATTTGGTTTGTACGGTAACGGTACTGTCTTGAACTGGTATATACCAGTACAGGCGGTAATACTGGTTTGACTATAATCTGACCGAAATTGGAACATTATTTACACCTGCCTTTTCATTTTATTATAAATCTGACCTTCAATTGGGCCTTCACTTCGAATTTAAAGTGAAGTTCAAAGCAATGTTATTTTACCAGATAGAACGGATAATTCCGAAAGTTTGCAAGAGGAAAGAAACAAATGAATAAATTAGCAAAATAAACAACACTTGTATGAGGAAAAAAATAAACAACATAACAATCAATTAATTATTCCGCAAACTAGCTAAAAATTTTTACCAGTAAGTGGTACAAACAAAAACACAAGTACCTCGCCACTATGAGTATTACTTACAACCAATCAAACAACACTGCATCTATAGATTACCTATTCTTCATTAAGTAATTCCCTGTCCTTGACAGAAGATAAAAAGAGAAAAGCTAATACTCTCTGTAAAATTCTAGTTTTAAGTAAATTCCTCTGTAAAAATGAAAACCCTAGTTAAAGAAGGTCATGCCGGCACGTCCACTATGCAACAAATTATGTGCAATGCTGTCTCTGGCTTGCATGGCGGCCACTGATCGAATTGCATTCTCTGCCACCATATCATCATCGGATAATTCGAAATGCAGCTCCGGGTCCATGGTCTCCCCTCTCATCTCACAAATGTTATGCAGCACCACACATGCACCCAGAACCATCGGCAAATCCGTAAGCTTGCCTTCAGTTCTCCTTTGTAAACAAGTCCACCTCCCCTTGAGCCTCGCAAAAGCATCCCTTGCTACTCTTGTAACTGCCTCCACTTTTTCGTTAAATGCGTGTTGGGTCCATGTTAAGTTTTGGTGTGTATATGGTACGAGAAGCCAATCCATCAGGGGGAAGCCGGACCCACCTACAATCCAATGGTTCTGGAGCAAACCAGCATTACCTCGCTTATATAATGCTGATTTTTCTAAAACTTGGTCGTCTGGCATTGATCCGGGCCACCCGATACAGACATCAGTAAAAACCCCATTGGGGTTCATCACGCCTTGAATTGTAACTGAGTAACTTGTTTTCTGATTCCTCTCAGTGTGTCTCTTGTTATAATATGCTGCGACTTCCACTTTGGGGGCAATAATGGGGATGTGAGTCGTGTGCATTGAACCAATTATGTTAGGAATCCCCGAGATGTACTCGAAGTTTTCCGCAATGGCCTGAGAGGTGGTTTGATCTGGCCATTGTACCGTTTTAGGCATAAGGAGGGATTTAATAGCTGTGCAAACCTCCAAAACAAGCTTGTGACAAGTTGAGATGCCGAGACCGAACCGTTTCGACACGACTCTTAATGGCTCACCGGTTGCTAGACGCCAGATGCATACTGCCACACGTTTATCCACAGGTATCGCCGCGCGAAGCATTGTGTCCTCTTTTTGCACAGCAGATCCCAACTCTTTGCAGAGGAACTCAAAAGTAGCTCGGCTCATCCTAAAAGCACGCTTGAACTCGGCTTCTGGCATATCAGGGCTGTTGTACCGGTCCCACCAGTCGGTTGATCTGTCCTTGACCCACAACCTCCTCTGGTGTTGTGTTGCAGGAGAACCGCCAGACGCTGCTGTCGTGGCTCCATTCTCTGTGGCCGCTCCATTGCTGTCCTGTGAGTTATTGGAACTTGAAGAGCGTCTCTTCGGCGAGTGTTCTTCCGATTCCTCAACCCGCTTCCGCTTGTTGTTATCGGATACAGGCATGATTGGTATAAAACCGGTTTTGGGTTCTTCGAGTATGTTGTAGTAGCCAGTATAGTCTGATTCGTCAAAGAAAAAGAGAGGGGAAGAGCAGGTGTTCATGAAGAGTCCGTTTTGGGTTTGAATTGGTAAGAGATATGAGTTGAAGAGGTATGTATGTATAAGTGTGTACTGAATTTCTGATAGAGGAAGAAGGGAGAGTGAAATGGCTTTTATACTTTGTGGGGAGCAGAGAGCGAGAGAGAGCGAGACGCGGTTGGGACTTCTAAACGAAAGAGAGAAGAACCGCGGTTTACGCGGGTAGGGAGAATGGGGGAAACGAGTTACTCGCGTCTTTCTTTTTATTTCTTGACGATTTGGTGGATATGACCTTGTAAAGTATTTTATTTAGTATTTTTGTTTTGAAACAAATTATTTTTATGAGGGATGCTTCTGTGCACATAAGGACCTATTTGTAAAATGAGTATATTTTTATTTTCAAAGTTCAAACAGTCAATCCGACCGTTCAACATTATCTCCATATTAAAATACTTGCACGTCAAATTTTACATTTTTTTGAATTTTTTACTATTTATTAAGTATTTTACAAAACATGTCAAATTCAGACCATTGAATTTTGTACCTATATGAATAAACAGTAAAAAAATTCAAAAAAATGTAAAATTTGACCTCCAAGTACATTTTAATATGGAGATAATGTTGAACGGTCGGATCGACTGTTTGAACTTTGAAAATAAAAATATGCTTATTTTACAAATAGATCCTTATGTGCCGCATTTGCCTATTTTTATTTTCTTTTGAAACAAACGGAAGGCTTTTACTATTTAATACCTAGCACTTATATAGTACTTGTTATATATCTTTAGTAACATTCAAAGAAATGAGAGAGCGCTAGGGTAAACTTACATTTACAATCAATTAGTTTGTCATATATATATGAAACTAATGAAATTTTGTGCAAGTTTCATGGTTCAACCTCGAAATTAAGAAAACTATTACTATTCGTCAACCTCGAAATTAAGAAAAGGATCTCATATTAAATAAAGGCCTAAGAAAAATTGTATTCCAAAATTCTAAGAAAAAACTAAATTTAATAAAGCGCAATTTACATGCGTGGCAACGAGCTGGCTCGGTCCGAGCTAGGCTCTAGCTCAGCTTTTTAATTCTGGACTGAGCTACAGCCGAGCGAGCTGAATCTAGGGCATCCGAGCTAAAACCTTAGCTTGAAATCGTGACAAGCCAGTCCGAGCTAGCTCGCGAGTTGACGAACTGGCTCGCTAGGTTTGGCTGGATCTTGTTTTAAGAAGAAAATAAATTCTACAAACTTTTTAAAATAAATATACATTTATATATTTATATATTTATTTAAGAGGAGGATTCAAATGCCTCCATTTTTTGTGCCTCCACCATGCCTCCATTTCTAAAAACTTTAATAAATCAAAATTTAAAACTTAAAAGTCAAGATAAAACCGTTGGATATGATCTACATCATTTTATCTATGCACATGTAAAAAATTATGGTATTTCAATTTTATTTTGGTTGTCATCAAGAGCTTGTAAAAAACGTACTAATTTGACTAATTTCTAGACGTTGATTTTTCAACTTATTGATTCACTTAAAAATAAAATCAAAATGTGATAATTTTTTATGAACACATAGAGAAAATAAAATAGATCATATGTAACAGTTTTATTTTGACTTTTTAAAATTTTAAATTTTGAGTTATTAAAGTTTTAAAAAATAGAAGCATGATGGAGACACAAAAAATAGAGGCATTTGAACCCTCCTCTTTATTTAATTGAGTTTGTTATAAATTGGCTGCGCAAGATTAAGTGTGCCAGCTAGGCTAATAATAGTCTAATTAAGAGTCCTTATCTATTAAGCTCACAATTGTGGTCTACTTTCTCTTTCCGAGTTTCCGTGTTCTAGATCATAAAATTTAATGATGTCATTGATGTGTCAATAAAAATTATGACGCCAAAATTAAGAGACTGGTGAGTGGGACCACTTGACAACGGTTTTAATCATTGATTTACATCTCTGTGGCAGTTGTATTCTGCCTTTCGTGATACAGGTCATTGCGGTCGATGCGGCATCATGCAGGCATAGTAACATAACTTGTAAATAATTCGCGATTCGAGTATAATTTTTATCTTTTTGACATTGTCAAACCGAATACCGAATAAAACGTAAAAAAAACATATTATACGTTTTATTTCTCGAGTAAAATGCAAATCACGAATTATTCGTGAAAAAACACAAAAAAATTTTTTTTTTTTACATTTTTTTTTTGCTTCCTTGTTACGAACTTTTGATCCTGCCGAACCGAATCCGAACTATTCATTTGTCACTATGCATGCGGGTGAGGGTGAAGTAGGTATATACATAGTGACATAATTCGCGTATAATTCGTTTTTTCGACGTTACCGAACCGAACTCCGAATAAAAAGCAAAAAAATGTATAATACGTTTTTATTCACGAATAAAATGTGTATAAAACGCGAGTTGACGAATTATTCGCGATAAAAACACGAAAAAAAAATTCAATTTTTTTCATTTTTTTTTACTGTTTTTTTGGGTTTTTTTTTGTACTTCCTTGTTGTACCGAATCATTTCCGAATTATATCCGAATCACGAATTTTTGACCTCGCCGAACCAAACTCAAACTATTAATTTGTCACTATGGGTATATGTAAGAGAAAATGATATATAAAGTTGCTCTGTAAATGGTTACACGACAGGAGGACGCAGAAGATCAGTAGTCAGTAGTCAGTAGTCAGTAGTAGCGCTTGGGCATGGAGAGCGAGTTGGAGGGGACCGCGGAAGAAGTAAACGAGACCGAGTACGGAAAAAGGTCAAAACAACGAACGGTTTCGTGATCCTCGTGCGTGCGCTTTTCCCGTTTCTTTTCAAAGGCGGCTCATACTCATCTTGATTTGTTACAATATTTATTGGTGCCTTCTTCTTTTTTATTCGTTTAAGGGTACAGTGGACCTACTGCACAAAACAGTTCAACAATAAAACTGACAAGTTATCAAACGAGTCAATTCGAGTTGATAATAAGTTGATCACGAGTTATATTTTTAGTTCGGTATTGTCTTTTCATTTCGAGTTGACTCGGCTCAGTATCTCATTGAACTGATCTCGAGTTTGTTCTAACTCGCTCTAACTAGGTTCATTAGTAACAAAAGGTGGACTAAATCAATGGTTTGATCACTCGTTAGTCACACATGCACAACACAAGCAACACAAATTGCAAAAAAAAAGAGAAAAAAAAAAGAGTGATTGAATTATTGATTTGATTACTATGTTGGCCCGAATTTTGAAATTGCAATTCAGAAGTGACTAAATCAATAATTCGGTTAATCTTCTTATCTGAAATTTGAAAGAAGAAAAAAGAAAAGAAAATATGAGGGATCGAATTTTAGAAATTAGGTTCACGATGATTGAAACTACTATTGATTTGGTCCAGACAGGAGGTGACCGAACCATTTATTACATCGGACAGTTCAAATTGAGTCTGATCTTTGGCTATTAATTTTAAAACATTGGTATTGTAGACTGAAAGAGTATATTTAGTGTATGAGAATAATACTAATAGAGTTGTTATCCTTCTGGTATTCATCTCTAGATAATTTTAGGATAATCATATTTGAATTTTGAAGAAATTAGACTTATGTCTTGTCAATTAATTTAAAAGACAATATTATAGTTAGAATATTTGACATTTCATACGAAAGACAATATTATAGTTATTAGATTAGGAAATTGATAATCTTATGTTAATTTAGTAATAATGTTACTAGAAATACTTAATATACTGAAACATATCTCATTGTGTACTTCTGCTTTTTTTTTTTAAATACACTACAGCAAAATATAGTATCAGCGACCGGCATTAGCGACCAGTGCATTCGACGGTCGCTGAAAGTTTCTCTCTCAAAAATAAGAAAAACAAATTGATTTCGGCGACCACACCTTCAATGACCGGCGCCCAAACCTTTCAGCGACCGATTTGGCCCGGTCGCTGAAGGGTGCCCCTCAAAACCCGCCAAGTTTTTTTCCCTACCGCCCGAAGCCCCGCCATTTCTAGGTTTAGACAAAAAAAAATACCCTTCTCTACTTTTTTTCCGCTGCTGCTGCCGCTTCTCTGCCGCCCGACCCCCGCCACTTCTAGGTGTCCGGCCTCCGCCACTTCTAGGTGCCCGACCCCCACCAATTGAAGGTGCCCGACCCCGCCACTTCTCTGCCGCCCGACCCCACCACTTCTCTGCCACCCAACCCCCGCCCTTCTCTGCCGCCAAGTCTCTCTTTCTCTCTCTCCCGGCAAGTCTCTCTCTTTGTCTCTCTCTCCCGGAAAAAATATCTAAGTAAATGGAAAATTTGGAATTTTCAATTTGAGATGACAGAAATTTTAGGTATTTTCAATTTTTGGTAATAAGGGAAATATTTGCTACTATACTGTCAGCTAATTGATCCGCCACGCTCCTCTCTTCTCTCAATCAGCCAAGCAAAGCGCTAGCATTTTGTGCGCGCACAGCTGGTATTTCTCTTCCCTCCTCTCTGATTCTGCGCCATTCTACTTCAAATAGCGAATTTGTGTTTTTTTTTACTGAAGAATAATTTCAGATCTGTATTTGTTGCTTGATTTTATTTTTAGCGAATTTGTTGCAGGTGGCGGTATGCGGCCAAGCCTTGATTCTTGGTACCGGTTGAGGTTTGGACCTGATTTCATCAATTTTTTTGTTGTTTTCTTCAATTGTTTAGTCATTCAGCATCGCCTTTGGGGCATTAAAGCTTTATGTAGTATCAATTTCACATTTTGCAGAGGTTTGGGCATGTCTTTGGTTTATACTTCTCGGTTTGGTATTGATTTGACAGTGGTATATGGTACTTTAGTCAGGGAATAGATTTAGAGGTTGAGATATCTTTATTTGAGTAGATTGGAGAGTATCAAGGTTGTAAAGGGTTGGTTTTGGGCATGGTGTTTGAATTTGGGTCAAGAAGAACATGAAGTTCATATTACCTTGATCTTAATTTACATATTTCTCATGAATTTTGTTGATAAGTATGTATGATTTTAAATTGTACTATACTTGCAATATGATATATTAACAATAATTGTGTGAAGTTTCATGATTTTTGTCCTTTTATTTATATTTTTAAAGATACCAAATGTACAGAGGGGCATAAAGGTCATATATATATTTTAATATGCTGTTTTAAGTATTTAAAGGTCCAAATTGAAAAATAGCTAGAAAATAGCAGAAAAATCAGAAAAGCGCAAAGTTTAAGTATAAATTGATTGTCTTTTTGTCCTTTACATGTCTATTCAAATGAATTTTTTATTTGAGTTTTGAATCAGCCTGCACTGGCTGATCTGTACCAGTATGCCATTCAGGGTATTTTTAACATTTGCATGGTACCAGTGGGTACTTGTTTTGGCTTAATTTGAATTTCATGCTGATACCAGTATGATATAGGCTAGAGTAACCTCATAGTGCACTATTTACAATTCCATAGATCAATAAAGACACTGATTTCATGTTTTACTTTACCAGCATTATGCCAATTATGCATAAATGACCTTATATTGTCATGGAATCCATATTATTCCTTTTTACCTTTCTCTCCAATATATTGTCATGGAATCCATATTTTATTTACTTTCATATTAAAAGAAGCATATAGAGATATTGCCAAATGAAAGGATGCAATTAAACATCAACTCCCAAAGTTATATCTTTTTATACCTCTTATAATATGAAATAGTCACTTTGTTATGCAGGCACAAGGTTATGTAACAGTGGATCAGCAAGCAGATTGTGGTATGGCATTTAAACTCAAAACTTAAATCCCTCATCATAAATTTTTGAAGTCATGCTTGGCAGTCAGCAACCATTTTATTCAAATCATAAATGAAATCATGTAAACAAATGATGCTTTAATAGGTGTTGGTTATGTCTCAAATCATAAATGATGTTCAGTTTATGCATTAGTTTGTATTGTCTGTGGTAAAAACACAACATGAATTTTATAAATTGTAATTATTTTATTTTTACTCAGGTGTTTGACTTGTTTGATGTTACTGTTCGTATGAATTGTCGACTACAATGTATTGTGTCTTAAATTAGCATCAGTATAACCTTAGAGGCTAGTCCAATTAATCGAGTCTAGATTGCTTCAGGTTACAAACTAACTGTATTACGGTTGTTTCAAGTTGCAAATAATCAGGTTGAAGAATCACGAGATTTATGACTTGTGATGATGGAGTTACAGAGAGTATTGCTGAACATCTCTTGAAGGTTGAATTATTTCGGATAGTTATTGTTTCTGGCTTTGTAATTGATTCTGTATTGAATTTTCATTGAAATGTAAAAATGTTGCTGTATTGAATTTTCATTGAAATGTAAAAATATTTCTGTATTGAATTCTTGAAGGCTAGCTCTGGCTTTGTAATTATTTCTGTATTGAATTTTCATTGAAAATGTAAAAAATGTTTATAAAGAATGAAATTAGCATGTTTGTTGTTAGCTGTATAATGTTGGGTAAATTGAAATTTTGAAACTTGATTGGGCTTAAATGGTGCAAATTTAAATAATAATAAAAATTTCAAAAACTGGACAGAAGACTTTCTGCGACCAGTTTTAAGTATCAGCGACCGTTTTTTTTGTCGCAGATATCTTCTTTCTGCCGTCAGAAAAAATAACAGCTACAAAAAAAAATGGTCGCAAAAAAAGTATCAGCGACCGGATGACGTCTTTCAGCGACCGGTGACGTCATCAGAAGAGTATCTGCGACAAAGCTTACAGCGACCGGTCTTTCAGCGACCGGATTTGGCTTTCTGCGACCAGCAATAGTATCAGTGACCGGCGCCAATACTTTCTGCGACCGGAAAACCGGTCGCTGATGGTCCTTTTTGCTGTAGTGATAAGACGGTTAAATTCTAAGAGCATCTACATCCTAGCAACTCAAATGAGTTTATAAATAACTGTTAATCACTTTTTAGAAATTAAGGTCTCTAAAATTTCTAACTCTCACATTCCTAAAATTAATTTTAGAGTTTTTATTAAGTCACGTCAGCAACAAATTAAAAAACATAAATAATTTGAGCCAATTATTTGACCAATATGGAGTTTATAAATAGTTTTTTAATAAAAAAATTTACTGCATAGTTTCTAAATAAGAAACTCTCCCACATCTCTAAAACTGAATAAGAAACTGTCACATTATATTAGAATTTCTAATAATACTAGAGACGTAAATGCACTAATTTTTGTTTAAAAGAAAACGAAAGTATATAGAAGAAGTTTTAAGTTAAAAAAAAAAGTTTCTTACGATCTTTTGAGCACCTCTTGATGGAAACACACCTGTTGGGACTTGAATGCAAGGTTAATTCCTGTCGGATTGAACTGTCAAAAAGTAATGTAGAAACGGTGGCATATAGGTTGAAATTTCCAACTTTAAACAAGCACAAGCATAGTCCGAGGAAACTTGCTCCTTTCCGGCCGACACCGACAAATTATCCTTTTGTCGGGTGCAGCCTTGTCGGTTGGAAATTTAAGAAGGAACAAAAAATTACTGTTCAAAATAAAAGGAGACGGGACTACACACCGTATCAAAATTTGAAGTGACGATCATAGCACGTGAATAGTTACTGTATATTAATTAGAGTAGAACTAGGGTGCTCCTAAGCTCACCAAGCTTTTCGTGAGCGTGACTCTAAAACCTATCGAATTGACTTCAAATGACATTTTCAAACCGTTAGATGTTCAATCTATATTAAAATGTGCTTGGAGACCAAATTTTACATTTTTTGGAATTTTTTTACTATTTATTAAGATGGTTTGAAAATCGCTGTTTTCCAATGGTGCAGAATTTTAATAAAAACAGCGATTTTCAAACTATCTTAATAAATAGTAAAAAAATTCCAAAAAATGTAAAATTTGGTCTCCAAGCACATTTTAATATAGATTGAACATCTAACGGTTTGGAAATATCGTTTGAAGTCAATTTGATAGGTTTTAGAGTCGGACTCACGGAAGGGCTTGGTGAGCTTAGGAGCACCCTAGTTCTACTCTATTAATTATGTCGTAATTATACTTGTTGTGTTTAACTGTAATTGGTTACATTTGATCACAATTATTTATTTATTTTGTAATTTAAATTAGTTAAGCAAAAATATCATGTGCTATGTTCACCAAGAGAATTTGGTGAGTATAATTTCAAAATTTATTAAATTAGTTTTAATTGATTAATATAAACTATTGAAATCGATCTACTTCATGAATGATGTATATACATGTAAAATTTTAAAATATTCCGATGTATTTTATACAAAGTTAAGCAGCCAAAAAATGATAAAAAAAGAATGCATTAAAATAACTTTATAACTTCATATTTTTGACCGTTTGATTTTATACTAAATAAATTCAAAATTTTAGAATTTTGCAACGCACCACTAGTAAGCAGATTTGTTTCAACAGTTTGAATTCGTCGTTTGAAGCCAATCCTATAGATTTTGAAGTTATACTCTCCAAATTATTTTGGTGAGCATATATAGCACATGCTAGCTTTACTCAAGTTAGTTTATTCAATTTTCATCATTCAATCAGGATCTAATGGTCATGATTACACATGTCGTGCCGTACCATGTTAATTTTTCGAATAATAATCACGTCACACGAATGACCACAGTACAAGACATATGAGTCACAGTACGTAACCGACACACGCACCGTGTTGAATCGTGCCATGTTATATTCAATAACACCGTTACTTTCCTTGCATCCCTAACTTAACAGTATTGAATGAAATTTTATGGATCTAGAATTCAAGGAGGCATTGTAGGTTCCGGTCAGTATAACTTGACTTATTTTTCCTGCCCACAAAGCATCTAAATGCTCTACAATCAACAGCTAACTTCACAAGTACAGAGTTAATTTAATTGTTAACAGGTAATAATAGAAGGAAACTTGACCTCTCTGTGTTGTGTTGCTGTGTGAGTTTGATTTTTGTTATTTAAAGAAACAAAATAGCTTAAAATCAACCTTTTAAAAAACTGAAAGTTTATGGGGAAAAAACGGGATTTTTTACATTTTTTACAAAATAGCTTAAACACCGTGTAATAATATGAATAAATGATTTTTTTACATTTTTCTGAGCAATTCCAAAGGCCCATAAGCAAACGGACTGAAAATTTTGACAATTAAAAATTTGAAATTCACAGATTGACCATAATGTTAATTGGTAAGTACAGGCCTAAATATATATCACAAAAATGTATTGCTTGGACTTCATAAATGATTGAAAAAATATATTTGAAAAATGTCCGTATTAAGATTTAGTGATGGTTTTATCCTGTTTAAATGTTAGATCATTAAATGGTCATGTCACTGTACGTCATGTCGGGTGGCAACGAGCTAGCTCGTCCGAGTCACGAGCGAGCTGACTTTAGAAGTCCGAGTTGAAATCTTAGTTTGAAATCATTACGAGCTAAACTGAGCTAGTTTGCGAGCTGACTCGCTAGGTCTGGCTGAACCTTATTTTAAGAAGAAAATAAATTCTACAAACTTTTTTGACCGAGCTGAACTGAGCTGGACCAAACTGGACAGTTAAAATGCACATACATTCATAAAAATTCACAAATTGATGTCTAGCCGAGCTAGCTCGCGAGCTGGCGAGCAAGCTAGGCCCCAGCTTGAACTCGTTAATTCTGGACCGAGCTAGTGACGAGCTAGCTCGTTAATGAACGAGCTGTTGGCGAGTGACTCACGATCGAGCCACGAGCTACGAGCTTTTTTGCCTCCCCTACTCATGCGACGTTAAATACACTAGTGGAAAATCGCCTATCAGGAACGGTTAAAAATCACCTATCAGGAACGGAATCGAGACGATACTGATAGTACCACTAATCAATATCGGTAAATGAGCTGATACAGATTCAACAATCAGGAACAGTCGTTTAGTATTAGCCGATACTGATTTCCTAATCAAGAACAGTCTTTTAGTATTAGCCGATATTGATTATTAAAATCAGGAATAGCCTTTAAGTAACAGCCGACACTGATTTTAGACATCAGGAACGGTTGTTTACAAACAACCGTTCCTGTTTGTCTCTCTTTTTTTTTTTTTTTTTGCTAGTCAATAATAATATGATCACCAAAGCTAAAACCGTCATTAAAGTAGACAAAGTACCTTATCTAGAACTTCGATATTTTCAAGCAATCTCAATACAGGAACACCAACAACATGGTTTAAATATTGAGCCGAGGTAAAATATCACAAAAGGAGAAAATAAGATGCATCAACTTTATGAAAAAGGTATAGGACCTGATTTTGAGATAATGAGCATCATGTGAAGACCATGATCATACACAATACAAAGGTCTAGTAGAAACAAGAACAAAATTGGAAGGTTGTATATATGCAACTTACATGATAATATTGTCTCTGATATCATTCATGCACTGAATTGGTGATAAAAAGATGCCACCATCTTCAAGCTCCTTTCTGTTGCAAAGTACTCCACTGATTTCACAACTGCAATAAAAAAAAAAGTTAGGCAGGGCATCTAATAAAGAAAAAAATTGTCTAATCTGATTGCATTCACTCATTTTTTTTATTAATCCATTACATTACGTGTTCTGTTCTCATTTCATGCGGAAACATATTAAAATATGTACAAAAGTATGCATTTTTTACTAAACTAAGTAATATGTACCTTGCAAAATCGACAGGAATTTTAAAATCATCACTAGTAGAAGCCAGTTTCAAACCTAGAGCGCTGTCATTTCTTATAAACATGATGTCTTTTCTCAAAGAATTCCTTTCAATCTCATCAATCTAGCAAAAGGATGAAACCACGTTAGCAAACCAATATTATTAGTATTTCATTATTTCTCAAATAAGAATACTGACAAAGAATAAATATATATATATATATATATATATATATATAGAGTATGGCTAATTTGTTGCTGGCAGCATTTCGGCCAGCTGCTGCCGGGGACATATCTGCCATACTGATGTTCAAACAACAAATCCAAACTATTAGATGTGATTTCTATATTAAAATCTACTTGGAGACCAAATTTTACATTTTTTGGAATTTTTTTACTATTTATTAAGCCACTTTGAAAATTGTTGATCCGGGTGAACAGTAAAAACAGTCAGGACCATATGATCTGGAATTTTCAAAGTGGCTTAATAAATAGTAAAAAAATTCCAAAAAATATAAAATTTGGTCTCCAGGTAGATTTTAATATAGAGATCACATCTAACAGTTTGGATTTGTTGTTTGAACATCAGTATGACAGATATGCCCCCGGCAGCAACTGGCCGAAATGCTGCCAGCAGCAAATTAGCCATACTCTATATATATATATATATATCATACTTGAAGCTGGCTCTCTAACATTTTAGGTAGATTCTGAAAGAAGGTCCTCGTTGAAAAAAGGGAGTTTAATAATGCCCTGTATGATGATGAGCAAAACAAAGAATTCAACAATAAACTTGCATTCATATAATCTCAGCCGTTGGAGAATTTAAGAGAGGAGCGAACGTTGGAGAAGCGGCCGGTGTCGAAATCTTGGCCGTATGGGAGGCGATCGGCTCGTTGGCGGAGGAGTCGCTTTGACGGGCGAGTGCGAAGAGGTGGTATCGGACGAGTCACTTAGCTAGGCGGGGGAGTCGGAGTTTGAGTCGGAGTCGGAGTTGGAGTCCGAGAGAGAGGAATTTGAAAATAAAAATGAACCCTAAGCGAAGGAATTTGAGAAGCGGCGCATGTAATTTGATAAGCGCGAAATGAAAATAAAAGCCAAAATATTGAGCGGGACTTGGCTAAAATGGTGCGGGAAACTGATTTCGAACTCTCAGGAACAGTTGTTTATAAACGACCGTTCCTGATTAGTCACTATCAGGAACGGTCGTTTATAAACGACCATTCCTCATAGTCCTGGACTATTAGGAACGGCCTTTAAGTAACAGCCAACACTGATTTTAGACATCAGAAACGGTTGTTTATAAACAACCGTTCCTGTTTGTCTTTTTTTTTTTTTGCTGGTCAATAATTAATAAAGGAACAGTTCTTGTCCTTTATAAAGGACCGTTCCTGATAGTGACTAATCAGGAATGATTGTTTATAAACAACCGTTCCTGATAGTCCTGGACTATCAGGAACGGTCCTTTATAAAAGACCGTTCCTGATAGTGACTTTCAAGATCGGCATATTTGTCCGATCCTAAAAGCATTAGTATCACATTTTTGAAAAGTTCGATCCTGATGGGGCGATACTATTTGTACATTTTCTACTAGTAATATTTTTTAAAAGCTTGCTTAATATTTCAACTACTGATCATAGGAATAGTCTAATATTTACTTCGAATAATTGGTTTTCTTTTATTTATTTCTTATTTATGTTCTATTAGCTCTAATTAATTTGCTTGGATCTTAATTTTTAAACATTCGGAAAAGGAAAACAATGGAACTAAATTCTTAGCAACGATGATAAATGGTCCCTGCTAACTTAACTGTTCTTGTTGTTGAAAGGAAAGCAATAAATTCAAATATTTAATGTTACGGCAGCAACAAATAATATTTTAATTTTCTAATGACTTGAAAATTAAATTCCAATTGAAAATTTATGTATGTTATCTGGATGCGCACCTGTATATAACAAATTTAAATAAAAAATTAAATAAGGATACCCACTTAAACCCATTCAAGTCAGCATTACATTAATTACCACAATTGCGTGTTTCCGTTTTTGCATAAATGAAAATAAATAAGGACAGAATCAAATCATCAATTATCATTTTTTTCTCCAATTTTTTTAATTTCTTGAGACGCCTAATTAAGGTTTGGAAACTTCCTTGCAAAGAGTTGATGTATGCATCTGTTTTCATCTGGTTTTTATGTTCTTGTGCAGGGCGCGGAGCCAACCATTTGATTAATGGAATTCAGGTCCTCTCCGGTACCGTAATAGAGAATCTTTTACAATTACTGGATCTGGACCGTTCTTTTTAACTTGGCATGAATCTCAAAGTCCAATAATATTGTCCCCTGCCCTAGCCCGAATCTCAAAACATCTGAGAGTTAATCTCAAACCGTAAAGTGAAGGAACTCTTTTACAGTGTTGAAGAGGATACTTGTCCCGATTAATGGGGGTCAATATTTTAAATTTAAATCTGCTGAAATTCAAGATCCATGAACAGTACCCCTGAAATTCCGAATCCAGCCGTCTAATTTTTTGTGCACGCATCTCGAAATAGCTGGTTTTCCGTGCACGTATCTCGAAACAATTTGACGGCTGGATTCCTGATTTCATAAATTTCAGAGTTACCGTTTACGATCTCGAATTTCAGCATATTTGAGGTAATTATCTCTTGAGGGGAGAGAGAGATTGAGAATGGGATAAAGAGAGAGTCATGTGTAAGCTTCTAATTTTTTGGAGAAAATAATATAAAATGCTAGAATCTCCCAAATTATACACGATCTACAATAGTCTTTTTTTTTTTTAAATAATGGAAGTCAACAATATAAAAATTCATATGAAATATATGGGTCATTTCCGGTACATGTAGCATTTTCTTATAAAATATATAAGAAAAACATATATAGTCATTAATTTTGAAAGGAAAAAAATAAGAGTCAATTGACTCCCATTATGTCTATAAAACTCCGCCTCTTATTGAAAATGTAAATACGTTTAGAGTAAGGTTAAAATGCATCAATGGTTTTGTGTCTCAATCATATCTTACATCTCTATCTTTGTTTCAAAGTTCAAACAATTGATCCAAACCGCTCAACATAATATCCATATTAAAATATGCTCAGATACCAAATTTTATATTTTTTGAAAACTTTTTATTA
>JAJGRW010000929.1:134366-263654 GCA_025461045.1 Carex parvula | reverse complement strand
GGAGTCATGTTGAACGGTTAAGATTGACTATTTGAACATTGAAAATAGATTGATCCATAGTACGGTTCAATCTGCGCTGTGCATAGTACCATAGCCTCACTCTTTAGTTTATAATATTTTTCTTATATAAAAAATGCTTAATGAAGAACCAGCATTTGGTCTAGTGACAAAGACAATGCTCTCTATGTGGGAGGTCGCAGATTCGAAATCGGGATAGAGAATCTCTTGTGGATATTAAATTGTTGGATGGCTTGACCTCTAATCTTTACTCAAAAAATGTTTAATGAAACATTACATCTTCCTCTACCAGAAAGTGTAAAGAGGCATTGGTCTCATCTTGTGTACAAGTGTTATTGCATAATAAGTTTAAGAGATCAACAAAATTTTTGCTAGAAGTACAAGGTGCTATTCGTTTCTTAAGCATATACCTAATGATGTTTAAATTTTAAAATTTTGAAGATATGTAAGGGATTGTCGGATGTTTACTATTTTTAATATTAATATGGTTAACATTGAACTAATGTATAAAATGATTATAAAATTGTATGCTTTCAGTCTTATATTGTCCAATATTTAAAAATGATTAATATTGTTTAGCCTAATCACATTTAATGTGTCATGTAAGATGTTGATATTTGATTGGTAGAACATAAGAGATAATTTTTATATTTTTGATTAATTATCAAAACAAATAAGCTAATAAATACTTGATCCATTAAAGAGTACAAGATGAACTCTAAATCAATCCCAATCTCTTTTCATCAAATTAGAGAACGCACGAGATGCTTAGAAGAGAAAGACAATCAAAGGACTCTCTAAAGAACATCTCCCTTCAAAAATCAAGTCTAATGACACTCTCACTTTAATGTTGATGATAATTTTAGTAAGCTTTCGGAGAATGCTAAACGCAACACAAACAAATAGTTCATTAGTTTGCTCGTTTAATTTAAGAAAGGCTCACTCAGATTAGTCACCTCTAATTAATTAAAGATTTCTCAACTAAGTGGCAATCTTTGATGTATTTATGCATATATCATTCTGAAATTATAGTATATATATAGATTGATAATAACCATGTAAACGAGTGCTAGTTTTAGTAAATTAATGATCAATCATGTATTAGCAAATTTCCATCAAACTTAACCATATTTTGACAAACCACTTTTCCAAAAGCACAAAAGCTTGCACTAGTACAAAGCACATCATCAGTGATGGTTCTTGTAAAGCACCGTCAATTGTCACATGTGGTTCGGCACAAATCTGGTTTATCTAATTTGGGTACCTGATCAGGTTCATATGGTTTCTATATGAAATCGATGGAAATATCCACTATTTTTCAAAAAATGTGGTTCGGCACAAGACCTAAAATTAATGTATGTCTGCTTAAAATTATTGTATGCATGTGTGCTTAAATATATATATTTCAATCCATCCCGGTACTACAGTATATCATATATAGTTCGCTTCCTTTCTCTTTAACAAATTTTGTACATTGTCCATCACATTATATAAATGACTGTTCTAATAGAAGCAATCCATCTTAATTTGACATACAATTTTTTTTTTTCTAATATATATATATAGCTAACACTCTTTGAAGAAATCATTCATATGCATCAGGCAGCAGGTGCTGAAGAACATAACAACTTAAGTAAAGAGACTCCGATATATTCAAATGATACATGCATGGTGCTAAATTTCTTATCAAACTGATCAATATATTCATACACAATGATATAAATAATAGCCACTTCGTTCCTCTTTAAACATAACAGACTGTCAGATATACAAACGAAGCCACAACAGAGGATTTATATAAACTAGAAAAAAAAAACAAAGAAGAAAAAAACAATAGAGATATGTTATGTTCTTCAGTTTATGCCCGAATAGAATCCTAATGTCACAATCTTCAATCTGCATACAAAAAAATCATGATTGCTCCTCAAGATATAAGTTTAAATTACTTTATCTATTTTATAACAAGTTAAGACTATATACGGATTAAACAGAAACAACTGCTTTAATATGTATTGAAGGAAAACTGTGAAACAAAACCCATATCTAATGAAAATATATATTAAGGGAAAAGTTCCAGTTACATGATCATAAAACAAATTTGCAGAATTTTCTGGGGAAGAGCTTTGAAAGAAACTTGTATGGGACAATTAATGCATGAAAATTTTGGACATTGAAACCGAAAATCAAATGCACACATAAAATCAAGCATAGAATCAAAATAAAAAGGATTTGGCTAATGACTGACAGATAGAGAAGTGAGCACAGATAGCTACAAGCATGTATATAGTCTCTTTGTTATTCATGCAAGAAAAACCATCTGTGCTCACTCTCTTCTGTCAGCCTCCACCAAAACCCTTTCTATATAAAATTAATCCTGAATAAATGTAAGAAACCAAGAAAGAAGGAAGGGATGGCTAATGGCTGACAGAAAGATATGTGAGCACAAATAGCTTCAAGCATGATTATTGTCTCCATGCATGCAAGAAAATACCATCTGTGCTCACTCTCTTCTGTCAACCTCCACATACACCCCTACCTTCTCCCCTTGTGAGAAAAACACAAAACCCTAATTTTCAAGGACATGACAGCAAAAGAACCAAAAAAAAATAGAGGCAGGATTGGATAATGGCTGACAGTAAGAGTAGTGAGCACACATAGCCCAAGCATGGTTAATTTCCTTCTTTCTTTCCAATATTCCACGCAAGGAAGCACCATGTGTGCTCACTCTCTTCTGTCAACCCCCATTGAACCCTGCCTCTAAGAAACCTAAGAGCACAAAAATTTGTTACCTGCATGGTACTCAACTTGAAATCCACAAACAAAGTACATGCATATAAAAGGAAGTACTTGAAGAGAGGGGAAAAAAGGAGCACTTATGAAGGTATACAATGGTGGGATCCATGGATAACGGCTGACAGATAGAGCAGTGAGCACACATAGCTTCAAGCACGATTTGTTCCCACTTTCTATTTGTTTTCTCTCTCACCTCTATCTTTCTATCTCCTTCCATGCAAGAAAAGTACCATGAGTGCTCACTCTCTTCTGTCAGCCCCACTAGACCCCACCTCTGATCAATCAAGCCAGAAAAATAAATCCTTAAAAAAATCTATGAAAGGTACAAATTTTAAGATTACATCCAAAAATGTGTATATATATATATGAAGAAGTACTGTATATTACTGTTTGTTTGGATGGAGAAGAAGAGAGGCAGTAGAGGGCTATTTATAGATGGACAAGAGAGGTATGAATGGAATAAGGGGTGACTGCGCGTGATTGTAGCTAAGAGCTTTGGTATAATGATAATATATAGTATTGAATTAACTATATTTGTAGGTTGTTCCTTTCCTATGTGCTTTATATCACTCCTCTCTATCTCTCAACTAACTTTACACAAATGACAATGCTATCATCCGTCCCAATGCACTTTGTCCACCGCATTGTATGTCCAATCATAACCTTTCTCTCTCTTTTTAAAATTAAAAAAAAAAAAGGTTAGCAACGGATGCTAAATTTCTTTCTTTCTTTCCTATATTAGATTAGACTTGCAGACAACAATTTGCTCAATCAGAAGGCGGTTCACGGATATATATATTTACGAAATTACTGTTTTCAACAAGAAAATATATCAAGATATATAGAAAAAGGTAAGGCATATACACTTTGTACTTATCAATTAGGTACTGCTTGCTCTCAGGTACCATCCTGGCTGAAGTACGGAGCCAAAAATGGATATCATATCATATTAGACAATGCTAGCAGTTTATGTGATAAAATAGGAGGAATTCTGATATTGAAGTTGCAAGGACTGAGCGGTACATGATCTGAATGCATCAAATTCAACCAATATAGCAGTTTATGTGATAAAATAGGAGGACATGTATATTTTGCGCAATGATGATTTTATATTAGGTAACGTAATGTGTATGATAAGTAAAGTAGTGATGATTTATAAACTTTAAGAAATTAATTTGAATGTACTAAATAGAAGTGCTGTAAGTTAATAAAGTGAAATAAAGTAAAAATAACTTTACTTTTAGTTTAGCATTATTAGTTCTTCAATTTTTTAATATAGTGTATGAGGATATTTTAATCTCTTTATTCAGTACTACTACTACTACATCTAGCCATCATACTATTACCAAATAACTAATTAATGTTTCAAATTGATGTTGTATTAATTTCGCTTTAATTTTACTTCACTTATGTATTGCAACTAATTCTACACATCAATGGTTATTAATTGACTTACTGTCACTTCCATTTTCGAAGTTCGAACAACTCGAACTCAGTTAAATGTTGCATCTAATTAGTTGACTAAGGCTTAACCTGTAACTTGAAGGAACACAAACCTAATTGATCTCACACAACTGAGTTGACATGTATCGATCCAATGTTTACCTCAAAACAACACTGACCAGATCAACCCCTGCATTGAGTTGATCTAAGTTCGAATAACCTACCACTTAATTGAATCGATCCGAAATTAAGTTAACCTACACAAAGAATTAATGACAAATCAACATTAATTAGAAGATCAGAATCAGTCTTTACTCGATCTAGAGACAAAATTCAACACCTTTTTCATTAGTTGGAAATTCGAATGGGAGTTTTTTTTATGGATATTAAATAAATTTGAAAGGTCAGATCTCCATCTTTCTATTAAAAAACATTAGACGATCAATTTGAACATGTATCAGAGTGACCTACGAGATATACCGATTCGGAACCGAATCTCCGGCCCCCTTGTTGGCAAGAAATTCATGTCCCTAAAGTCACTGACACGTGGATCTAGAGTGGGTTTTGAAGCAAAACTATATTCCATATTTAAATGTCAAAATCCGTCAGTGACTTTAGAGGCAGGAAATCCCGGGGGGGGGGGGGGGGGGGGGGGGGCAGGTGATCTGATTCCTACCTATTCTAGAATGTGGACGAAGACAAAAAGGATTGTAAACTTCAATAGACAATTAGTAATGGAGAGTGCATATTCCATCTAGGTGAATTAAAATATATATATGCATCAATAGATGGATGTAGAATGTGCTACTATCCTAATTAGAGTAATAAATAAAAGTTATTTGTTTCAAAATAAGAAAACAAAATTGATTGCTTTTAGAGAAAAGTAACAAGCACATTATTAGGCTAGGCTCAGTTGATACGAAATTCCTGAAATAGATAGACGACGTGTTCTTAATTAATGGACTAATAAAAAAACCTAGTGAAGCAACAAGTGTTCAATATTTTTGGCATATATTGATCTCTACTTGACGAGTGGTGGTGTTAGGTTAGTTTAGTTTTTTTTTTTTTTTCCAAAGGTAAACTAGTGGTGTGTCATTCAAATAAATTGTTTTATTCATTAATACACTCTTTTGGGGTTTCTACTAGCATCCAATTTGAATGCAAAGAAATAGGTCATGAGGATAATGTCATTAAAGCTTATCACTGAATATTTCTATTTATATTAACTAATTGTCTATTATAAATTATGTTGTTTCTGCATTAATAATTGCGTGGCCGAATATTTAAAGTAAACACACTAGACACGATAGAAAGTAAAAAGAGGAGCTCTCAACTTTTAAATTAAAAATGCTTTATTAATTGTAATTTTTAATGGTATTCTCACAATAGCGTAAAGGTCATTTTATATTTAATATTTCTAAACCTGACCTAAAATTTAATTATAAGACAGTATTTTTTTTAAAATATATTTAACTAAATATCTTCTTAATTAATCTTGCTTTGTCAAATATTTTGCAAACACGCCTGATAACCATTTTTCTTATTAGCTAGACTCAGCCAATAACACCTCTCTCATTAACTTTGATATGCACACTTGCCTATATATTGTGCATGCATATTTTAGTTAATACATAATTGTTGACAATTGCAGCCGATTGGGGTCAAGTTAAAACACATTTCGATAATTGTCAACAAATTAATGTCTTAATCTTTTATATTTGTTTTATGAATCTCTTAAAATGCACAGTACTTGATTACTCATTTTTGTAAAATCTTTTGTGTGGTATCATTACTCATCTTTGTTACCTAACAAATCTGATTTAGTCCTTAACTTTTTTTTGTTTTTTCCAAATTGCTGCTCCAAATTGCAATATTTATAATAACAAATTTGAAAGTTGCAGTAAATAGATACATATTAATTTGTTGAATATAATGCTACAAAAATATATAAGAGTTCAGATGTAGCAGATATCGTTGTTGGGTAATCATAAAAGCCAAACAATTACGTCTTATTTAGTGATCAGACAATTACATCTCATCTAGGGGTCAAACACTTACACCCGGGGAAGGAGAAACAGGTCACCACCTTAACCTAAGGACCGTCCTATGCCAAAGAGACTCAAAATATAAATCAGAAGTGCGGAACATAATACCTGATTCCATGCCGTTTGTCATAAAATATCCAAAACCTTGGTAGATCAACAGCCGTCTCCGTGAGCACGAGACAAGTCTTCAATGGCAAGAAGCCCTTCTCGTCTTTTCGTCGTATGGTCGTGGATCAAGTCTTCCAAGATAGTAAGATATGGCCCTTGAGAAATTCTCTCCAAATTTTCTAATGGATTTATCTTCTCTATTCTTTGATGGTGGAAGAAGAAGAGAAGGCACACAGAGCTGTATTTTTCTAAAGAAAAAAAACGTCTTTTCAGTTTTTGTACTTTTTTGTGTTATCTTGTGCCTTGGGGACCGATCCTTATATATAGTTATCTATCTGGTTATCTGCCAACCTGAAAAAGGATGTGCAACTGCATCAAAAACCGTGCAGCCGCATTGATACCCGTGTGGCCCACACAATCCTCTTAAATGATAGCTTTCTAAATTGCAAATCTCAGAATCAGTCCATCAATGATTTGATGTCTGTCTAAATTGTTCTACATATTTATGGATCACATCATAATGAATATATTAATTGTCTATACCTTATTTGATCATTTTAATTGACAACTATATATGACAGTAAACAATCCATAATTAGATTACATATATGCTCAATGTTGACATTATATTCAATAAGGTTGGCAATAAATCTAACAATCGTATGTACTCCTATTTTTATAATAATATATGATTATTATTACTATTATTTTTTTAAAAAGGGCTTCCGTGAACTTCGTGTGATTTATTGATTCCTTTCTTTTTAGATATTTTTTGTGGTGATCAAACTTGCATCTCTCTATAAAGAGTTGAGCCTCATCATAATTTGCATTAGGCAAAGCATCATATATATGCCATCAATAATGAAGAACTTGTTTATAGAAGGGACCTAATCCTTAATTAATAGCTAACTCCCGCATAACTTTGTTTTTGTTATAAAATCTAGACTCTATAAGGTTAAGCCTTTAGTTAATTTCTCACTCATGCTCCATCATTTATACATTTATAATCAGTTCGATCATGTCTCTCGCTACTTGTTTATCTTGATATATCACAGCACATGAGTACTCTTCATGTTTTTCTATTTTAATTGAAAATTAAAAAAAAAATATATTCTTAAGATATATCTAAGATGTAATTTAACACTTAAAATTTTATTGTTCTTTTGTATTCCTCTGCATGAATTCCGTGCAACTAATTATGTTTTTTTAAAAAAAAATTATACTCATCTTTAGCATTTCGAAAAAAATTATTTATTAATTTGTCTCCAAAATACTGAAAGCAACTCTAGTATGATGGAAAAACAAATCCATAATTAGAAGTTTAGAACATGAGCAAGACATATTTTATGGGAATGAAAGATCTTTGGTTGCATCTTGCTTAATTGAATAATTATTTTTTTGCAATAAGCATTAAGAAAAATATGCTAGAAATTGTTAGCTTTATTTATTATGTGGCTTATGTTATTATTGTGCACCAATTTCATTTACAGAAATTAATGAAAGACACTAATGAAATGGCACGACTAATGAAAGGACACGAGTAATGAAAGGGCACGAGTAATTTTTTATGGAAAAATTCAAATTGCTATTTATTAAATATACTGGTCTCAAAGATTACCTCAGAGTTATTTAAAGACCTTTCTTTTATTTGGACGCATCCCATACTAAAAACTTCGTCCATAAAAATTAATAAGAGAAGTAAAAGAAAAACGCCTAAGGTCTCCATCATCACGTCTGAGGAAAACCGTTGATGATCAGTATTTACGCTTACGCTTAACGATGTCGTCACTTCAAAACTATAAGTTTTAAGTTACAGTTTGCTATTTTATTTTGAATTTACTGGATTCTGGATTGCTTGAGTTTTTAATTACAAAACACGTTACGATTTTGATTAAGCTATCAGAAATAGCACTCAGAATAAAAAAATAATTAATTTGGAATGCCTTGCGAATTGCATAAACGTGCAATTTATATTATTAGCTAGATGCCAACAAAATTTTCCTAGTAGTGTTATGGCAAGATGCAATAGGCCTGAGTGCATGACAAAAAGTAGTAAAGTGCGGCCATTTTCCCTTTGCTTATGTTCAGCGCTTAAAATATTTTTTATTCGAGAAAAGAAGTATGAATCATGTTCTCTCATCTTTTTTAATGCAAGAGTTAGAGGAGTATGATTTTGAATACTACTTTTCTAGAAGGGGAGAAGCACTTGAGACTGCAGCTTATATCCTAAAAAGAGCAAGGCATGGGTAGAGAGATGCCTTTCGGATTTGATTCTTGGTTAAATTGAATTGAATCAAACGGGGGCGCCTAATTAGTAATTAGTGCACTCGAGTCAAATAGTGAGGTCAGATGCCTTTATTCTTGCTTTGACTTCTTTTGTACAAATAATGCAATATGGAATAAGCTAATAAATTAGTAAGAGGAGAGATATATCATTGATAATAAATTTGTACAATTTTGATGATATTTTCTAAATCAACTTGTTAAAAAAAATAATGGACATATTTGACTGTAATTAATGGACATCATTCAAACTGTTGATTGATGAAGTCTGCTTCCACCACCAACTGTTAAAAAAAAAAAAATGTCAAATCATGAACTAACAGTTGTAGTAAATGTTTATTTTCACTATTAAATAATAGCTATTTGATGTAAGCAATTAAAGATTATGTCATTGGCGATAAAGTTCATGCATCACAAACTGACATAATACGCATTCAATCTGTCCGAATAATTCTGATATTATAGGGTTACATCCACTGACATATTTATCATTGGGTCGTAGTTAGTACAAGTTATTTGAGCCATATGATTTGAATTTGAAATTTTGAATAAATTGTTAATATATTCTCCAAAATATTATTAAATAAATATGACGCATTAGCTCATATTTGTTATTATTACACATCAAATTAAACTAGTATACGATTTATAGAGCTTTTCATATGCTTGCTAAATCAACTAGGAGAAATGTCATGCAGATACTATTTTTTTCTAAATCATCATTGTCACTAAATAGATTGACTGGTTAATTATATTTTATTTTGATTAGTTAGTCAACATTAATTGTGAATAATTACTTTTTTTTATCTTGCATAACCTCCATTGAATTCCGACAGTAACGATTAATTAAACTTTAGCGTTTATTCTGGATAATTTATATTTAATTTCAGTTCTTAATTATATGTTAATGAGAACGGTGTTATGTCACAACTTCGTCTAAGAGTATTTCCATCTCAGCAACTGAAATTAATTTCTAAGTAACTGTTAACAAATTATTAGAAATTAAAGCTTCTAAAGTGTTTAAACTTTCACATCTCTGAAATTAATTTTAGAGTTTTTATTAAGCCAAATCAGCAATAAACTAAAAATGAACTCTATTTATTTCCGTTGGAATCTGTTGTTCGACTCTTTTGTGTTTCTCCTTCCCCACCATTCCCTTTAGCTTGACCGCTATCTTGATTTCATTGCCAATTGTTAAGAAAAATTCTCGTAACCGACTGATTAAATAGAAAGACAAATCACGTACAATGAGACAACGAGTTCTCCTTTTCTCAATCTTGTACAGTGGAAGACAAATTAAAATTTTCTCCTCCACTTTTCAATTATACCCTTGAATAACAAATCAAACAAATAATTAATGACCCTAGTCATAATAAATAGATAATAACCATAGTACCTTCTCATAATCCAATCAAACAATCCAGATAATAAACAACTAAAATGTAATTGACATATGAAAACTACAAATAATGATTTTGTGGGGGTAATTATTAAAAAATGGATGGAGATCTTACCATCTCATAAAAAAAATAGTTTGTTTTATTAAAAAAAAAATACAACACAGCCCTAGCCATAATAAACTTCATACAAAACTATAAAATCTCTTTTTTGGTCAACATATAGATATTTTATAAGTACAACAAATTAATTAATATCTCCTCAACCAAGTCCGCTTTGAGTTGTTGATTGGTCGAACTATTTTGAATTCTTGCATGATTTTGTAAGTACTCTTGATATTCACAAAGATGATCTCGAGAAACTTCATACCTTGATACTGTAAACTTAACTTGATCATCTACATAATCGTACTTTCTAGTGTATCTGTCTCTTTCATCCTCCACAATCATGTTATGCATTATCACACAAGCTCTCATAATTTGTCATATGGTTCTCTTAAACCACATGCATGTCGGACCGCTAATGATAGTGAAACGTGCTTGAAGCACCCCGAAGGCTCTCTCCACATCTTTCCTAGTAGATTCTTTGTCTTGCGAACAACTTATGTTTGTCTCCTATGTTGGGACCATTTAACATATGGGCTAAGTCTATAAAGTTTGTCTATATAAATATTCAATCCAGCTTTAATCATCATATTTTGTCTCCTAGAAGTCTACTTAAATTTTCATCTACATAGTTGAATGTTTTGTACACATCCTTTTTCAAATCCCGGCCCTTTTGTCATCTCCTTCCCCGTTCAATTTTAATTTAATGGATTCCAATATTCCTTTTAATTTACAATCCCTTCTTTTATCCTCACCTCGTCAATAATCAAGTTCCAAACCCAGACATGTCAAACATGGGATATCATAATAGTTAGTATCCAAATTTGAATGATCTACAAATTCAATCATCTCAATTTCAAACAACTCTTAATATAATACTAGAAAATAGTGAGCAACCAATGGATAATACTGAGAGGTGTCATACGCTAGTGGAAGCACAACAAATAAGGACAGAAAGGCACCACTGGAATCCTCCTGATGACCTGCATTTATGTAGCGCCTGGTTACATGTTGGCCAAGATTCGGTAGTTGGCACATATTAGTGTAGTGATTGTTTATGGGATCGCTAACTACACGTTATGATGAGACTCATAAGCCATAACTGGTAAAAAGAAGTAGATAATCATTGAAAAATCAATGGGGCAAAATGTCACATGACATCAATAAGTTCGTTGGTTTTATGAGTCAGAACTAGGACCGAAGAGAAAGTGGTTTAAATGAAGGTGATAGAAGAACCAAAACATTAGAGTTATTTAATATGACTCTGCATAAACCCTCTAAGTTCATGCATTTGGGATGTGTTGAGAAATGAAGAGAAATGGCTCACACAGGCGACAAAAACCAGAGAAACAACATCAAATAAACCAACAGGTCAAAAGCGAAGTACAAATATAACTTGCAGTGACTACAACTCCAATAGCATAGATATTAATGAAAATTTCGGTACAATATTGCCTCCTCAACCTTGAGAAAGGAAAGCTTCAAAGGTAAAGGCAAACAAAAAGTAGTTTATGCGAGTAATACAAAAAGAAGAAGAAGGAAGAAATAGTTGCTCAATGTAAAGTTGAAGTAGAGAGGATCGAAACAATTAAGATGAATACTAAGAGTATGGATCTGGTATCTAGAGCTCAGTTTATTAAAATGGATATATCAACAATGACTGCAAATCAAAGAAAATCGTACGACAAAACAATTGAGAAGATGTTGTGTGAGAATTGATGAATCACAATTTAGATGATGTTTAATTTCTATTTATTTCAAGCAAAATTGTGTGATTGTACCCTATTGATTGTACCCTTTTCACGCGTTGCATAGGGTACAATCACACAATTTTGCTAGAAGTGAAAAGGAATTAAACATCATCTAAATTGTGATTCATCAATCCTCACGCAACATCTTCTCAATTGTTTTGTCGTACGATTTTCTTTGATTTGCAGTCATTGTTGATATATCCATTTTAATAAACTGAGCTCTAGATACCAGATCCATACTCTTAGTATTCATCTTAATTGTTTCGATCCTCTCTACTTCAACTTTACGTTGAGCCTTTATTTCTTCCTTCATATTATGTATTACTCACACAAACTTCTTTTTGTTTACATTTATCCTTCGAAGCTTTCCTCTCTCGAAGTCGAGAAGGTGATATTGTACTGGAATCTTCATTAATATCTACGCCAATGGAGTTGTATTCATTGCAAGTCATTTATGTACTTTGCTTTTGACCTGTTGGTATATTTGGTGTCTTTCTCTGATCTTTCTTGCCTGTGTGAGTAATTCTCTTCATTTCTCAACATATCCCAAACATGCATGAACTTAAAAGGATTATGCAGAGTCATATTAAATAACACTAATGCTTTGTTTCTTCTATCACCTTCACTTAAGCCACCTTCTCTTCTATCCTAGATCTGACTCATGAAACCAGCAAACTTATTAGTGTCATGTGACATTTTGTCCCTTTGATTTTTCAATGACTGTTTATTTCTTTTTACCAGTTGTGGCTTATAAGTCTCATCATAACGTGCAGATATGCGATCCCAAAAACAATCACTACCCTGATATGTGCCAACTATCAGATCTTGGCTAACATGTAACCATGCCCTACATAAATGCAGGTCATATGGAGGATTCCAGTGGTGCATGCCTTTCTGTCCTTATTTGTTTTGCTTCCACTAGCGTATGACACCTCTTCAGTATTATCCATTGGATGCTCACTATTTTTTGGTATTATATTAGGAGTTGTTTGAGATTGGGATGATTGAATTTGTAGATCATTCAAATTTGGATACGGACTATTATGATATCCCATGTTTGACATGTCTGAGTTTGGAACTTGATTATTGGCAAGGTGAGGATCAAAGAAGGGATTGTAAAAAGGAATATTGAGATCTATTAAATTAAAATTGAACGGGAAAGGAGTTGACAAAAGGATCGGAATTTGAAAAATAAATAACACTCGAAATAGATGTGTACAAAACTTTCAACCATGTAGATGAATTTATAATGAAATTTAACCACTAAATTAGAAAATTCGTTAATACTAACTAACTAAAAATATGATAATTAAAGTTGGATTGAATATTTATAACAAATTGATGCTTTGCATGTTTTTTATTCTTTCATATTTGGTTTTTGTATTCTGACAATAACATGGCAATGCTAAGAATATGATAATTTTTAATGATGTTGTTTCTGTATTCTATTTTTTTACTAATTTTTTTCCACGAAAAATAAGTTATGGATTTTTAAAAATAGAAAATGACCAACAATAGATTAAATGAAACCTCATGAATAATCTATGGATTTTTAAAAATAGAATATGACCAACAATAGATTAAATGAAACTTCATGAATAAGCTAATTCTAAAATAAAATATTATTTATATAGAGGGTGCTAAAATAAGAGATTATTTTTTTATTGGGTTTTGATATTTTTTTTTATACTTTTATAATTACTTTTCCAATTTCTACCTCAAGTAATAATTAACTTCATGCAGAGATGAGCTTTTATTCGGATGATGATTTTCTCAATCAATATTGACGAACTTGTAAACGAAGGAACTATAGATTTCATGCAAGAGAAAATTTCAAAAATTTAACTCAAAGAAACCTACATAGATCTACTTCTTTAACTATCTATGAACCTAATTTAGGAATTTAACTTGTTTAAAGTTTATACCTCAAATCTTGGTCTCTATTCAAGAAGTAGGGACTTGAGATGTAGGGTTGAAGCCGCTAAATAAGAAAGCCTTCACTAGTATCCACCAAGAATTGGAGAAGATAATCCAAGTTTTCTTTGCTAGAGGTACTACTTCAATTCAAATCCTTAAATCAATGGGTCTAATTCTCAATCTAAGTATTATATGAGTTTGGTAGAGCTTTTTATCAACACATGAGAGGATGGAAGATAGGGAAGATGGTGGCTACTTTTGGCTTTGGGGTGGGAGGGGTTTTTTACCCAAAAGTTAGGGTTACATTTATGAGTGATATTTTAAGACCAATGGGCTAATAGACAAACTTTATGGACTTAGCCCATATGTCAAATTGTCCCAACATAGGCCTATTTACACTCTTTCATTTATTTATCAATTATCCACAAATAAAACATCTAATGGATTATAATTGGTCCAATCAATTTAATTTTCTCATGGTATGCCAAGATATAAATTCATATGCCATGTCTCACATGCTCATAAACTTATTTTTATATTTAAGGTTGCCATCTCATGACATTTATTTTAGAGTCATCTTATGATACTAAAATATATTTCTCCAATTAAATCTCTTTTTGGTGCGACCCAGTAGGATCTATATCGTGTTGATAATATAATCAAATCTCATTTTAATTCTAAAAATTATAAGAGGCATCTAGCAATATATATTATAATTACTCAAAAGATAAAGATAATACGAACCAATTAATATCACGATCCTAAAATAATTTTTAATTGCTTCTGTCAATTCACATGTCACATGATATCATGAATAAATTCAAGATGGGAGTGTCATCCTTGCAAATTTATTCTTTTTTTGATTCCAAGTAATCAGTAATTAATGATCAACTTTTTTATCAAAATTGCATGTATACTTTATTACTCCATAAAGGGACCCACATATATCATCACTCATATATAAAATATGAGAGACACTGTATTCTTGATAAATATATTTTTCTCCGCACAAGAAACATATATAGAGATATTATATGTATTGCTGCTAGTTACAGTCATCGTTGGATAGCACCTACATATACATGAATCTCATGTAGAAAAAATAATCATCTCATACCAAAGTATTCAAGCTAACCCGCATGCGGGTTGAGGTATGCCGCAGGCTGGAGTACATGCAGTAGCATGGGACCAGTAGGAGCCCAGGCCACACGTCGCTCAGCAGCAGCCAGGGATACACCCTTATGTAGCAGCAACAACGCCCCCACCGAGCTTCTACCAGCAATTTGATGATTTCCACACCGAGACTTGTAGGGTTTCGAGCAGTTATCAGATCAGATGAAGTTGAGGTTCTACACCGCTCCCCTCTTCCATCACTTTATCGGCCAGGGCATATAGTTTGATGACACCCCTCTTGGGATGTTCGGACCCGATTTCTACCAGAGGTACTAGTGCGATCCACCACCCCCGCTGGAGCAGTGATCAGGTTGTATTTCTCTTTTTTATAGTATTTATTTATTTTTAGTGAGGAGAGACTTACATTAGTTTGATGGATAGTACTGATACTTTTACTTACATTTGTTGTGTGATCATTGGATGAGGTGGCAGATGCTTGTAAGTATCGAGCGCTATACTCGATACTCGTATTTATGATTATGTATTTTGGATGGATTTATTTGTTTGTTTTTCTTAGTAGGCTAACTAATTTTTTTTTTTTTTTTATTTCTGAGATTGCCTGCATGACACTTCACTACACATCACATAGGACATATACTAGTTAGTATCCAAAAGTGACATGAGCAGCAAAAATTAAAAATTAAAAGTGCAAGTAAAATAAGAAGTAGAACAGGTTGGATGAGTCCAGCAAGTCAAACGATATAGGCCAGTATCACATATGACTTAGCATTCGAGAAAAACACACGAAGTTTCTGCACAACCTGAAGTCCGTATGGCATCACCTATGCCGCATACGGCCATCTAGATGCCACAGGCAGACAGACAACCGAGCCAGACTGAGGCAACCCTTACGGCATCACTCATGCCGCATGTGACCTCAGCCTATGCCGCAGGCTTTCCATATCGCGACCAATCCAACCTGTTCAGCCACCAAAAACAGCGCAGATCAACAACCACCTCTGAACCTGGTACTTTCACAAGACAATATCATCTTCACCAGTGCCTAGCCATGGAAGAACTCGTAGGAATCAAGAGCATGCTTGAAAACCTAGAGTTTCATAGAACTCTCATGGACAACACAAGTGAATTTTTCAAGAGCTAAAATGCCAAAGAAGGTCCGTCATTCGGCGGCATGCCTCTTCAGTTTTGACTGTAAGTTCTAACCCAGGGTTTGAGATCTTCTTCGAAGATTTTACCTTTGCATTGGGGGACAATGCACGGTTTAAGCTTAGGGGAGGGGATTGAACCCTTGTATCTTAGGTTGTAGGGTCAATTTTTTTTTTAATTTTTAGGATATAACTAGGCTTTTACCTGACCACGAATAAGGTTTGCAGGACTGAACTTAATTGATTGAGATTGCAAGCTTCTCAGGACGTTTACCTCAGTTATAGAAATAGAGACTTGCATGACTAAACTTAGTTGTTTGAGATTGCATAAAGTATAGTATAGATAGAGTTCTCACATGAAAACACACAAAATTTTGAAAATTTTCGAAAACATTACACTTATAAAATTTTTCTTAGGCAATTTCTAAATGAAAAAGTAGCAAAGTCTCCAAGACACTTGATTAAAATTTTAGACATGAAAAGACTAAGGCTAACAACATATTAAGTAAAAAAGAAATATTTTTGAAAGATGATTTTCCTTATGCATTATGTAAGAAAAAATTTCTTAAAGTTGAGAATATTTTCTAAATACATCATTTTTATTGAGACCCCGATAATTTGGCAATATTATAAAATAATTTTTAGATATATATAAATCTAGAGATTGTGTGTATTCATAGTAGATGCAACTAGTACTAAAAGATGACATAAAATGAGTCCCACCAAAAATCCAAAAATATTAATTATTAGAAGAGGACGCAAAATAGGTCCCACCACCTTATTTCAATTTGGGATTCGAGAAATCCTTAGGTGCATTCAGAACGCATAACCTCTCATTTGTATCTATGCGCTAGAAGAATCACTCGATGGAAATCCTTAGGTACATTCGGAACGCATAACCTCTCGTTTGTATCTATGCGCTAGAAGGGTAAAGCCAAATTGAGTAAGGTGTATTTACTTTCTTGCATTTGTTTTTATAAAGTTGCATTCTGCTAACAGGATGAAAAATTAGTATTGAGCTCAAAGAAGGGATAAAAAATTTAAAAGGATGAAAAATTAGTATTGATTGATTTTAAGATTTCTTTTACCATGATGATGTTAAGACGGGTTGTCTCCAAAATATTCAAATAAAATCAAAGTGTTGTGAATGCAAAGATTTCCATTTTCCATAAATTTCACCAAGTACAAATATTAGAAATTGGGTAAACATTTTTGTATTAAGTTAATTCTAAGGAAATTTATCGATAATTTCAAAAATCTTGTTCAAGAGACAATTTTTAGTCACCTATCTATTAGTATTTTACTAAGTTTGTTCAAGGACGAACAAAAGTTTAAGCATGGGGGTGTGATGAAGCCAAAACATATAGAGAAACTTACTATTTTTTTCCGAAAAATGGCAAAAAGAGAATGCAAAGTAGCCATTTTTCCGATTTATTTACCGCAAACGTGTTTTTAGGTCTTTTTGGCATGTTTTTGAGAAAGTTACGTATTTAGAGCAAAAACAGAGCAAAATTGTCAATATATTTGTTTAGCAGTTCCTTGTAAATATTAATTTTTCTTATCAATATATTTGTTTCCTTTTCTGGATGCTTGTTACTAATTAATCACCACCTTGGTCAAGCCTATGTGAACTAGTAGGGGCTCAACCTACATTAAAGATTTACACTTAACCTCTCCAGTTTGTATGAAAAATGAGAGGAAAAGTGTGCATGTCTCGTACGTAAAGATTTTAACAAAACAGTTTTGGTTTCATATAACACATATATAGACTATACAACGCAGCATATGAAATGTGTGTTGCATGAAACAAAAATTGCTCTGTTAAAATCTGTATCCCTATGTTACTTGATCGGGACTATAGGTACAAGATTGCAACTTCTAGCTGGTACTACTACTAAAATTAGTGTACAAAATGATAAAATTCATTTAAGCTGTGTAAGTATTATATACAAGTGAGATTAGCGTCTGCTTTTCTCTAGGGACCTATTAGTAATTTCTGTTTTTGCAAGTGCTATGGTTGTAAGATGTAACTGACTGTTGATGTGTGTAGGTACCAATTTAGGTACCTACATATATATACAGTTTAATTAATTACTTGATTTCGATGAAATCGGTACATAATTTTATTTTCTTTCAAAAAATGTTACTTGATCGAGACTCTATAAACAAGATATATATTGCAACTTTTAGATTTTACTACTACAAAATTAGCGTACAAAATGATAAATTTCATTTATGATGTGTGTAAGTATTTTATACAAGTGTGACTATATATATATTCACCAAACTCTCTTGGTAAGCTTATATTTAAAATTTATTAAGCATGGGGGTGTGATGAAGCCAAAACATATAGCGAAACTTACTATTTTTTTCCGAAAAATGGCAAAAAGAGAATGCAAAGTAGCCATTTTTCCGATTTATTTACCGCAAACGTATTTTTAGGTCTTTTTGGCAGGTTTTTGAGAAAGTTGCGTATTTATGACAAAAACAGAGCAAAATTGTCAATATATTTGTTTGGCAGTTCCTTGTAAATATTAATTTTTCTTATCAATATATTTGTTTCCTTTTCTGGATGCTTGTTACTAATTAATCACCACCTTGGTCAAGCCTATGTGAACTAGAAGGGGCTCAACCTACATTGAAGATTTACACTTAACCTCCCTAGTTTTTATGAAAAATGAGAGTAAAAGTGTGCATGTCTCGTATGTAAAGATTTTAACAAAACAGTTTTGGTTTCATATAACACATATATAGACTATACAACGCAGCATATGAAATGTGTGTTGCATGAAACAAAAATTGCTCTGTTAAAATCTGTATCCCTATGTTACTTGATCGGGACTATAGGTACAAGATTGCAACTTCTAGCTGTTACTACTACTAAAATTAGTGTACCAAATGATAAAATTCATTTAAGCTGTGTAAGTATTATATACAAGTGAGATTAGCGTCTGCTTTTCTCTAGGGACCTATTAGTAATTTCTGTTTTTGCAAGTGCTATGGTTAATTGTAAGATGTAACTGACTGTTGATGTGTGTAGGTACCAATTTAGGTACCTACATATACAGTTTAATTACTTGATTTCTATGAAATCGGTAGATAATTTTATTTTCTTTCAAAAAATGTCACTTGATCGAGAATCTATAAACAAGATAGTGCAACTTTTAAATTTTACTACTACAAAATTAGCGTACAAAATGATAAAATTCATTTATGATGTGCATAAGTATTATATACAAGTGAGACTATATATATTCACCAAACTCTCTTAGTAAAGTTATATTTAAAATTTATTGAATTGATTTCGTAAGACGAATTCTTTTTTTTTAAATGAGTAATAGGGGTCAAGCCAGCCAATCAGACTTTTTATTTCAACATTTGTAATAAAGGATTTATCTCATCATCTGGGTTCCGAATTCATGACCTCTCACATAAGAGACATGTGCGTTTATCACTAGATCAAAGGTTGGTTCTCTTCATAATACGAATTCTAACTGTCGAAACCGATCTAATTCACAAGTGATGTGTGCATGCAAAAATTTGAAACCTCGAATTCATTTAGTACAAAATTAAGTGATAAAAGAATGATGAAAAATGAATGCATTAAAATAACTTATAGACCTTCATATTTTTTTACCGTTTGACTTTATCTTAAATATTTTTAGAATTTTAGAATTTTGTATGTACATACATCACTCATGAAATAAATCGTTACGACTATTTGAATTCGTCCTATGAAGTTATATACTCAGTTAATCATCTTGATGAGTATAGCACACACTAGCTAGCTAACCTCACTCATTATATATATTGTTTATATTAATCCAATTGTTCAAAAACGAGAAAGACCTCTAAATTTGAGATTTACAGGCCAGGAATGGATTGGGACTTTGTTATTACTACATACATTAATTATAACCATCCAATACAGACGATGCTGGTCCAAAGAACGGCCTAGTAACCCTAGTCAGAATGTGTAATATTATACATGACATGATTGTCAATTTTCAAGAAAAAGTGTAACCGTTGGTAGAATCTAGTGCATCAGGAACAACCATATAAATGCAAGATAAAAAAAAAAAAAAAAAAAAAGAGGCACTACGTAAATTAAAATAAATATCCTCATATTATATTACAAAAGATCTATTCCTTTTAATTTCTAAACAATGTTAACTGGTTAATTAATTGCTAACATCATAGCTAGCCTTTAAGAATAAAACTTTAATTATATTATACCCTTCTGATTCGCAAGGTGGAGCCTAAAATTTTATATAGGAGAGGCCAAAAGATGGGTTACGTAACTCATTTAACTTATTAAGAAAAAAAATTATTATATGAATCTCAAAGTAACACAAATTTTGAGTCACGTAACTCATTTAATATATGTCGAGATATTCTCGATTAATTGCTGTTGAGACCTGATTTGCCGAAGGACAAAAAGCTATATGACAGAGAATTTTTGTATGGAACATGCATTTTCTTAAGTACTATATTTGAGGTGCTACTCTCTATCTTATACTCCTTTTCTTTATTTTTATTTATGTCTTATTTATTGTAGTTTATTTAGTTTTATATTTATTATTTAGTATTTTATAGAGGGTCTTATTCTTTGATTTTTTTTTACCATAATTACAGTTTTACTCTCTTTTTAGCTTGATCTTTTGATATATTGATTTTAACCTTCTTTTATTTATTAGTTTATTACCATATAGAATCTTTTTGATATCTTATGCGGTCTTGTAGTTAGTTCATTTTAGAATACTTTTTATGAGGATTTTTTAATAATGCTTATTTGACTAATTAGATATTACATTATTATTTACATTAGTATAGATTTTAGACCTATTTTATTTATTAATTTATTACTACATTTTACTATTTAGAGACGTATGCCATCCTGTACTCTTTACACTTTGACCTTCTTATTTATATGATATTTAACCTTTCAGAAGGTACAATCAAAAACTAGTTTAAATACTACTAGTAAGTTCATCTTACACCATGACAAATGCCACTAACTATGTCAAAAGAATAAAAGAAAGAAAGAAAGAATGAAAGTAAGTTCATCTTACACCATCACAAATGTTACTAACTATATCATATGTATGTTCTTCTTACACAATCACTAATGTTACTAACTATGTACAAAGTAAGTTCATCTTACCCACTCTTAAATGTTGCTAACTATGTCTTATCTTAAATGTTACTTACTATGTATTATCTTAAAAGTAATTAAGTCCTTCGTACATCAGAATTCTTAAAGTAAGTGTTTGAAGAATAACAAAGAACATGAAGATAGCTAAGTATATGAGGATAATAAACTTGGTGTACAATCCTAGAGTGTTTAATCACCTGAAATAAAAGAGACAGTTGCTGGATCATATAAGAATACATGAAGATAGTAGTTAAAAAACAAATTCTGTCGACACTAAACAAAATAGTGGTTACCGGACTTTTATATGGATTGGATTCATGTGGTTTTTCATGAAAAGAGTGAGAGAAACTAGAAATAGAAGAAAGACAGTAACAAAGGGAAAGAAAGAGAGGTAAAAAGAGAGCACATGTGTTTGGCTGTTATGTTTGCTATATTTCTTTCCTAGCTTCTAGCTAGTTTGAACTGATTTTTGTAATTAATTGATTTCAGCAATGAAATAGGCTCTTATGCCTCTTTTTTTTAAAAAAAAAAAAAGAGGTAAAAAGAATTACCCTAATTAAAGAGTGGGCAAAAGAAGAGAGACTTTTCATAATAACCCTAAAGAGTGGGTAAGAAAAGGAGTTACATTCTAACTTACTTACTTTTAATAATTACTCTAAAGAGTGGGCAAGAGAAGGGTGTACTTACAAACGGACTTTTAATAATTACCCTAAAGAGTGGTCAAGAGAAGGACTAACTTGTAGGTTGTACTTACAAAGAGACTTTTAATAATACCCCTAAAGAGTGGTCAACAGACGGACTTTCTACAAATGCAAATACTGACTTTTCATTATTATTTTTTTATTTTTTCTAATTTCGCAAATAAAAAATTTATGTCAAATTTAGTGCTTACTTCAACTAATTAACAAGTAATTAGAGGGGTTTGATAAACAACTTATTTAAGGAATTGAGGGAGATATGCGCCTATCTTTTAAATAAATAATTAATTGCTCAGCATAAGTTACATTTTTTTTTAACTTTTTGACTCTATTATACTCACATGCCACTGTTTCTTTTTAATATTTTTTATTTCGAGTTTTTTTAGGGGTCAAGGTGACATTAGTAATACAAATACATTAGAAAAGGTAAATAAATTATAAAAACCTCTACTTTTTTTACAACTTTCTAATTAGGTACAAGGGTGCCAGGTCCCCTGCGGCCCTGAATTCGGATCTAGTGAAGTAACTCAATCTTTGGATTTTCAATCGAGACCGTCCGATCTGAATCTGCGAAAATCTATCTCTGAAGTGAGCGCACACATTCCGACAACGAAATCAAATTCCGAGACGATCTCGAGCGACGAATTCGAATCAGATGATCTCGATCCAAAACCCAAAGATTGAGTTACTTTAGGGGATCCGGACCCTGCGGCCCGGCCCCTTTTCCTCGGCCTCCGAATGATGCGTTAGAAATTGTATGATTACAGTAATTATTGTTGGGCCGCTAATATACAGATTGCAGCTGGGTTAACTATTCATTGATGGACCATTAATTATCACAAATACAAGTTTGGTTAAGTACTCGAGTTGCATCTCATATGCCAATCAAGATATCACGAACTGACAACTTTATTTAAATATATGGCCGAATTAGCTTCTTATTAAGCCATATTCTCAAGTTGAGTAGGCCGTGCATTCCTAATGTAGAGCCTACGCACTATAACTTGGGCTTTCTAGTCAATAATTGGAATTCCCGAAACTTTTTTTAATATTAAATAATATTCAAAATTTAACTCATTTGCAGAATATTCTCCATATCTGGACTTACTTTCCGAGAATTGTTCTCCGATTCCAGTCGATCCCTTTCCGGAAAATTATTTTTCAAAAATGGGCTTTTCTGGCCGACAATTTTTCCTTTGTTTTTTTGTTATAATGGATTGTTTTTTAGTTATTATTATTGCATATCAATTATTCAAAACAATTTCATATTTAATATAGTTTGAGTGTTTTATATCTAATTTGTTTGAAATTATTTATTCTAATTGTTTGTTTTTAGATGTTTTAATTGTTTTGTTTTAGTTATGTGAAATTTTTATTTGGCAATTGTTTTTATAAGAATATCTTGTCAAATGGGAAGTTAGAATATTGAAATTCAAATTATTTTAACGTAAAAATTAGAATTAGAATTAAAATCACTAAATAAAAATCGGAATTGTCACTGCAAATTAAAATTACAACAACATTAAAAATTAAAATTACTAAATAAAAATCGAAATTGTCACTACAAATTAAAATTACAAGAACATAAAAATTAAGAAATATTAACATTGGCGTCTGTTTGAAGAAGATCCTCTTGCTGCTCTTCTTGAGAAAGATGTTCATGCTTCTTCTTGTCTTGTTGCTTCCTCTACATTACAAGTAAAACATATATAAATTAATGAGTATTTGTTCAAGAGAGAACCAATATAATTAGTATATGTAAATAATTAAATCATGCATTTTACCTGCTGCATTTCTATCAATGGTCTCACAATGAGCCTGATGTCTGAGTTTTCGACCTTGCATACAGTCTATTTCCATCGGTATGCGGTTGTGCCGTCTCCTTCCTTTTTTTATCAGTCTCTTCTCCGGATGATTCATGGAACCTCGTATCGAGGCCAGTCACATTGGTTGCCTTTGGGCTCGAAGCAGGCACCTTATGTTTGTGTCAGTCTTGACATACCGTAGAGGGGGGTTGACGTACAAATTCTCATTATAGTTCATTTCTCGGACCACCGCCATGAAATGAGAACATGGTATACCAGTCAATTGGGGCTTCTGACATTCACATTCAACCTTGTTGTTATCCTTAACAACAACCTTATACCTAAAATTCCTGTGGATATACTCTAGTCTTGGCTGATCACGCCTAGCAGGAATTTTTTCACCCCTTACCATGACCTCATACACCCCATGTACCCCTACCGTAAGAAATCACAGTCATAGCTAGAGATTTGTTGATACGCTTTTGCAACAAATCACTTACCTTGTTGGACCACAACTAACCATGCTGAAGTGTCATTTCAGCTTTGTTCCGCCTTTCAAAAAACAGGTATTCATCTTATAGAATGTGTCCTCCACGACGGCTGCAATCGGCAATCGCCGACTCAGTTTGAACACATTACTTAGTGGCTCAGACCCATTTGTTGTCATTATTCCCCATCGGTGACCTCCGTCCAATTCTTAGTACAACTTCTCTGGATATGGAAGCTCGTCTTCATCATTCGGGTCCCTCTTACCCACCTTGTTAAGGTAATTTAGAGCCTGGCAACCAATTTCAAAGTCTGGAAACATCTCCTGCAACCTCTTAGGTTTCTTCTTATTTACCTCAATTTTGAACCTATCGCTGACTTCTCTTTTCTGCCTGACATTCTTGAAGAGTTTCTCGGCAACAGTTGAGAACAGTATCAATGCACACATTGATCGGTAGACTCATCCCATCCAAGATGTGGATCCTGAAACATGGATTTAATCCCCAAATGTCTATTCGATATAACACAAAAAATCGACCATTTCCAATGACTTCCAACCGCAACCATCTCATAAAAAACCCTAGTTTTTTGCACTTTCTTTCTCCACAATTATGAAAGCCAATGGAAGCAATTGGTTTTTGTCATCATACGCGCATGCCATTAACAACCTACCTTGGTCCGTCTTGATAAGAAACATGCATCGATACTAATCACTGGTTTGAGGAACGGTATCACCGCAATACATGGCCCATATGCCTATGCCGCTACCTTGAAATGTCTATCCGCAGACCCATCAATTGGGGTCGAGGTCACACAATACTTGGTTCCTGGATTGTTTCTCTTTATGATTTCCAAGAGTGAAACAAGCAAGTTGTAAGAGTTCTCCCAACTCCCAAACAGGTTTGCAATAGCAAGCTCACAGCCTCGCCATAACTTGTTGTACTGGGGAGTTTTCTTCGAGTATGTTGCCTTGACGACATCTCGGATATGATTTATGGTCGAACACACATCACATCTCGTGGTCTCTTCAATGACACGGGCAACCATCTATATTGTAAGCTGAACATGACCAATGAGGCCGGTACTTTGCATTCACAAGAGATTGCTTGTTTGTAGATAATCTAAGATTCTGTGAGCCCGTAAGGCTTCGCATATAACTTCAATTTGCACAAATCATCCTTGCACACCACAACTTAACATCGAGGTTCGCTTTTGAAAACCTTACACTCAAAAATGTTCTTGAGATGGAACTCATTGATTGCTATCCTTAGATCCGCTTTCGACTCAAACAATTTGTCTACTTGCAATTAGTTATCCAATGTTCTCTCTGTACCGAAAAAACCAACATCCGCTACCTGAAAAGCTGATTTGTCATTGAAATTATCAATCGGGTGTCTCATATTTGCCCGACCAGTGATTAGGTATTGTAATTGACAGGAATGTGACTAGTGAGACTGTGACAAAAACTGTGATTGTATGGTTGATCGAACTCCATCATTAGAACCCGATAACTCATATGAGAGCATTTCATCCCCACTTTCCAAACTATCATCATCAATTGCATCCACCGGGACATGCGAATAATCAGGGACCGATACCGGTTTATGAACCGGAGCGGTTTTGGATCAGATTATGGGTTCAGGGACCCGATTACTACTGGGTCGGGATCAATTTTCAAGGATCTGACTGGGTACACGGGTCTAGCTGTTCAGATCCATTGGGAATTAAAATCGGCATGATTCAGTTCCAATTCTACATACAACTCCAGAATCGATAATCTTTGTGGGAAGAAAGCCATAATTTCTAAAATCATTTGGAATGATGTCTGGTCTGTTATCCGTACCAATTGGTAGTTCCGTTGGCCATCAGTAGACATATCGATCTGGGCTTGAATTTCCAGATTTGCTTGACTAATGGTATACCCAACTCATGAATATATCTCTGGAGATAGTCAAAGCTATAGTTCACGGTTACCAGCAATGAGTATTTAGGACGGATACTGTAAAAGACACCATCATAGTATTGGATTTTGCCACCAACAAACAATTTCACACATATCATTTTTTATTTTAGTTAGTCTGGATAACAAACTACAATTTTAAAAATAATAACTCTATAAGCATTTCAACTATACACTATAAAATTAAATAATTTACAATTAAAGAAATAAAAAAACTTACAAAAACCCGAAATGGCTGAGTCTCTCTCTTTTTCTCTTCCTCTTCTTCTCTTCTTCCTCTTTTTTCTCTTTCTCTTCTTTCTCTCTCTTCTCTTCTGAAACTGACCCAGATTTATAAAATCCAGGCCGAATCCAAAAAATTATTTTCCGAATCTGTGAATCTGGAAAATTATTTTTCGGATCTGTCAATCCGAAAAATAATTTTCTCGGAGAATAATTCTCTGAAAAGTAAGTCCGGATCCGGAGAATTATTATCCGGATTGGACAAAATTGGAAATAATCTGCAAATGGATGTAGATTGTTAAATTTTGAATTTTTTTTAATATTAATAAAAAATTCGGTTGGAATTCTATAGGAAGAAATTTTAGTGAATAAATCACGAGGAATTGTGGTATCGGTTAGATGAACTTTTTTATTTTCTAAAATAAATGATTGAACCGTTAAAAAACGGATTGATTGTTTTTTTTCATTGAAAATAACAATGATCGAGTCAAAGTTTTGGTTCAGACAGAGGTTTGATCACTCACAAGTCACATAGTTACGCAAATGACGGTATAAAAAATCCCAAAGTAGATAATTAAAACTTTAATTCAGCCCACATCCCCAGCCGACATTTTTACCAATATTCAAATTTTAATAGAAATTAATTAAATACTCATGTCCGCTCGGAAGTTATAGAAATATATGTACTAGTTATTTTCTAGCCGGTACTTAATTTAATTCAGTATCGATCAGAAAATAACCGGTACCTAAAAAAAATTTTTTTTTTTATTACTACAGTACCGGCCAAAATGGCTGGTACTTAAATTTTTGTTTTTTAGGATGTGCATAGTATAGTTGACTAGAAGAAAAAGTCATAGGAAGTGTCGATGCTTTATGCACGGTCAAACGATGGCAGAAGTGCATGATGTTTTATTGTAAAAACATCAGCGACGCACCGATGTTTTTTTAGCACTATCCTGCTTAATTACCAACACTAAGTCTAATAAAACATCAGCGACGCACTGATGTTTTTTTAGCACTACCTGGCTAATAAAACATCGATGATGCACCCATGTTTCTAGCCAAATATGCTATGTCCATCCTTTAAAAAAAAAAAATTTAAGTACTGACCAGAAATTGGGGATCCATATCCTCGACGGTACCGTAAAAGATTCCCTTTTACAATTAGCTATTTACGATTGAGATTAACTCTCAGCCGGTTTGGGATTCGGGCTTACTGAGGGGGCAGTATTATTTGGCTTTTAGATTCGTGCCAAGTTAAAAAGAACTGTCCAGATCAAGTAATTGTAAAAGATTCCCTTTTACGGTACCGTCGGTGATATGAATTCAGAAATTGGCCGGTACTGTAGTAATAAAAATTTAAAAAATTAATATAATTTTAGATACCGGTCATTTTCTGACCGGTAGTGAATTAAATTGAGTACCGGTCAAAAAATGGACGGCGCGAATATTTTTATAACTTTCGAGCGGATATGAGTATATTAATTAATTTCTATTAAACTTTAAATATTAGTAAAAATGTCGGCATTCCAGCCCTTTTTTTTCATACAAAAGGAGTAATCAAATCAAAGTTCTCATCCTCCCCCTCCCCCACCTCAAAAAGCGGTACAAATAGTATAACTTTAAGTGAATAAATTGACAACGGATTATCACCTTTAATTAAGGTGCTTTGGACTATACCATAAAAAACAAACAAAGAATAGTCTTTTTTTATTAACTCAAACACATTCAAACGTAGAACACTAGTTCAGAATAATCGCTAATTCAAATTTGCACTATTCTTTGCCTCATCCAAACGGACCTAGTGAAGTACCATGTGTTCCAGCAAATAGCTTTGTAACTTAATGAAGATTAAGTAAATGTTTATATCCAACAAATAAGTTGTGTAGTCTGTGCATTATTTAGTTTCGAGAATGACATGAAAAAGTATGCTCCTTTCTACACTTAAAAAAAATTATTTATGTTTTTTTGTACTATTTTGGAGTCATCTTTTATTTTTAATTTTAAAGAGTGAGTCATCTTTCATAATACTAAAGATATTTTCAAAAATAGTAAATTTTGATACTTATCAAGTGACTCTATTTAATTATTTAAAAGCAAATGATGATATACTACGTATTTGTAAGTAAATAATTATATTTTTTAAGTAAATAATGATATAGTACATATTTTTTTTAAGTTAATAATGATATTTGTGTATGTTTTATCTTATCGTACATCAAGTGACTCTAAATTTTTATGGTTTGAAATTAACAATCCTTAAATAGGAGTAAACAGAGTGGATAATATCCGATCTGTATTCAAAAAATTAGATATGGATATCCGATATCCGAATATTAGTGTGGATATAGTTTTACGTTTCAATTATCCGTATCTAAATAGTATATATATACTATATAATTTAATAATTAATATATATTATGAAAAAAAAAATTAAGGTATTCATCATTATAATTAGATAAGAGTATGGCTAATTTGCTGCTTGTAGCATTTCGGCCAGCTACTGCCGGAGGCATATCTGCCATACTGATGTTCAAACAACAAATTCAAACCGTTAGATGTTCAATCTATATTAAAATCTACTTGGAGACCAAATTTTACATTTTTTGGAATTTTTTTACTATTTATTAAGCCACTTTAAAAATTGCTGATCACATAGTTCAGAAATTGGTTGCATTGTATTTACTGTTCACCCGGATCAGTAATTTTCAAAGTGGCTTAATAAATAGTAAAAAAATTCCAAAAAATGTAAAATTTGGTCTCCAAGTAGATTTTAATATAGATTGAACATCTAACGGTTTGAATTTGTTGTTTGAACATCAATATGGCAGATATGTCCCTGACAGCAGCTGGCCGAAATGCTGCCAGCAGCAAATTAGCCATGCTCTAGATAACTATTATGAACTTTGTTATTTTTTAATAATATTTATATTTTTTTTAACAAATAGTCTATCCGATCCGTATCCGTCTAATATTCTGCTTCTTCAAATAATATTTAAATTGTATGAAATTTGATTGATATATTATTATATGTTCATTAAGATACTCGTAAATTTTCCTTTTAATTTTCATTTTTTTTAAACTTATTTGCAAAAATTATCAATACTGTGATGATAATCATCGAGAACTCGCGCCCAAAAAAAAAAATGAAAACCTCAGTAAATTGAGCGCCGCTTATAAAAATTGTCAAGGTAAAAACATAGAGAAAGGCTTGGGTCCGATGCCCATTGGACTCAAATTTGGGTCCGATGGGTTCCGGACCGTCCGATCCACAGTAAGATATACGTGCGCACGAATTATAAAGCAGACGGCGCGAATACTAAAGGAGATCGGACGGTAGGCGACCCCGTCTAACTCACTTTGGATCCGATGCCCATCGGACCCAAATTTCTCCCAAAAAACATAGAGATCTTCTATTTGTCGTCCACAAAAAAAATGAGCATCAGAAAAAAATATAATAAAATAAGTAAAGAGAACAAAAGGAAGAATACTTGGCCGTGAAAGGAGCGAGAAAGAAAAAAGAGGTAATGGCGACTCAGAGCCTCTACTTCCCTACAATCTCCCCTGTTTCGCCGATCTCAAAGCATCAAAGCTGTGCGATCTCAGTTAAGCACCACTGTTCCTTTGCTAAACGAAGAGAGATGAGTAGAAACGGTCGATTGGGAAAGCTCAACGTCTCAATTGAAAGAAAGCGACTTCAATCGGTTGAGAGATCCCATGGTAATATTCAAATTTTCATTGGCACGTGCATGAATTTCAACTTAGAAAGAGATTGGTAATAGCTCTTACCAGTACTAACCAGTGCACAAGGTATTGGTGCCGAGCAGTTAATTTTTAATTCAAATGTAAACCAGAAACACAAACAGAATGGAAAAGAAGAAAAATGAAAAGAATTGATTGCTGGTATTGATGGCAATATCTGGTACGAGTATGACATAATACTCAAATAGCTGGTAAACGCTTAGCTGGTGTGGCACCCTTTATTAATAGTGTATAACCAGTATAAAAATAATCATTGGAAATCTTAAATTAATTTTTTTTTTACTTCAATTAGGGAAAGATTATGGGGTTGTGAGTATACATCATGTTGGAATTTTGTGCGAGAACCTTGAAAGGTCGCTTGATTTCTACAAAGACCTTCTCGGTATGTTATTATTTGTTTAAATTTTGAAATTCAAATTTCAAATCACATGCTTATGGCATAGTGTCTCATGCGGTAGGTAGAATGCTAGGATGCAAGCATTAGGTCAGGGGACTTTTAAGCCTTGTTCCCTTAATTCAAAAAGAAGAGAAAATAAGTTCAATTTACATGTTTAATGTTTCAAGGAATTTCAGAAACTGCTTCTTAGGAGGTTCTCAGTTCCAGAACAGCAAATGGAACTTAAAAGGCTTATTCTTAGGGGAGCTTATACATTGCTGAAACTTTTTACTGGAAAATAAATTGTATCGATCATGTGGAATAAACAAAAGTTTTGGCTAACACTATCTCTTTCTAGAATAATGATAATGTAAGAAAATTGTTGTTCTGGAGATAGTTTAGTTTAACTAAAAGTTACTTATTTCCCTATTCCAAGACTAATATAATTGTCTGGACTAAACAAAAGTTTCTTTAATAATCGTAATTTCATTGGAAACTTGTATTTTGTTATCCTGAAAATAATTTGACATTAATAAATGCCCATATTGCTAATGGATATCAGGTAGAAGTGAGGAATGACGGTAGGAATTTCTATTAGATGTCTCTAACTGAATGATTAATAATTTATTGAATTGCTTGTTGAAATCAGTCCCTTTCATTGCAGGAATATTTGGTCAACCCCAAAATATTCCTAATTTGGTATCAGAAATTCAACTCTGTCTGCATTTGAAGAATAAGTGCTTTAACTTGTACTATAGAAAGGTTGAAAATTCTATGTACAGACTAGCTTAATACCAGAAGGCTAGTTTTCTTCCAAAACTTCACACAGAGATACCAAACAAAGCCACTGCTATTTAGAAACATCCATTTCTACAGCATTTACTAAGCCTCGAAACTCATCATCTTGCCACTCTTCCCAGTATACTGGGTGGAGGTTTTAAGTATCATTCTAAACAAAAATCAGAAATTAGGAACTAATTGTTGAAATCCAACAACTTGTGGACAAAAAGTGCATTTTTACCCTCAAAGAAACTCTGCGGCCAGTGTGTTTCAATTGTGCAATTAGTACAAGACCAATTACAGTTTGAAGGTCTGAAATATGAAGGTTATTGTAGCGAGGCCAATGTGCATTTTGGGTTGGTAAAGTATTAGGCTATGCTCAAAAATTGCCCCCCAAAATTTCAGTTTTTTCAAGTCATGTACAGCTTTAGGAGTCTCTTAGGAAATAATAAAGCCAAATTTGGATGCCAACTCAATGCAAGTGTCACCAAAAATACGGTAGATATTTTTCTATTCAATATTCGTTAATGATATACCTTGTTAATATGAAAAGGTCTTGAGGTTAATCTGGCAAGGCCGAATGATAAGTTGCCGTACAGAGGGGCATGGTTGTGGGTTGGGTCAGAGATGATCCACTTGATGGAATTGCCCAACCCGGATCCATTAACAGGCCGACCTGAACACGGGGGAAGAGACCGCCACACATGTATAGCCATTCGTGATGTCTCCAAGCTTAAAGCCATCTTTGATGAAGCCGGTATGGGATCCTTGTGCATATGTTTCTTACTATTTTGGTGCTTATTTCCAATTTGAAGGGGAAATTAGAGAAATTCTTCAAAAAAAAATTAATGAATTGTCTGAAACTGCTCAGTTTGAGGGGGTATTTCATTTGTATATAATAAAATATTTAAGTGACACACATAACCACACCAAACTGAAGATTTTTTATGTAGCCAGTCATACTTGTCAGGGTTTTGTCTTTATAAAAGAAAATTGCATATTTCTATGTAATGTTAGGTTTTATGAAGATAACTCTTGAGGAAGTGTACACACAGTCGGAATTAAGGGACAGTTTCCTGAAGATCCCTGTAAAATTAAATGTTGCATACTTCTGCAAAGAGATACTCTAAACCCTTCCAAATCCAAGGAACATCAAACCTGGTATACCTAGCCTTATTATCCCAGCACTACCCAGAAATGCCCCCTGTGGTCTCTATCTTTGCAATGAAAGGAGGGTCATACCGAAAGTGCCCTTGTTATCTCTACTTTTGACAATGAAAGGAGGGTCATATTTTTCACTTCTTAGAAAGGACGGTACAAGAAGGAAGTTACTTTTTTATTTGTTTCAGAGACAATGATTATGAGGCTTTTATAGTAAAAGGTGGGGTTAATTTTTTTTCCCCTATTTGTGATAAGGATAAAGTTTTGTTGTTCCTTCTGTTCTTTCTCAAATGCAGGAATAAACTATACCTTAAGCCGGTCCGGCAGGCCAGCAATTTTTGCACGGGACCCAGATGGCAATGCACTGGAATTTACTCAAGTTGACTAAGGAAATTTCAATTCTTCCATTCCACATTACAAGCATATTATGATCGCATATACTCTTTTGTATGATTTGTATATAGTTTTCAAAAAAATGATTAAGACACTGATATTAGGTTTATTGTATACATATTTATGATTATTCATACAGCACATTTTAACAGATTTAGATATTTTCTGATGCTTGTCTTTTGTTCCTTCTATGGAAGTGAAGTTGAGTGAGATATTGGTACAATTCCAGTCAAGTCTAATGTTGGACTTGTATTTAACGCTGAAAACATTACTCATTTGGTTTGTACGGTAACGGTACTGTCTTGAACTGGTATATACCAGTACAGGCGGTAATACTGGTTTGACTATAATCTGACCAAAATTGGAACATTATTTACACCTGCCTTTTCATTTTATTATAAGTCTGACCTTCAATTGGGCCTTCACTTCGAATTTAAAGTGAAGTTCAAAGCAATGTTATTTTACCAGATAAGAGAAGAACGGATAATTCCGAAAGTTTGCAAGAGGAAAGAAACAATTGAATAAATTAGCAAATTAAACAACATAACAATCAATTAATTATTCAGCAAACTAGCTAAAAATTTTTACCAGTAAGTGGTACAAACAAAAACATAAGTACCTCGCCACTATGAGTATTACTTACAACCAATCAAACAACACTGCATCTATAGATTACCTATTCTTCATTAAGTAATTCCCTGTCCTTGACAGAAGATAAAAAGAGAAAAGCTAATACTCTCTGTAAAATTCTAGTTTTAAGTAAATTCCTCTGTAAAAATGAAAACCCTAGTTAAAGAAGGTCATGCCAGCACGTCCACTATGCAACAAATTATGTGCGATGCTGTCTCTGGCTTGCATGGCGGCCACTGATCGAATTGCATTCTCTGCCACCATATCATCATCGGATAATTCGAAATGCAGCTCCGGATCCATGGTCTCCCCTCTCATCTCACAAATGTTATGCAGCACCACACATGCACCCAGAACCATCGGCAAATCCGTAAGCTTGCCTTCAGTTCTCCTTTGTAAACAAGTCCACCTCCCCTTGAGCCTCGCAAAAGCATCCCTTGATACTCTTGTAACTTCCTCCACTTTTTCGTTAAATGCGTGTTGGGTCCATGTTAAGTTTTGGTGTGTATATGGCACGAGAAGCCAATCCATCAGGGGGAAGCCGGACCCACCTACAATCCAATGGTTCTGGAGCAAACCAGCATTACCTCGCTTATATAATGCTGATTTTTCTAAAACTTGGTCGTCTGGCATTGATCCGGGCCACCCGATACAGACATCAGTAAAAACCCCATTGGGGTTCATCACGCCTTGAATTGTAACTGAGTAACTTGTTTTCTGATTCCTCTCAGTGTGTCTCTTGTTATAATATGCTGCGACCTCCACTTTGGGGGCAATAATGGGGATGTGAGTCGTGTGCATTGAACCAATTATGTTAGGAATCCCCGAGATGTACTCGAAGTTTTCCGCAATGGCCTGAGAGGTGGTTTGATCTGGCCATTGTACCGTTTTAGGCATAAGGAGGGATTTAATAGCTGTGCAAACCTCCAAAACAAGCTTGTGACAAGTTGAGATGCCGAGACCGAACCGTTTCGACACGACTCTTAATGGCTCACCGGTTGCTAGACGCCAGATGCATACTGCCACACGTTTATCCACAGGTATCGCCGCGCGAAGCATTGTGTCCTCTTTTTGCACAGCAGATCCCAACTCTTTGCAGAGGAACTCAAAAGTAGCTCGACTCATCCTAAAAGCACGCTTGAACTCGGCTTCTGGCATATCAGGGCTGTTGTACCGGTCCCACCAGTCGGTTGATCTGTCCTTGACCCACAACCTCCTCTGGTGTTGTGTTGCAGGAGAACCGCCAGACGCTGCTGTCGTGGCTCCATTCTCTGTGGCCGCTCCATTGCTGTCCTGTGAGTTATTGGAACTTGAAGAGCGTCTCTTCGGCGAGTGTTCTTCCGATTCCTCAACCCGCTTCCGCTTGTTGTTATCGGATACAGGCATGATTGGTATAAAACCGGTTTTGGGTTCTTCGAGTATGTTGTAGTAGCCAGTATAGTCTGATTCGTCAAAGAAAAAGAGAGGGGAAGAGCAGGTGTTCATGAAGAGTCCGTTTTGGGTTTGAATTGGTAAGAGATATGAGTTGAAGAGGTATGTATGTATAAGTGTGTACTGAATTTCTGATAGAGGAAGAAGGGAGAGTGAAATGGCTTTTATACTTTGTGGGGAGCAGAGAGCGAGAGAGAGCGAGACGCGGTTGGGACTTCTAAACGAAAGAGAGAAGAACCGCGGTTTACGCGGGTAGGGAGAATGGGGGAAACGAGTTACTCGCGTCTTTCTTTTATTTCTTGACGATTTGGTGGATATGACCTTGTAAAGTATTTTATTTAGTATTTTTGTTTTGAAACAAATTATTTTTATGAGGGATGCTTCTGTGCACATAAGGACCTATTTGTAAAATGAGTATATTTTTATTTTCAAAGTTCAAACAGTCAATCCGACCGTTCAACATTATCTCCATATTAAAATACTTGCACGTCAAATTTTACATTTTTTTGAATTTTTTACTATTTATTAAGTATTTTACAAAACATGTCAAATTCAGACCATTGAATTTTGTACCTATATGAATAAACAGTAAAAAAATTCAAAAAAATGTAAAATTTGACCTCCAAGTACATTTTAATATGGAGATAATGTTGAACGGTCGGATCGACTGTTTGAACTTTGAAAATAAAATATGCTTATTTTACAAATAGATCCTTATGTGCCGCATTTGCCTATTTTTATTTCTTTTGAAACAAACGGAAGGCTTTTACTATTTAATACCTAGCACTTATATAGTACTTGTTATATATCTTTAGTAACATTCAAAGAAATGAGAGAGCGCTAGGGTAAACTTACAATTACAATCAATTAGTTTGTCATATATATATGAAACTAATGAAATTTTGTGCAAGTTTCATGGTTCAACCTCGAAATTAAGAAAACTATTACTATTCGTCAACCTCGAAATTAAGAAAAGGATCTCATATTAAATAAAGGCCTAAGAAAAATTGTATTCCAAAATTCTAAGAAAAAACTAAATTTAATAAAGCGCAATTTACATGCGTGGCAACGAGCTGGCTCGGTCCGAGCTAGGCTCTAGCTCAGCTTTTTAATTCTGGACTGAGCTACAGCCGAGCGAGCTGAATCTAGGGCATCCGAGCTAAAACCTTAGCTTGAAATCGTGACAAGCCAGTCCGAGCTAGCTCGCGAGTTGACGAACTGGCTCGCTAGGTTTGGCTGGATCTTGTTTTAAGAAGAAAATAAATTCTACAAACTTTTTAAAATAAATATACATTTATATATTTATTTAAGAGGAGGATTCAAATGCCTCCATTTTTTGTGCCTCCACCATGCCTCCATTTCTAAAAACTTTAATAAATCAAAATTTAAAACTTAAAAGTCAAGATAAAACCGTTGGATATGATCTACATCATTTTATCTATGCACATGTAAAAAATTATGGTATTTCAATTTTGTTTTGGTTGTCATCAAGAGCTTGTAAAAAACGTACTAATTTGAGTAATTACTAGACGTTGATTTTTCAACTTATTGATTCACATAAAAGCAAAATCAAAATGTGATATTTTTTTTATGAACACATAGAGAAAATAAAATAGATCATATGTAACAATTTTATTTTGACTTTTTAAATTTTAAATTTTGAGTTATTAAACTTTTAAAAAATAGAAGCATGATGGAGGCACAAAAAATAGAGGCATTTGAACCCTCCTCTTTATTTAATTGGGTTTGTTATAAATTGGCTGCGCAAGATTGAGTGTGCCAGCTAGGCTAATAATAGTCTAATTAAGAGTCCTTATCTATTAAGCTCACAATTGTGGTCTACTTTCTCTTTCCGAGTTTCCGTGTTCTAGATCATAAAATTTAATGATGTCATTGATGTGTCAATAAAAAATTATGACGCCAAAATTAAGAGACTGGTGAGTGGGACCACTTGACAACGGCTTTCATGATTGATTTACATCTCTGTGGCAGTTGTACTCTGCCTTTCGTGATGCAGGTCATTGCGGTCGATGCGGCATCATGCAGGCATAGTAACATAACTTGTAAATAATTCGTGATTCGAGTATAATTTTTATCTTTTTGACATTATCAAACCGAATATCGAATAAAACGTAAAAAAAAAAATATTATCGCTTTATTTCTCGAGTAAAATGCAAATCACGAATTATTCGCGAAAAAACAAGAAATCTCTTTTTTTTTTTTACATTTTTTTTTTGCTTCCTTGTTACGAACTTTTGATCCTGCCGAACCGAACCCGAACTATTCATTTGTCACTATGCATGCGGGTGAGGGTGAAGTAGGTATATACATAGTGACATAATTCGCGTATAATTCGCGTATAATTCGTTTTTTTGACGTTACCGAACCGAACTCCGAATAAAACACAGAAAAACATATAATACATTTTATTTGCGAATAAAACACGTATAAAACGCGAGTTGACGAATTATTCGCGATAAAAACGCGAAAAAAAAAAATTTATTTTATCTTTTACGGTTTTTTTGGGTTTTTTTTTTTTTTTTGCTTCCTTGTTGTACCAAATCATTCCCGAATTATATTCGAATCACGAATTTTTGACCTCGCCGAACCGAACCCGAACTATTGATTTGTCACTATGGGTATATGTAAGAGAAAATGAGATATAAAGTTGCTCTGTAAATGGTTACACGACAGGAGGACGCAGAAGATCAGTAGTCAGTAGTCAGTAGTCAGTAGTAGCGCTTGGGCATGGAGAGCGAGTTGGAGGGGACCGCGGAAGAAGTAAACGAGACCGAGTACGGAAAAAGGTCAAAACAACGAACGGTTTCGTGATCCTCGTGCGTGCGCTTTTCCCGTTTCTTTCAAAGGCGGCTCATACTCATCTTGATTTGTTACAATATTTATTGGTGCCTTCTTTTTCATTCCTAAATAATAATGATAAAGTCATTGATTCGTTTAAGACCTACTGCACAAAACAGTTCAACAATGAAAACTGACAAGTTATCAAACCAGTCAATTCGAGTTGATAATAAGTTGATCACGAGTTACATGTTTAGTTCGGTATTGTCTTCTCACCTCGAGTTGACTAGGCTCAGTATCTCATTGAACTGATCTTGAGTTAGTTCCAACTAGTTCGGACTAGATTCATTAGTAACACAAGGTGGACTAAATCAATGGTTCGATCACTCGTTAGTCACACATGCACAACACAAGCAACACAAATTGCAAAAAAAAAAGAAAAAAAAAAGAGTGATTGAATTATTAATTTGATTACTCTGTTGGCCCGAATTTTGAAAGGAAGAAGAAAAGGGGCCCGAATTTTGAAATTGCAATTCAGAAGTGACTAAATCAATAATTCGGTTAATCTTCTTATCCGAAATTTGAAAGAAGAAAAAAAAGAAAAGATGGGGGGTTGAATTTTACAAATTAGGTTCAGGATGATTGAACTACTATTGATTTGGTCCAGACAGGAGGTGACCGAACCATTTATTACATCGGACGGTTCAAATTGAGTCTGATCTTTGACTATTAATTTTATAACATTGATATTGTAGACTGAAAGAGTATATTTAGTGTATGAGAATAGTACTAATAGTGTTGTTATCCTTATATAATGCAATTCAAACATTATTTTTACAATAACATATCTTTTTTTTTTTAATGCTCTGGTAGAGACTGCCAAATAGAAGATAACATATCAAGAGCTGTATTTCTCTTTCGCTTTTATCCTTTACCAATTTCGTAGCAATTAAATGACATAAAAAAATTAACAAAAAAAATTAGTAAAAAAATATATAAGAAGAAGAAGAAGAAGAACTTTTCTTTCCGTTCTGTTTTGAAAGAGAACTCAGCCAAAAATTTGTTTGGTCATTATAATATTTTATGTAATTTAATGACAATAACATGACCAAGTCATGTTCATATGTCGAATTTGTGCGAAATTGTTGTTTTCTTACGGTGTTCTTATTTAGCAAATGTTGAGCATTAAATATTTAAATGCATACTAATTAGAGGAGGGTTAAAATGCCTTCATTTTTTGTGCCTCCACCATGCCTCCATTTTAAAAACTTTAATAACTCAAAATTTAAAACTTAAAAACTAAAATAAAACCGTTGAATGTGATCTATGTTATTTTCTTAAGCGACGATATTTCAAATATCATATTTTACAATCAACGATTATGACGATGAAAAACACCATAAGAAAATTTACAAGAACATCATATCTTATGACATATATAAATTAGAACATGCACTTGCTTTGGCTGTTGATTAAAAATCTCTGGACATAAATATGTCATCATATATATGTATAAGTTTCGTATCAAGACTATATATATATTTCCTTCTGGTATTCATCTCTAGATAATTTTAGGATAATCATATTTGAATTTTGAAGAAATTAACTTATGTCTTGTCAATTAATTTAAAAGACAATATTATCGTTAGAATATTTGACATTTCATACGAAAGACAATATTATAGTTATTAGAATAGGAAACTGATAATCTTATGTTAGTTTAGTAATAATGTTACTAGAAATACTTAATATACTGAAACATATCTCAAGACAGTTAAATTCTAAGTTTTGTTAAAAAGCCGAGATTTTTATTAATATCCAAAGTTTAATAGAAATTAATATCTATGCTCAGAATTCTGGGTTTTCGCCAAAAATGCCCAAGCCGGCCAGTTTACTCTCCCCATAAGCCGGCCATAAAATGGCCAGCTTACTCTTTTTTTTTTTTGAGACACTATGAAGAGCAAGATAATGAAATCTAGCACTGAAAATTTGAATTTTTTTTGTTTAAATTATTTGTTAGATTACTTCTTTTGATATATAATTATCATATTTATACTAAAATACGCTAAATTACTTAAAATTATGTTGAATTACACTATATTAAGTTAAATTACACTAAATTACATTACACTACGCTAAAATACGGTAAATTACGCTCAATTACATATGAATAGGACGATATCTTCACTGAAAAAGTGAAAATCGACGATGAAACTTCAAACGGTCATAAAACGGCGCTCGAGTGTCCGATTTCAGCAAATGAACCACTTTCGGAAAGCTTGCGAAAATACGCATGCAGCCCTGACCACTACGTCATTTTTTGAAATTCAGAATTGCCAAAAAACAAAGGGAAGAGCCTCAAAACTTGAGTTGAAGTTTCCGATTAAGATTTTCATTTCTATTATTCAATCTAAATAGCTCAATAAATTAGTTACATAATGAACTTGTAGAATACTAATTTTTACTATTTTTTAAGATTCATGAAAGATGGCACAAAATCAGTCTACTTTAGCGTAATTTACCGTATTTCAGCATAATTAGCGAAGTTATTGTAATTTAGTGTAATATAACGTAATTTAGTGTAATTCAACATAATTTCAAGTAATCTAGTGTATTTTAGTATAAATATGCTAATTATAAATCAAAAGAAGTAATCTAACAAAAAATTTAAACAAAAAATTTAAATTTTCAGTGTTAGATTTCATTCTAAAAAATAAAATAAAAAATAGTAAACCGGCCATAAAAAAAAATTAGCCGGTTTACGTAAGCCGGCCATTTTAGGCTTGGGCATTTTTAGCGAAAATTCAGAATTTTGAGCATAAATATTAATGTCTATTAAACTTTGGATATTAATAAAAATCTCGGTTAAAAAGAAGAATAATTATTTTAGTACCCGCGCTACAGTACCCGCACTGTTCCCGCACTTCCATAACTGTAAGGTTGCGGTTCCCATAACTACCGATCTAACTAACAATGTTATCGGACCTTCCATTTTGAATTTCAAATGTTCCTTTCTCTCTGTTTTTTCTTTTTCGAAGGCTTCGGCGATTTTGAGGCAATTTTAGGTCGATTTCGAGGTAATTTTGAGGTGATTTGGAGGCGATTTCGTGTGGTTCTCACAAGTTTAATCGGTGATTTTGAAATGTGATCAGCTAGATTAATATTGTTTCTTTTCAATTTTGTTTTTGTTCTGGTGAATTAATAATGATATATTGTTTCGTTTCTATTTCATATACACAATCGTGTTTCAGTGTTGCTGGATTTTGAGATGTCTGTGACAATTTGATTTGCGAAGATGATGTAATTGTCTATTATGTGTTCAGATATAAATACTTGGTAGTTCAGATATAAATACTTGATGTGTTCAGATATAAATACTTGATATGTTCAGATAATACTGTAGTAGATATACTACTTGATGTGTTCAGATATAAATACTTGATGTGTTCAGATATAAATACTTGATCTGTTCATATACAAAATTCATTTTAATAAAGTGGCAGTTACAATTTAAAGTTAAAAAAAATTAATAACAACCAATTATTAAAAATAACGTTATATGGTTTAAATTATTTATTTGAAAAATATATAATAAACTTCCGTTGGACCGATTATTATATATGAATTCATATAAAACCATAGAGAATACTAATAGATTACAATTAGTGCAACATATATACATATTGCCTTTTGTACACATGCAATCCCATGTGATCCATATAACATATACTCCTCAAGATCCAATACAATATTTGTATAAAAGTTATGTCATTACCACTTAGTAACCATGCGATCAAGGTTTGGCCCAAGTTTCGTGAAGTTGGGCTCATGTTGCCAAAACTCTTGGTTATGATCTAGTTTGGACCAAAATTTCATACAAACTAGTTGTATTAGATCCAACATATAAAAAAAAAGTGTCCATGTGATCCATTACATGATGCCTCTTGGTTAAAGGTTTCCAACATTTTAACTCAAATATTTTTTTAAGATTCTTATTCATCTAACGTAATATAGATATAAATATTTTAGTTCGTAAGTATAAATACCACACCCTTATAGTTATAAATACTTTATTTCGTAAGTATAAATACCACAAGAATAGAGATATAAATATTACCCGCACATAAGCTAAGTCAATATTTTTTTGTCAACATTTTTTGTTGACAATTTTAGTGGTCCCCACATGTCGTTTATTACCCACACATAAGCTAAGTCAACGTTTTTTGTTGACAATTTTAGTGGTCCCCACATGCCGTTTGAGTGGTCCCCAAATGCGGGTACGAAGCGAGGAACTTTCAAGAAAAGGTGCGGTACAGTTATTTTAGAAAAATTCATATATCATATATGTAGTTAAATGTATAGATATAAATACTTGTCTTGTATAGATATAAATACTTCACAATGTTACTATTAATATTAGTAAAACTAAATTACAGTTTTGAAAACGGTTGCGGTCCCCACAAGCAGTTATGACAATTTAGATACGGATACAGTGCGGATACTCATATCAGCTTCCTAAGAAGAAAACGAAAGTATATAGAAGAAGTTTTAAGTTAAAAAAAAAAAGTTTCTTACGATCTTTTGAGCACCTCTTGATGGAAACACACCTGTTGGGACTTGAATGCAAGGTTAATTCCTGTCGGATTGAACTGTCAAAAAGTAATGTAGAAACGGTGGCATATAGGTTGAAATTTCCAACTTTAAACAAGCACAAGCATAGTCCGAGGAAACTTGCTCCTTTCCGGCCGACACCGACAAATTATCCTTTTGTCGAGTGCAGCCCTTGTCGGTTGGAAATTTAAAAAGGAAAAAAAAAAATTACTGTTCAAAATAAAAGGAGACATTTGATCATTTCACGACAGCATATCAAAATTTGAAGAGACGGTCACAACACGTGAATGGTTACTGTACGTTAGTTATGTCGTATATGTGTTGTGTTTAACTGTAATTAGTTACATTTGATCACATTTATTTATTTTATAATTTAAATTAGTTAAGCAAAACTATCCGTGGGTTATGCTCATCAAGAGAATTTGGTGAGTATAATTTCAAAATTTATTAAATTAGTTTTAATTGATTAATATAAACTATTGAAATCGATCTACTTCATGAGTGATGTATATACATGTAAAATTTTAAAATATTCCAATGTATTTAGTACAAAGTTAAGCAGTCAAAAAATGATGAGAAAAGAATGCATTAAAATAACTTTATAACTTCATATTTTTGACCGTTTGATTTTATACTAAATAAATTCAGAATTTCAGAATTTGCACCGCATCACTCGTAAAGCAGATTGGTTTCAACAGTTTGGATTCGTCGTTTGAAGCCAATCCTATAGATTTTGAAGTTATACTCTCCAAATTATTTTGGTGAGCATATATAGCACATGCTAGCTTTACTCAAGTTAGTTTATTCAATTTTCATCATTCAATCAGGATCTAATGGTCATGATCACACGAATGTCGTGCCGTACCGTGTCATGATCTAATGGTCATGATCACGCATGATCACGCATGTCATGCCGTACCGTGTCAATTTTCATCATTCAATCATGATCTAATGGTCATGATCACACATGTCGTACCGTACCATGTCAATTTTTTAAATAATAATCACGTCACACAAATGACCACAGTACAAGACATATGAGTCACAATACGTAACCGACACACGCACCGTGTTGAACCGTGTTGTGTCATATTCAATAACAACGTTACTTTCCTTACATCCCTAACTCAACAGTATTTAATGAAATTTTATGGATCTAGAATTCAAGGAGGCATTGTAGGTTCCGGTCAGTATAACTTGACTTATTTTTCCTGCCCATAAAGCATCTAAATGCTCTACAATCAACAGCTAACTTCACAACTACAGAGTTAATTTAATTGTTAACAGGTAATAATAGAAGGAAACTTGACCTCTCTGTGTTGTGTTGCTGTGTGAGTTTGATTTTTGTTATTTAAAGAAACAAAATAGCTTAAAATCAACCTTTTAAAAAACTGAAAGTTTATGGGGAAAAAACGGGATTTTTACATTTTTTACAAAATAGCTTAAACACCGTGTAATAATATGAATAAATTATTTTTTACATTTTTCTGAGCAATTCGAAAGGCCATAAGCAAACGGACTGAAAGTTTTGACAATTAAAAATTTGAAATTCACAGATAGAACCATAATGTTAATTGGTAAACAGGTCTAAATATATAACAACCATAATCCCGTTTTGTAAATTATGGAATATATGTATCACGAAAATGTATTGCTTGGACTTCATAAATGATTGAAAAAATATATTTGGAAAATCTCCGTATTAAGATTTAGTGATGGTTTTATCTTGTTTAAATGTTAGATCATTAAATGGTCATGTCACCGTCATGTCGGGTGGCAACGAGCTAGCTCATCCGAGTCACGAGCGAGCTGACTTTAGAAGTCCGAGTTGAAATCTCAGCTTGAAATCATTACGAGCTGGATTGAGCTAGTTTGCGAGCTGACGAGCTAACTCGCTGGATCTGGCTAAATCTTATTTTAAGAAGAAAATAAATTCTACAAATTTTTTTGACCGAGCTGAACTGAGCTGGACCAAACTGGACAGTTAAAATGCACATACATTCATAAAAATTCACAAATTGATGTCTAGCCGAGCTGGCGAGCAAGCTAGGCCCCAGCTTGAACTCGTTAATTCTGGACCGAACTAGTGACGAGCTAGCTCGTTAATAAACGAGCTGTTGGCGAGCAAGTCATGATCGAGCTACGACCTTTTTTGCCTCCCCTGCTCATGCGACGTTAAATACACTAGTGGAAAATCACCTATCAGGAACGGTTAAAAATCACCTATCAGGAACGGAATCGAGGCGATACTAACCCAGGTGATACTGATAGTATCACTAATCAGGATCGGTAAATGAGCCGATACAGATTCAACAATCAGGAACAGTCGTTTAGTATTAGCCGATACTGATTTCCTAATCAAGAACAGTCTTTTAGTATTAGCCGATATTGATTATTAAAATCAGGAATAGCCTTTAAGTAACAGCCGACACTGATTTTAGACATCAGGAACGGTTGTTTGTAAACAACCGTTCCTATTTGTTTTTTTTTTTTTTTTTTTGCTGGTCAATAATTAATATGATCACCAAAGCTAAAACCGTCATTAAAGTAGACAAAGTACCTTATCTAGAACTCCGATATTTTCAAGCAATCTCAATCCAGGAACACCAACAACATGGTTTAAATATTGAGCCGAGGTAAAATATCACAAAAGGAGAAAATAAGATGCATCAACTTTATGAAAAAGGTATAGGACCTGATTTTGAGATAATGAGCATCATGTGAAGACCATCATCATACACAATACAAAGGTCTAGTAGAAACAAGAACAAAATTGGAAGGTTGTATATATGCAACTTACATGATAATATTGTCTCTGATATCATTCATGCACTGAATTGGTGATAAAAAGATGCCACCATCTTCAAGCTCCTTTCTGTTGCAAAGTACTCCACTGATTTCACAACTGCAATAAAAAAAAAAGTTAGGCAGGGCATCTAATAAAGAAAAAAATTGTCTAATCTGATTGCATTCACTCATTTTTTTTATTAATCCATTACATTACGTGTTCTGTTCTCATTTCATGCGGAAACATATTAAAATATGTACAAAAATATGCATTTTTTTACTAAACTAAGTAATATGTACCTTGCAAAATTGACAGGAATTTTAAAATCATCACTAGCAGGAGCCAGTTTCAAACCTAGAGCGCTGTCATTTCTTATAAAGATGATGTCTTTTCTCAAAGAATTTCCTTTCAATCTCATCAATCTAGCAAAGGATGAAACCACGTTAGCAAACCAATATTATTAGTATTTCATTATTTCTCAAATAAGAATACTGACAAAGAATAAATATATATATATATATATATATATATATATAGAGTATGGCTAATTTGTTGCTGGCAGCATTTCGGCCAGCTGCTGCCGGGGACATATCTGCCATACTGATGTTCAAACAACAAATCCAAACCATTAGATGTGATCTCTATATTAAAATCTACTTGGAGACCAAATTTTACATTTTTTTGAATTTTTTTATTATTTATTAAGCCACTTTGAAAATTGCTGATCCGGGTGAACAGTAAAAACAGTCTGAACCATATGATCTGGAATTTCAAAGTGGCTTAATAAATAGTAAAAAAATTCTAAAAAATATAAAATTTGGTCTCCAAGTAGATTTTAATATAGAGATCACATCTAACGGTTTGGATTTGTTGTTTGAACATCAGTATGGCAGATATGCCCCCGGCAGCAGCTGGCCGAAATGCTGCCAGCAGCAAATTAGCCATACTATATATATATCATACTTGAAGCTGGCTCTCTAACATTTTAGGTAGATTCTGAAAGAAGGTCCTCGTTGAAAAAAGGGAGTTTAATAATGCCATGTATGATGATGAGCAAAACAAAGAATTCAACAATAAACTTGCATTCATATAATCTCAGCCGTTGGAGAATTTAAGAGAGGAGCGGCCGTTGGAGAAGCGGCCGGTGTCGAAATCTTGGCCGTATGGGAGGCGGTCGGCTCGTTGGCGGAGGAGTCGCTTTGACGGGCGAGTGCGAAGAGGTGGTAACGGACGAGTCACTTAGCTAGGCGGGGGGAGTCGGAGTCGGAGTTGGGAGTCCGAGAGAGAGGAATTTGAAAATAAAAATGAACCCTAGGCGAAGGAATTTGAGAAGCGGCGCATGTAATTTGATAAGCGCGAAATGAAAGTAAAGGCCAAAATATTGAGCGGGACTTGGCTAAAATGGTGCGGGAAACTGATTTCGAACTCTCAGGAACGGTTGTTTATAAACGACCGTTCCTGATTAGTCACTATCAGGAACGGTCGTTTATAAACGACCATTTCTGATAGTCCTGGACTATTAGGAACGGCCTTTAAGTAACAGCCAACACTGATTTTAGACATCAGAAACGGTTGTTTATAAACAACCGATCCTATTTGTCCTTTTTTTTTTCTGGTCAATAATTAATAAAGGAACGGTTCTGTCCTTTATAAATGACCGTTCCTGATAGTGACTAATCAGGAATGATTGTTTATAAACAACCGTTCCTGATAGTCCTGGACTATCAAGAACGGTCCTTTATAAAAGACCGTTCCTGATAATGACTTTCAAGATCGGCGTATTTGTCCGATCCTAAAAGTATTAGTATCACATTTTTGAAAAGTTCGATTCTGATGGGGCGATACTATTTGTACATTTTCTACTAGTGATATTTTTTAAAAGCTTGCTTAATATTTCAACTACTGATCATAGGAATAGTCTAATATTACTTCGAATAATTGGTTTTCTTTTGTTTATTTCTTATTTATGTTCTATTAGCTCTAATTAATTTGCTTGGATCTTTATTTTTAAACATTCGGAAAAGGAAAACAATGGAACTAAATTCTTAGCAACGATGATAAATGGTCCCTGCTAACTTAACTGTTCTTGTTGTTGAAAGGAAAGCAATAAATTCAAATATTTAATGTTACGGCAGCAACAAATAATATTTTAATTTTCTAATGACTTGAAAATTAAATTCCAATTGAAAATTTATGTATGTCATCTGGATGCGCACCTGTATATAACAAATTTAAATAAAAAATTAAATAAGGATACCCACTTAAACCCATTCAAGTCAGCATTACATTAATTACCACAATTGCGTGTTTCCGTTTTTGCATAAATGAAAATAAATAAGGACAGAATCAAATCATCAATTATCATTTTTTTCTACAATTTTTTAATTTCTTGAGACGCCTAATTAAGGTTTGGAAACTTCCTTGCAAAGAGTTGATGTATGCATCTGTTTTCATCTGGTTTTTATGTTCTTGTGCAGGGCGCGGAGCCAACCATTTGATTAATGGAATTCAGGTCCTCTCCGGTACCGTAATAGAGAATCTTTTACAATTACTGGATCTGGACCGTTCTTTTTAACTTGGCATGAATCTCAAAGCCCAATAATGTTGTCCCCTGCGCTAGCCCGAATCTCAAAACGTCTGAGAGTTAATCTCAAACCGTAAAGTGAAGGAAATCTTTTACGGTGTTGGAGAGGATACTTGTCCTGATTAATGGGGGTCAATATACACGATCTACAATATTTTTTTTTTTTTTTTTTTTGAAAAAACAATGGGGTCAACAATATAAAAATTCATATGATATATAGGGGTTTCCGGTACATGTAGCATTTTCTTATAAAATATATAAGAAAAACATATATAATCATTGGATTTTGAAAAAAAAAAAAAAAAAAATGGGGTCAATTGACCCCATTATGTCTATAAAACTCTGCCTCTTATTGAAAATGTAAATACGTTTAGAGTAAGGTTAAAATGCATCAATGGTTTTGTGTCTCAATCATATCTTACATCTCTATCTTTGTTTCAAAGTTCAAACAATCGATCCAAACCGCTCAACATAATATCCATATTAAAATATGCTCAGATACCAAATTTTATATTTTTTTGGAAACTTTTTACTATTTTTGTAAATAGGTGCAAAATTATTGTTTTTTGGATGGTCCAGAAGCAGTGATTTTGTACATATAAAAAAATAGTAAGAATTTCCAAAAATATATAAAATTTGGTCTCTATGCACATTTTAATATGGAGATCGTGTTGAACAGTTTGGATCGACTAAAACGTAGAATATAGATGGAGTACAAAACCAATAGTGCATTTTAACCCTACTCATATGTTTATATGTGAAATTTACGGATTCAAATCAGCTGAAATCTGAGATACATGAACAGTATCCCTGGAAGTCCTGAAATTTCGAATCCAGCTGTTTAACTTTTTCTGTGCACGCATCTCGAAACAGCTGATTTTTCTGTGCACGTATCTCGAAACAGTTCAACGGCTGGATTCGGATTTCAGGAATTTCAGCGTTACTGTTCTAGATTTTGGATTTCAGCAGAATTGGATCCGAAATTTACATAATCAAACTTCAATTTTGGGTCAAAATCTAGTGTGGGTACTGGAATGGTAGGTTGAACCCGGATGGGCCCACCACACCTCTTTTAAATGTAGGCCCATAATAGAGAGGTCTTGGTGCTCAGAATTTTTTTATTTATAGAAATTAATGTAAAATAATATAGAATATTAGAATAAATACTATATGTTTTATAGGTGAAAAAAAATTTGGAATGAAGTAGAAATTTTTTATAGCCCGAAATTTTTTTTTCGCTTCTGTTTGGCACAATCTTTCTAAAACCTTATATTATTTTACATTAATTTAAATATAAATAAAAATATTCTGCTTGGTGGCTTGGTGTTTGGTCTTTGTGAATAAGCAACCATCCTCTCCATTTTATGGGAAACTGGATGATCCTTTCATTTGACTTCTGTAGTTGATCTTGATCATGACTTTATATGGCATTATATTATTACTAATACAACCCCACTTATAAGGCATTATAAATAGGTCTCAGATAACTATATTTCTTGTATTATATTATATTAAACTTGTAGTAAGTGATTGAATCTTTCTGGGCATGACCTGGGCTTGTCAGGTTTACTGTACTGCATTACCAGTATCAAATGAAATAAAATATTAGTTTTTTTCTTAGCCTATATTTTTTTTATATCCTCCAAAAAAACCTAAATTTCAAATTTGTTCTCGTTTTTTCAAAAATTCGAAAAAGATCCCTACTTTTGGTAATGAGAACGCAGATTTCATAGACTACTGCTGGCATTACTAACGGTAGACTTAATTAAACTACCACTGGCATTATGTCAGCAATAGTGGACCTATATAAAGGCGGGAGGGGTTTCCGAAATTTTACAATTCATTTCAAATTTTCACGCTCTCTCTTCTCTCCTTGGAGCCTCCTCTTTTGCATGTAATTAAGTTCATATATTATTTACTTCAAATTAGTAATTTCATATTATAAATTATTAGAAATTGTATAAATTTAGGATTTAGGATTTAGGAATTGTGTAAATTATTGAGAATTGTGTAAATTGTTAGAAATTGTTATAATTGTAAGAAATGGTTATAATTGTTAGAAATTGTGTAAATTATTAAATTGGTCAAAATATAGATTTAAAAATATCAGATTTCTCGATACTTGATATTTAGTCTTCAAAACACCAAAATTCAGGTTTGAATAATACCAGACTTGGTTTAGATTTACCGGAACTTGTTATTAAGCCTTCCAAACACCAAAATTCAGGTTTTCAAAATAATATATTTGGTTCATATTTACCAAAACTTGTAATTAAGTCTTCCAAACACTAAAATTCATGTCTTAAAAATACCAAGCTTGGTTCAGATTTAGCGGAACTTGTTATCAAGCCTTCCAAACACCAAAATTTTTTTATGTTGTATTGTTAGAATTTTATAGCGTACTATGTTATGTTATGTTTGTTGCTTGCATGTTTTATTGTGTTTATTTTATATATTAATTCATCTGAATGCTAATTTAGTATAATAAAACATAATCCTAAAAAACACAACACTAATAAAGGAACATTGTCACTTATCTTTTCTATTTGAATTCTCGTCTAAATATAAAAAAAAATGTAACAAAAGATCATATAACAAAACGGTCATGTTATTATCTAAAATAATATAACAAAATGCAAAATGCAAAAAAATAAAAAAATAAAAAGCCCACTACCACTGACATTATCAGTGGTAGTTTAATTAAGTTTACCATTGACAATGTTATTTGAAGGGACATTTTTTGATTTGTTGAAAAAATGAGCACAGGTTTGGAATTTCGTTTTTTTTTTTTTTTTTTGAGGATATCAAATAAAAATTTCGGTTTTTTTAGTTGCTATCTGTGAATGTGAGATATAGATAAGGCTCCGCATAATTAAGTTCCAGACAAAAGAATTAGACAAACTATAACCACCTAACTTCTGATTTTGATATTTAGTTTAAAAAAGTTTAAATTATTATTATTATTATTATTATTATTATTATTATTATTATTATTATTATAGAGAGAGAGGGGGGGTTAGTTAATATCAAAATGGTAGTTTTGGAGTCATGGAACTACCAATTCAGTTTTGTGATTTTCAAATTTACTGTATTTTACTGTTCACAGTGGATCAGCGATTTTCAAAGTGGCTTAATAAATAGTAAAAAAATTCCAAAAAATATAAAATTTAGTCTCCAAGCACATTTCAATATTTAGAAAAAGTTGAACGGTTCGGATCGGTTGTTTGGATTTTCCAAATGTAAAATATAGCCCGAAGTAAACAGGGGTTTTACTTTGCAAAGCACAATAGCCCATCTCTCTCTCTCTATATATATATATGGTAGAACTAGGGTGCTCTCGAGTTCACCAAGCCCTTGGTGAACTCAAGTCTAAAACCCATCGGATCGGCTTCAAACGACGAATCCGAACCGTCGAAACCCGTCTACCTTACGAGTGATGCGTCTACATGCAAAAATTTTAAATTTTAAAATTAATTTTGCATAGAGTCAAGTGGTCAAAAAACGTCAAAAAATGAATGCATTAAAATTAATTTATTAACCTTCTAATTTTGACCACTTGACTTTATCCTAAATTAATTCGAAAGTATAAAATTTTACATGTAGATGCATCACTCGTAAGGTAGGCGGGTTTCAACGGTTCGGATTCGTCGTTTTAAGCCGATCCGATGGGTTTTAGACTTGAGTTCACCAAGGGGCTTGGTGAACTTAAGAACACCCTAGTTCTACCCATATATATATATATATATAGAGTGGCTAATATCAAAACGTTTGTTTCTAGCCTCCGGTGCAACCAAGTTGTTTTCGGGTTTTCAAAGTCCAAACGGTCGATCCGAACAGTTCAACATGTTCTCTATATTGAAATGTGCTTGGAGACTAAATTTTACATTTTTTGGAATTTTTTTACTATTTATTAAGCCACTTTGAAAATTGCTGATCACATGGTCCAGAATTTAGTTGCACTGTTTTTACTGTTCACCCGGATCAGCAATTTTCAAAGTGGCTTAATAAATAGTAAAAAAATTCCAAAAAATGTAAAATTTAGTCTCCAAGCACATTTCAATATGGAGAACATGTTGAATGGTTCGGATCGACCGTTTGGACTTTGAAAACCCGAAAACAACTTGGTTGCACCGGGGGCTAGGAACAAACGTTTTGATATTAGCCACTCTATATATATATATATATATATATATATATATATATATATACATATATATAGGCAAATTCTTCTATGGACATAAGGACCTATTTGTAAAATGAGCATATTTTCATTTTCAAAGTTCAAACAGTCGATCCGACCGTTCAACATTATCTCCATATTAAAATGTACTTGGAGGTCAAATTTTACATTTTTTTGAATTTTTTTACTATTTATTAAGATGGGTACAAAATTCAATGGTCTGAATTTGACTAGTTTTGTAAAATACTTAATAAATAGTAAAAAAAATTCAAAAAAATGTAAAATTTGACCTCCAAGTACATTTTAATATGGAGATAATGTTGAACGGTCGGATTGACTGTTTGAACTTTGAAAATGAAAATATGTCCTTATGTCCATAGAAGCATCCCTCATATATATAGTCCGGCTAATGTCATAACGTTATAATTTCAGATTAATTTATAACGAGTCCGTTTTTGCAATTTCAAAGTCCAAACAATCGATTTGAACCGCTCAACATGATCTCCATATTAAAATGGACTTGTAGACTAAATTTTATATTTTTTGAAACTTTTTTGCTATTTTTTTAGATAGGTACAAAATCACTGTTTTGAATGGTTCAGAATTATCTGAAAACAGTGATTTTGTACCTATCTCAAAAATCTAGTAAAAAATTCCAAAAAATATAAAATTTGGTCTCCAAACCCATTCTAATATGGAGATCATGTTGAACGATTCAGATCGACTGTTTGAACTTTAAAATTGCAAAAACTGACTTGTTATAACTTATACTGAAATTATAACATTTACTCTATGTGTATATATATATATATATATATATATATTAATTGTCCCATGCAGTTGTCTGAACCTTTCTCGTCTGACAGACAATCTGGAAAAAAGATATATAAATAGTCAATGGGTCCATGAAATACATAAAAAAATTTGTTGTTCTGCTGATGAACTAAATTAATATTTGTTTTTGTAAGGTGTGAGATTTCTTGTAGGTGGCATATTTGCACTGTCGTCTATCAGGCGCCTTGAGCTGTTTTAGTGCATATTCCACCTCACTATTCTCCCAATTTGGGCTACAATTAACAGCTGTTTTAGCCTAAATATCAACATCCCACCTGTCCAATTTTTTAGGTGAAATGATTTGGGTCACAAATAAATTAAATTACCAACCAAGAGGCATTTCACTATAATATTTTTTTTTATCAATAATTAAATACTTAATCATCTTTGTTTGGTGATATTAATTGTTTAATTAGGCTTTAGAGTTTTGGTGGTGCTGTTTATTATATGTAAATAAATATAAGATAAATAAGGGACTTAAAAATAACAGTTTGGAGACCTGTTGGAAGGAAAGTTGCATAGTGATTTATATTTGATAATTAAGTTTTGATGGTTATTAAAATGTCGAGTAACATAACATAGTTTTATTTATTTATTTATTTAATTTTATATAATATAGTAAATTAATATATAAAAGATTAAATATGAATGTCATTTTGTAACAAAATCCTATATATTTATATATGTTGTTTATGAAATCTGCAGTTTATTTAATTAATTTTTGAAAACTCCAGTGCTTGCTTGTTTGATTTTTTTTTTTTTTTGAAAAAAAGATGGACGCGACGCCTCCAAATTTCATTATAAAAGACATAAATATTGTCAGTTTTACAAAATAAAATCAATTTAAAAAAATTACAATGAAATATAATAAATAGTAAGCAAGTAAACATGTGTTTACTTTTGGGAGCTCGTTAGCAGCATATGTTTCATATTTTCTTATTCTGCCTTTACAAGTTAACATGTGTTATATTTAATGCAAGTCATTAAGCGAATCTTAAAGACAGCTTAATATTAACTAGTTCAAATCAAATGCAACTATATGAAATGGCACGAGATAAAAGTTTTCTTTTTTTGGAACCAAATATAAAATTGTGGAAATCAATATATTAGAAAATCTCATAATATTGATAAAGGGGATTTCATGTATACCCCTCTCTAAAATTCATAATATCATATTTACTCTTCTAAATTTCAAAAACTTACAAAATTACCCATTTTTAAATAAAGCTCATCTTAAATTTATAAATACAAATTTTATCGTTATTAAGAAAAATAAAAAATATGTAACATGTTTCAGAAATTTATGAGGGCAAATATGTAATTTCTCTAATTCTGACGCATATGAAGTGACATTTAGGTATACACTTTGTGTAAGTGTTAGAAATAGAGAAATAACATATTTGCTCTCAGAAATCGACCAATTCAAAGACTGACATTTTTCTAAAACATGCTACATATTTTTTTTCATTTATAAAGAATATAATGGATACTTTATAAATTTAAAACGAGTTTGAATAGAAAAGACAATAGATCAATTTGCGAGTTTTTGAAATTTAAAAAGCTATATATGATATTATGTAATTTCGAAGTTTTTATGATATACATAAATCCCCCTTAAGAATAATTGCAATCTAATGCACTACATTATCAAGTTATGAAATTTTCTAGTTCATTTATTTGACCTCAAGAGTTAGAGCGAGAGCCCAAAAGGTTTTTTCAAATTGCGTGGGATGAATGGACCATGTCTTTCCAAGAATATGAAGTGGTCCATCCAGACCCGACATTTTTATTAATATCCAAAGTTTAATACAAATTATTAATTATGCTCAGATTTTCAAACTTTCGCTAAAAATATTCAAGCCGGCTTACTTCATTTTTTTTTTTAGAGAGAGAGACTATGAAGATCAAAATATTGAAACCTAACTCTGAAAACTTGAAATATATTGAATTACACTATATTACAATAAATTATGTTCAATTATACTAAATTACGTTAAATTACAATAACTTCGCTAATTATGGTGAAATACGGTAAAAAAAACACTAAACTACACAAAATTACGCTATAGTAGACCGATTTTGCTCATCTTTCATAAATCATAAAAAATAGTAAAAAAATTTCAAAAATAGTAAAAATTGGTAATCTGCAAGTTCATTATGTAACTAATTTACTGAGCTACTTGGATTGAATGATAGAAATGAAACTCTTAATCGAAAACTTCAACTCAAGTTTTGAGGCTCTTCCCTTTATTTTTTGGCGATTCTGAATTTCAAAATCCAGCATAGCTGGCATAGACGTATGCGTATTTTCGCAAGCTTTCCGAAAAGTGGTCATTTGCTGAAATCGGACACTCGAGCGCCGTTTTATGACCGTTTGAAGTTTCATCGCCGTTTTTCGCCTTTTCAGTGAAGATATCCTCCCTATTCATTTGTAATTTAGCGTAATTTACCGTATTTTAGCGTAATGTAATGTAATTTAGCATAATTTAACATAATATAGTGTTATTCAACATAATTTCAATTAATCTAGCGTATTTTAGTATAAATATGCTAATTATACATCAAAATAAGTAATATAACAAATAATTTAAACAAAAATGTCAAATTTTCAGAGTTAGGTTTTAATATTTTGATTTTCATAGTCTCTCTCTAAAAAAAAAAAAAATGGAATAAGCCGGCTAAAAAATGGCCGGTTTAGCTTGGGTATTTTTAGCGAAAATTTGAAAATCTGAACATAATTAATAATTTGTATTAAACTTTGGATATTAATAAAAATGTCGGCATCCAGACCATCTCATCTCTAGACTAGTTAAAATTTTGCAATCAATAAAAAGAAGTGAAATTGTTGCTGAGAATACGAAGTGGTCCAGGTTCATAGAGTTGGTTGGGCTCTTCACCCGATGCACCTTTGGATCGGCATCCGACGATCGAAGATCGATCTGATCACTTAGTCCATCTGTCCACATGACACTCGTTACTCGTTAGTGGTGACAGGGCATTAATTCGTTGCTCCAAATTTGTACCCAAGACATGAACCGAGTAGCTTGTTTATTATTCCAATTATAGATTTTCTTATTTAGAAAAGCCAAGTCCAAAGGTGCAGTCTGAGTTAGAAAAGCTAAGTTCAAATGTCTTCATTTTTGTGCCTCCATAATACCTCTATTTTTTAAAACATTAATAACTCAAAATTTAAAACTTAAAAGTCAAAATAAAACCGATATTTCATCTATGCATGTGTAAAAAATTACGATATTTCAACTTTATTGTGTTTGTCATCAAGAGTTTGTAAAAATGTACTGATGTTTAATTTCTAGACGTTCATTTTTCAACTTACTGATTCACATAAAAACAAAAACGAAACGTGATAGTTTTTTTACGAGCACGTAGTGAAAATCATATAGATTACATCTAACTGTTTTATTTTGACGTTTATGTTTTAAAATTTTGAATTATTAGCGTTTTAAAAATGAAGGCATGGTGGAGGTACAAAAAAATGAAGGCATTTGAAACCTCCTCATTGAAGATAATATATGCAACAATAGTACACTGAGAAGACTTATTTTAAATTCACACCACACCATTGCGCGGTGGAGTTTATTTTTCAAAATGTTGCGGAGACAATTTTTCCTTTTCTAAATAATAAAAAACTCTTAATGGTGTTCTCATAGCTATAAATATTACTATATAATTAAAGGGTTAACATGAATAATCCATTCCTCATTTCTTTTATTAAAGAAACATCTATGTTTTATGTTTATGTTTGGTGAAGCAATCAATTTTTTAAAACCAATAATAAAATACGAATCATATTTATTGAAATCTATGGTAAATATTATTACGTTCTTTCTAGCAACTAGCAAACAACTACAAACAAAGAAAAAACTCAATTTGAATTTTAGTATCTGGTGTTGTTGTTTCTTTTATTATTTTTGAAAATACAAAAATATTTTTGATTGAGACTTTTAGTGTAAAATAAAGTGAGTCAAAAACTTAATATCTTCTGATTAAAAAGAAGAAGAAAAAATAAAAGGTTTGTTGTCAGTAATGACTGATAAAATAAATGATAGTACGCGGAAGTGGGTGCAAGTTGGAGATCTATATATGAGCAAAAATAAATAACTAAAATCAAGTTGTAGATACAAAATAAGATCTTGTCCAGAACCAGTAAAAGTTAATTTAGAAAAAAACCAATAATATTTCTTGGTGTAAATATATATATAGATTTATCGCTTTACGCCTTTATGTGTGCTATTAAATTGACTCCAAACTATTAAAATTATTAAACTTTTGACTTCTAAAATTATCAATAATTTCTCTTAACCTGGATGGCCGTTGATATCATCCGATTTCCGATTAAAGTCGTCCTATTCGCATCGAGATTTGTGCAGACGGTTTAGATATACGGAGTGGTCAAAATCAGTTCATGTTTAAATTTATCTGCAATAATTTTGACATAAATCAAATGGTTATATCATTTTAGAGTTTCCTCGTCTTCACCAAACACTCTTATCTTACAAAGAATGTCTCAAAATATGACTATATTTATTTATTTTCCTAAAAAAATTACAAAAATATATTTAGTGATTGAAAATAGTTATAAGATGAGTAGGGTTAAAAAGTTACAACTAGTGTTGTAAAAAACGACTGTTCAGGCCGATTAGTCATTAGCGGCGACCAAACTGTTACAGCTTTTTTCGATTAATCGGTCGATTATTTCCGATTAATCTTTTGGCGGTACTTTGTTCGTCCAACAAGCGCATACCGTTATTTACAACACTATATCATATTAAAATGTGCTTGGAGACTAAATTTTATATTTTTTGAAAATAATTTATTATTTTTTTGATAGGTACAAAATTACTGTTTTTTAAATATTTCATACCATTCAAAAATAATGAATTTGTACCTATCTAAAAAGAGGAGGGTTCAAATGCCTCATCGTGCCTCACATTCTATATCTCCGTTTGCAAAGTCCAAATTGTCGATCTGAATTGCTCAACATAATATCTGTACTAAAATATGCTTCGAAACCAAATTTTATATTTTTGAAAATATTTTGCTATTTTTTTTTAAATAGGTACAAAATCACTGTTTTTGGATGGTCCAGAAACAATGATTTTGTAGCTATCTAAAAAAAGTTAAAAAGTTTTCAAAAAATATAAAATTTGATTTTCAAGCATATTTTAAAATGGGGATCTTGGTTTTTTTTTTTTTATTAAAAAGGCCTAAGCCTGGTTTCATTGAAATAAAACAAAGTTAAGTTACAATTAGAACGAGTTTAAGATGTAAACCAAAAGCATAAATGCATAATGCCACTATTCTAACTCCTGACGATATCTATCTAAACAATATATATCCCAGCACAGAGGATGACTATCAGCGACTAGTGTCTAGTGTGACGCACCACCATCTGATCATTCTCTGGCATGTAGAATTGGAGAGGAATAGCCTGAATATATATAGTTATCTCATCTGGTATCCAAGCGCCTTCATATCTGATGCTCTTCTTAACACTCTTGCCACATGTAGAATGGAGATCATGTTGAACGGTTCAGATCAATAGTTCGAACTTTGAAAACGGAAATATTGATAGTGAAGCATGATGAGACATGAGAGGCCGGTATATGAGGCATTTGAACGTTAAAAACGGAAAATTATAAAAATTGATCAACAAGTACATTTTAATATATAGAGATCATGCATGTTGGTTGAGCTGTTTGAATCTACCGTTTGAATTTTTAAAATAAAAATAAAAATGTGAGATATAAATGAAGCAGAAAATTATTAAGACATTTATGTTTCATCTTTTTTGTTTTCCATTCTATAATATTTTTTGGCTCTATATATTTTTGTGTTCTATGATAATATCTGAATGAATTAATGTATGTTATTTGGACTGAGCATCATATTTACAAAACCACTCATATGTGTAGCCTACTCCGCTAAACGACACAACTGGTTCCGAGCTAGTACAACCTATTTTTCTTAGATCCTACCAAGGAAGCAGCACCTTGCTTCGCTTGACTTGACTTGTCTTTTTTGGATGGACCAAACCCTCATCGCTCTACCCATGCATGCATGTTCATGTCGTCCTTTCACTTTTCAGTCTTCACTGCATAAAATAAGAATGCACAAGATTAGTGGTGGCAACGAGCTAGCTCGATCGGTTTGAGTTAAGTTCTAACTTAGCTTGTTAATTTCGGACCGAGCTACTGTCGAGCGAGTTGTACTTAGGGCAGCCGAACTAAAACCTCAACTTGAAATCGTTACATGCCAGCTCGAGCTCGACCGAACTAGCTCACGAGCTAAGCAAACACCTCTAATGTTTTTTCAACCAAAATAGAATTCCTGTTACTAGTGAGTTCTTAACCAAAAGCGTATAATTTGAGTTCCTCTGTCGTATTGTTACTAGTGAATTGGTACAATTGGAAATTTATTGATACAATTATACTCCATATATTCATACTTGCAATCAACATACCTCGGTAAGTGAGCAAATAAAATGTAGAGACGAGCGTGGAATTAATATAAAAATTAGGAGTCAGAAGAGCTTTAGAGCAACAAAAGCTAGAACGCCAGAGTGAGATTGGAGAGAAGAGACGAAGTCACGTGGTTTTTGGTTAAAACTCTAAAATCTACGCGATGAGAAATTAATTCTTGGAGAAGGGTCATCTAGGTCGTTAATGGACTGAGCTGGCTCGGTCCAAGCTAAGCCCTTGCTCAGCTGTTAATTTCGGACTGAGCTACTGGCGAACTGGCTCGCTAACAGCTCGGTCCACTATTGAGCGGACTATTAACAATCAAGTCATGAGATGAATCACGAGCGATCCACAAGTTACGAGCTTTTTTGCTCACCCTTTAAACCCTCGACCACTCGAGTCGGTATTATCTGAAATAACGGAAGATTTTAGTTTTTTTAGAATTAGATCATATTTAATTATGTGTCTATTCAAAATATATGAAGCATATTATTGTGACTTTATGAACTGTTCATAAAAAAATTATCAACAGTATCCACGCAGATTGAATATGCGTGTGTGGATGGTAGATTTAGAATTTTGAGAAAAGCACTGTTAGAATTTTGATTTATTCAATGAAATAATGCGACAAATATAATAATCCACAAAAATGACTATATATTATTATCATATAAAATTATAAATACATCCTACGTACTTGACATATATATGTTGTTTATATCAAATTAGGTAAAATCTGGTAATCAATCAATCAAACATGCATCGAGCTTTATATATAATTACATCAAACTTGATACATAATTAATTTAAATAGTAGAAAAGGTGTATGATTTTATGGTTTTATCTTGATAAGTATTTTGTCTGCTAAAATAAAATCTTACTTTGATAAATACTTTAACAGGAATCATCAGAGTGCAAATATAGCATGAAGTACATTGAATAACTGAATAGTATCATTAAAAAACACGAAACAAAAAGAAAGGAGAGAGAGAGAGCCAGAGAGGAGGAGAGAGAAAGGGAAAGGACAGCTCCGAGCAGCTGTGCCTGTTCAATTTTACCTCAACACAACCTCTCTCATCTCTCTCTCTCTCTCTCTCTTCTGTCATTCATATTATCTTTATTTTAATCTTATATATACTTTTTTATTTTATTTTAACGCCAATCCCCCAAATCGAAAAATACAACTCACATCGCCGAGAAAATCAGAAAAAGACAACGAAGCACAACACTTCTGATACAGCGAGAGATACCAGAGAGAGAGAGAGAGAGAAAGAGATGGAGGTGGACGGAGAGGAGAATCGAGGCGGAGTGCTTCCGGCAGTGGCTGAGGAGGCGGAGGAGCAGCCAGGTTCCTCAGCTACCATGGAAAGAGTAGCAGCCGCGAAGAAGTTCATCGAGAATCATTACAAGTCTCAGATGAAGACCTTTCAAGAGAGGAGAGAGAGGTACCGACGCTTGATTTGGTCTATTTTTGGTGTCTGGTTTGTTGTCTGTTTGATCTGGGATCTTGTTGCTAGATCAGATCTTTGCTGGTTTTTAAGCGAGGACCTCTTGACTTGTGTACAGAAGGAGAGATGAGGTTTATAATTGAAAGATGTTTTGAATGAAATAGAGATTGCTTCATCATTTTTATTTTTAGTTGAGCTAATCAACAAGTGATATTTCTTACCAAATATGTTGAGATCAACCTCCTCCTGAGAGCAAAGAAACTGCAGTACATCCGATTAATAGATTGACAGGGGGATATAAAGGGGGGAGAAAAGGAATATGTTTTAAACTAAAGAGGAAGTGCATGTGAAGTCTCTTTGATCACATAGTTGCCCGTACAAGGAGAGATGAGTGATTAGTTTTGGTTTAGGAAAGTTGTTTAATTTTTTACCATGATACCAGGACAGTGAGTATATATGATTGTATGTATTTATTAGGGTTTTGGTTTATTTATGAGGTCTTTCCTATGATTTCACATGTATCATGCCAGGGTTGGTAGCCTGGTACCAGCTGTACCAATTTTGCTCGTCACTGCTCATTAAGAGCAAAATCAGAAAATTGGTCTTCTCGAAAATGTACCTCAATCAGCATGCCTGTAACTTTTGCATTTCATAGCTAAAAATGTTTTCATTATTTCATACAACCTGTTTTTGACTTTTAAGTAATATGGGCAATCGAGTTTTAATTCCTCTGTAAAACCTTTGTATGTGTTGTAGGCGTTTGATTTTGGAAAAGCAACTAGCCTCTTCACAAGTGCCAAAGGAGGAGCAAGTCACCTTATTAAAGGATTTAGAGAGGAAGGAGACTGAATACATGCGGCTTAAGAGGCACAAAATTTGTGTTGATGACTTTGACCTTCTAACAATAATTGGGAGAGGTGCTTTTGGGGAGGTTAGTATCAAAATGTTCAGGTTCTTATGTGTGTTTGTTTGGACGGGGTTTTGGGTGTTTGATCACATTCTATGCAAGCTGGCCATTTATTGGGTATCAGCTGGGGTTGTACCAGTACTTTTTAAGTTGCATACTAGGACTGGTATCATCTATAACCATATGATGATTAATGCTTGTCATGTAATTGCAATTTTCTTTATGGCTATTAACAGGTCAGGTTGTGCCGAGAAAAGACAACTGACAATATATATGCAATGAAAAAGCTGAAGAAATCTGAGATGGTTTCAAGAGGCCAGGTATGCTATTTTTAATTATGTTCCCTAGTTGATAACCTCTTGTGGTTCTTTTTTACTTCTTCCAGATTTCAATAATTTTACCATTGACCCTGTGCCAGTGCTGGACCTGACCAATACAATATGTAATTGAATTGATTTGATCATAGTGATGGGGCAATTTTGTTGGTTTTTCTATACTTCATTTTTTTAATACGGCCATAGTTTAGTGTTTAGTACTATCAGGGTAATTAAATATTACATAACCAGTCCAAGTCGAGCCAAGTAGAATCAAAAGAGACAAAAAAAAAAAACTCAACTTAGGTTCTACATTTCGAATCATTCCTCAATTAGCCATTCTTATCAAGCTAAAGACCAAGCAGACCGAGAATAAACAAGGAAAGGCAATTAAGTTTAATCAAGTGAGATCATTCCTCTGATAACCCCCACTTGAAAGCCCACCGAACGCCCCCAATAAAGTTCTTCAATGAAGCCTAAATTATCCATCTAATATGTAACTAAGCAAGAAATGATCTCAGAAAAATAGTTAAGCTGAGTTCAACTTGTAGTGAAGCCAATGCAATCTGTTCTGTTTGTTACTCGATGAAGCAATTGTAACTGACATTATTGTTTTGCAAACAACTGTACCAATCATGTCTGAAACCAACTTTTCCATGAATAAAATAGGTAGATCATGTGAGAGCAGAGAGAAACCTGCTAGCAGAGGTGGGGAGCCACTGCATAGTGAAGCTGTACTACTCATTCCAAGATGACGAGTACCTGTATCTCATAATGGAATACCTTCCAGGTGGCGACATGATGACCCTCCTCATGCGTGAAGATACTCTCTCTGAGAAAGTGGCCCGCTTCTACATTGCTGAGACTATTCTCGCCATAGAATCCATCCATAGGCACAATTACATCCATAGGTACATTCCTCGCTGCTTGTTTAGAGGCTGATGTATCTAAACCTTGGTGCCAATCAGGCTCCATTCATTAAAAAATATGGACCGCTTACCCTTTTACCTTATTTAGATTAATTAAAAGTGCTGAATAATTTGGCAGGGACATAAAGCCGGACAACCTCCTACTAGACAAGGATGGGCACATGAAGTTGTCAGACTTTGGGTTGTGCAAGCCGATTGACTGTTCAAAGCTGTCGACGCTGAATGAAGACGAGCCAATGGCTGATGAAAATTTGAGAGAGTCAATGGATATTGATACTCCCGACTCAGCCAACAGTGGCAGAAGGTGGAGCAGTGCGCATGAGCAGCTTCAGCACTGGCAGAGGAACCGTCGAAAATTGGTGCTCCTTTTATTGTGTCTTTTCATTCTGCAAAATCATAATCACAATGAAATGCTTTTCAGTTTCCACCAGGCTTGGTTTCAACCTCTATTAAAGATAAAGAACACAAACAACAATTTCTTTCTTGTTTGATTTTCAAATTGCTTTAATGTTGGGTGCTGCAGTTGCCAAGAAAGTTTGGTATGAATATTTTCTGTGCATGTATTTTCTTTCCAAGTACAAAATATCCATCCAGACATTACCAGGAAGTTATATATTTTACTTTTGTTATTTCCATTCACATTGATGTCTTTGATGAGTTTTTTAATCTATTTTTTTCAAACTTTTTGGTTATGTAGGCTTTTTCGACCGTTGGGACACCTGATTATATTGCCCCAGAAGTGTTACTGAAGAAAGGATATGGCATGGAGTGTGATTGGTTAGTGAGCTAGACTAACGTTGTTGATATATTTGTCTCTGGTTTGATATTAGGTTTCTTTGTATTTTTCTCATGATCTGTAACCATAGATTTTTGCACATTATTATTTATTCGTTGCTTTTACATTTTTGGCAGGTGGTCTTTGGGTGCAATAATGTACGAGATGCTTATTGGCTACCCTCCGTTTTATTCGGATGATCCCATAACTACATGTCGAAAGGTTAGTAAATATCTTTTCACCAGCTTGATCTTGGGTCTATCAGTTTTAAGAACTTCAGCCTGGGCATAAGCTTACTAAAGGCTTCTACTTTTGAGTTCTGGCCCGTTTCCAACAACAACAACTAAGCCTTTAGTCCCAAACAAGTTGAGTGCATATCCTCTGAGATATCTCAATTTTTGCGTGACCAATGTGTCTGGTGCCTATTCAGGGATAGTGCATGGGCCAGTATTATTTGTGCTTTGAGATACGTGCAGAACGTATTTGAATGGTTGAGATTTTCCAAAAAAAAAAACACTCAAAAGTTTGAGATATCTCAGAGGATGCGAATTCAACAAACAAGTTGGGGTAGGCTAGAAATGAAACCCAACCGGAGTCACAAAACCAAGGTAGATAGTAATAAAAAAATGGGAGGGTTTCATTTCCATAAAAAAAGCTGTATTTTACGTTCCGTTTTCTCAATCAAAAGCACTCAAATTGCATGACATACCGCCATCTTGTGAGTTGGTTCATAAGCCCTTGGTTAATTGTAAAGTAGCTATATCTAGAGCATGCTACATAGGGACTATCAAATAATGTATTCAATTTTAAACACCTTGGTATTATATTTCCTTACAATTTTTAACTGCCTTAGTATGATTCCTTACATTTTTCCTTTTCAATTTAATAATTCAGATTGTTCACTGGAGAAATCATTTGAAGTTTCCTGAAGATACCCAACTATCTGTAGATGCAATTGATCTCATGACTAGATTACTTTGTGATGCAGAACACCGGGCTGGGGTTGAGCAAATTAAGGTAGCTTTATAACAATGATGAATTCTTTAACATGTAATATCTCCTAGCCAATACTCATCTTTATCTAATTTTCTTTAATTTTTTTCTTCTGAAAGGCGCATCCCTGGTTTAGGCATGTTCCTTGGGACAAGCTGTATGAAATGGATGCTGCATTTAAACCTCAAGTCACTAGTGAACTTGACACTCGCAATTTCCAAAAGTTTGAAGAGGTATTTTTTTATACTCTTGATTTTTTTTTATAAGACTTGATTTTTATTGTTAGTTTTATTAAAATTTATTTCCTAATTTTGCTTTGATTTTCATTTTGCACTGTAGGTGGACCCACCTACTCCAATGCGAACTGGCTCTGGGCCTTCACGAAAGGTAGCCTTTGCATTGTTGAATCCCTTTAATTGAACAATAACAGTATTGGTTAGATAGCCAGAGTTAACGGTACCTAGAAGAAACCCCAAACCATTAACAAGCTGCAACTAATATGGGCATGTGCTATCTGGTTCTTTCTTTTGTTTGTTCTGATACTGTCGAATAAAGTTGTCTTTTCAATGTAAAGTTGATTAGCAGAACATAGCATAATTTAGGGGCTAATATGTATATGCTTATTACGTTTTGACAGCTACTGACCTCCAAAGATCTAAGTTTTGTGGGATATACCTACAAGAACTTTGATGCCATCAAAGGCCTGTACCAATCTGGTAATTCTTTTATTTTTTAATACCTAAACCTTAGTTACACAGGAAGTGAGTTGTGCAGTACCTGACCGATACAACTAAATTTTTTTCGGGTTATATTACATGGTACTTAAATATAATGTTGTTTCCTTGATTTCAACATTTGAACAACATGCTAAAACACCAAAAACAGAAAATAAAGTAATGATGATATTTGGTTCCTGTGTGATACGAGTCACAGCATACTGGAACTATATTGGAACGACTATATCAAATGGTCAGTATATTGCCCAAATCAGGTGTAGGATCCTTGCATAAAGTCCTTCCCATACTAGTTTAAATCAATAATATGTACATTTTCTTAAATTGATATGTACATTTCATTCAATTAATATGTACATTTTTGTCTCACCTATTTCATTCAATTAATATGTACATTTTCTTAAATTAACTGAAATTCAGACATGCAAAGGAGCTCTTCACTGACTCGGCCTTCAATTGGTTCAATATTTGGTAGGTATACAGTTATGCATTTTCCTTTTACTAATTAAATTTGAGTTACTTTAAGGATGCAATGCGATACAATGAACTTGTTAGATGTTAAGTATCCCGCCTGACTGGCTGTGTAAATGTGAACTTGTTATTGTTTAAACCTCAGTTATGTGTATATTTTCTGATAAATTGTAGTGTATTTTGTTCTTTCAATTGATTTTCTTCATTTGTTATAAAAACACCAGGGCCAACAGAGATGGAGATCTCCTCAAATGGAGGGTCTGCAGAGAAGTATGAAAGAATGTCACCTTAATTTAGCTCCGTGTCTCGTTCGCTCTCTCAACCTTCTGTATTATTTGTTCGTCCTTTTCTCAATGCATGCACCCTTTTGTGTGGCTGTCTGTGTGGAATGTGCCTGGTCTTTTTTCTAGTCAGGTTCCCTGCCCGTCTTTCTCCGCCTTAGCCTAAGAAAAGAAAACTAAGAATTATTCTCATTCTATGATAGCCGTAAAAGAGCCTTTAGTTGTGTAAAATTATGTAATATAGACATTCTTCAACAAGACCCCTATTGGAGAGAGTCTTTGATAGATGAGAGGTTTGCCAGGGGTTGTTTTGTGGTTGCGGGGAGGGGGGCTTAAAAAGGGTAAAATTGCACTGGCTGCCCAGGTCGGCGCAGCAAATTGTGCCTTCTCTAGTGGCAGGTTGTGGTCTTGGTTGATTGGTACTTGCATTTTCTCTTTGTTTTTTTTTTTTAATTTTCCTAATTACAATAAGATGGGTTAAATCTGCATTTATCAGATTGTTTTATCCCAGCTATTTGTTTGTGCTCATCTGGAACTGAATTATAAAAAGTTGTTTATGTTTGGCCTGGTATTTGTTGGGGCCTTGAAACATTGATTAGGGTATTGTATCTTTGGATTCGTTAGGTGTGTACTTTGCTGAATTTTCTTCGGAGACTTAGTATAGCTTGGTAGATTGTTTGGTTATGATAAATGGTTGTTAATCTCAGCTTCTTGTCCAAATAGGAGGATTAGCCCAAAAGTTGTATTTGGCAGTCTTTGACATATTATTCGTTTTGTATATTAGGAAATTATTTTGGCAGCCTTGATATACTGTTTTTCATGTCTTGGCATTTAAAACTCTTAAGAGTTGGCAACATTTCTTTTTTGTTTTATATCATCCTGTGAGATATTGGACATTCTTTTTTAATTTTGATGAGCATGGTTTGGGAAGGTTTCTGTTTCATATGTGATTTGGTCACTAAGAATCTCAGCTGAACGTTTGTTTTTATTATTATTATTATTATTATTTATTTTTTATTTTTTTGAGAGGAACCCGTAGGCTATTTTTTGACAGGAAATAGTTGTCATTACATCAGAGCCTTACATGGATAGATAAAATGATTTAAGTCAACCACTACATCTAAACTAAAACATGAAGAAAAATTAAAAACTAGAAGTAACAGTTTGCAAGTAGAAGGAAAGTCTAAATTAGATGTAAAAAGACTATGGGGGCTGAAATGTAAAATGTACAAATATTCCTTCTCTCTGTCTCCTCCCTCCTGCGTTTTAGGTTCGCCAAAAAAAAAAAAAAAACCCGCGCCGATCCCCTGCAGCTCGAACCCCCGCCGCCTCTGTGACCACCACCGTTGGAAGGCCCCGACCCTGACCCTGTTGGAAGACCCGCTTCTCTGACCCCCGTCAGTAAGTTGTAGAATAAATAATTCTTAAATTGTCCGTTATTTTGTTCACACCTGTTTGATTTTACTTCGATTTTTAAAGTGATGCATGCGTTGGTTTCAATTTTATAGATTTTTGGGACTAATTTTTTAATATAACTGTTTTTGCTTCGATTTGGTCATGTAAACTTTGTAGCCTAATTCAAACAAGTCTATACATGTTAATGAAACATGTATTAATCTTGAGCCTGGATCAAACTATGATTGGAAATAATATAGGCACCTCACTTGAAGCCTGACTTGTTTTTTTTCTCGGCTCATATAATATCAGTAAGAGCTTGAGGCAAGCTTAAACTAAACTGAACCTGGATTTGGGTTTAATACATGCTCGATGCTACATTTATCTGATTTTCTCTGTTAATCACATTATTATGTGTAAGAATTCAAGTCTGGTAAAACTTAGAAGAAAAATGGTTAATCACATAGATATCCTTCCCATCATTGATTCTGTACTTTCTGTTATTGTTATCTTCAAGTGCTGTCCGTTGGATGCAACATGAGATGCATGATGGTATCAGAATACTTTTTGCTTCAGTTTTATTTCTTTATTTTGTACAAGTTTGCCTAAATTGCCTTATTACAATTGCCTTGTTGAATATTAAAAACCTGCCGGTAACTGATTGCATCCATTAAATGGCATTTCAAAGGAGATTACTTCACGCTAGTTCTTTTGCGATCAGACCAAATAATATATTCCCTCTTTCGAAGAAATAAAAAAAATAGCACTCTTTTATCTTCTGTTTGGAAAACACAATTTTAATTTATTATTTGAAGAGTATTATTTTTACATTATTTCTTCTTGATTGATAAAAAAAAAAAAATCTATTAGCTACTTAACATAATTAGCTACAAACTAGTATGAATTATATCACCAATCTACAATGTATTGGAAATCAGATTTAATTATGTCTTGTAACGACAGTCCATCCTCCTGCCTCTTTGAGTTGGCCAGCTGGCGGTAGAGGCTGTGCAGGTTCCTTACCATTGTACTACAATTCGTTAGTTATTAATTCTATGTTGGTTAATTATATTATTAAACCGGGAACATTTAGTATGCCTTTTAGATTTATACCCGTTCAAAATTAATCCGATAGAGGTTAATCTTGAATAGTTTCCGTTTTGGGACTGCTCTTTGAATGTTTTGTCTCATTTAGGATGTGAAGAAATGTATGTGGTTCTAGTATTTAAGAAAAAATTAGTATCATTTTTCCTTATTGTTCCTACGAGTACGTATTGAATTACATGTCCAAAATGATGTGTTTCTAACGCGTACTCGGGGAACTAATGGGAAATGCTGCCGAATTTTTCTTAAATACTAAATCCACATACATTTCGTCACTACTGAGACATACATTCAAAGAGTGGGATAGGATTGTACACCGGCCCTGTGTAAGCCCCAAAAGACTAATGAGTTTGGACTTATTAATATTTAATGACATTATTTCATTGAAGTGTGAAAATAGTAAGCAAGGCATAACTTTAAGTTTAGTTTTGACCTCGTGTGCATTTCTTCAAAAATAGGGCCTTATCTAGAGAGCATAATCAACACAATAGGGCGAGCAAAATCAACAAAATAGGGCCTCGGAGCGAGCATAATCAACAAAATAGGGCCTCATCTAGAGAGGGTTCCTTCCACAGGCTCAGTGAACATGCTGGTTCACAAACAAATATTCGTAAGATGTTTTATTTCATCAAAACAATTAATTTCAATTTAAGTTTACTCGAACTAACCTTGATAATTTTATTTGTGTTGAAATGTTTATTCATAATAGGAGAATGAAAACCAGCGAGAGCCCATGTGGTCTGACAAGCTGTTCACGCCGACGCATACCAGCAAAAAGACGGGGCAATTTTGTTCCACGAGGGCGAAAAAGGCATAGGTAATAGAACATAACAATCTTTTATTAATATTCATTCTTTGTTGTACTTACTTTATTGTTGTTTTATTTTATAAATTTTGCAGGAAGACTACGGTCGGGATATGAGCGCAAAGTATGGGCCTGATCGAGCCCTTTGGCCCTCTTTTGACGTAGACATCTAGTACGCCAACATAGACAATAATACTCACGGCGATAACTATGGTCTTAGTGCTCTAGGTAAAATACACATACTTAAAATTATAAATTTGTATTTAAATTTTGTAATGTAATATTAATTATCTTATTTTTAATTTTTCAAGCAAGACGAGATCGCTGTTTCGTCCAGGTGGGTCCTAGACGTCTTCTTCGCAATTACAATCGCAATAATATTCTTCGGCGCCGCCTCCTCTCAGGCAAGAAGACATACATGCGATTTTAGGTAAGGTGTTGGGCGTGCTTCAACCACAGATCAACCAATTTATGGAGGAGTTAAGGCGTAGCGTGAGATGTTTTTCGTCTCATCTGGTACGAAATCTGATTTTTTGGTATGTTTCAATCAAATAAGGAAACCAAGTATGGCAAATTAACTAACGGAACAGTAAACTCCTAAAAATTAAAAACCCTAAACCCTAAACAGTAAACTCTTAACATTAAACCCTAAAAATTTTAGTTATATTCTCACAGGGAGGCTCTAGCTCGCACCATGCATCGAACCCCGATGCTCAGGATGACAGTGGGGATGATATCGGAGATGACTATATCTAGTTTTAGGACATTTCGTATGAGTTTTAGATATTTGATTTTTATGTCGTACTTTAGATATTTATTTTTATATCGTACTTTAGATATTTTATTTTTATGTCGTACTTTAGATATTTGATATTTGATGTTTATGTAGTACTTCAGATATTTCATGTTTATGTTGTTTTGTGAATTGCTTGGTACGTACCAATTAAATTGCTTTTGAATTCCTTTTAAATTGTTTGGTGCTTGTTACGTTTTGTACCAGTATTTCATATTATATATTTGAATTGCTTGTGAATTGTTTGGTATGTTTCGTACCAATTGGGGCTGGAGAAAAATAAATGAACATAATGGGTTCAATGGTTTTTATATTTGTTTGATACATTTTGTACCAACTTGGAAAAAAAATAACAAAAAAAATAGTAAAAAAAAAAAAATCACCCTTTTGCGACCGATTCTGAGCCCATCAGCGACCGTCCAATCGATCTCTGATGGTCTTCCGCCACGTTAGCATATAGCATCAGCGACCGATTTTATCGGTCGCTATAGGATCATGTGCGACCGGCGCCTTACCCTTCAGCGACCGGTGACGTCAGCGGAGAGAGCATCAGCAACGGAGCAACTGCGACCTTACCCTTCTGTGACCGATTTGGCTGGTCGCAGAAGGGTTCCGCTGCTGTAGTGAACTGGGTTTTGCTAAAAAAAACTCGCATGGACGCGATACTCGGGTGAAACTCGGATCGGACACGACCGATACCGAGTTGACTCGGAATCGGCCGAGTTTCCAAACCATGGGTACCAAGGTCATTGTCTGGTGTATGTTTGATCTGATGTTCTCAAGTCTATCAAACCCATGAACCGAAGATCTAGCAATTCAATAAACTGATTCAATCGAGTCCACTACTACTCAAACGATTAATCAGTTGGTTCTTTCTCTAATTAAGCAGCTAAATAATAATGCAAAACTATAGAGTAAACATAAATAGAGATGAGAGCGAAGAACACAAGAGTTGGTAATGATGCTCGACTAGGTAAGGCTCCAGAGATTCGAAATCACTAACGGTGCACCAAAACTGATAAAGGTTACAACATAAGTTCGATTTCCCCTTTCAAAACCGATCAATGGACTGCAATTAACTAAAGTAAATCTCTCAATAACCTATACAAATATCTAGCCCAAGATTATCAACAATTTTCAATCAAGTACTTCTTGTTGGAACTAGTAACAAGCACGGGGTCGAGCCAAACACAAAACAATGTTGTTTCACCGTTAGCAATTAATATTGTTTGATACTAGTTCCAAACTGTGCTGTACCCATGCTTGGCTGGCTTAATTTTTTGTTGTTGTTTAGTACATTCGTCACTGGTATTAGTTGGTACTTGGTACAGTGCTCTATTCAGTCGGATACATTGTTCTGTTCTACCATTGGTACCAGTCCATTAATTAATTAAGGAGTTTATATATGCAAATTATTATAATATGTTGCTGGTACAAATTAAGGAGTTTATATATGCAAACTTTCAATAATTTAGTTTAATTCTGGCACTATTCATGAATTTCATGGTCTATTTTATAATTTTTAGCTTTATGCAACATTTCATGGCCTTTTCAGTAAAGTTCTAACATGTTGTACTACAATGGGTGAATTCTAGTAAATATTGGGATATGTAGTGTAAATTCTCGGTTTTGCCCCAAAATTTAATAATGCATGTGGGTTATGTTAGCTCTAAATTTAATGATGCATGTCTGGCTATTAATTAATTGGCATTGCATGTGAGGCTTGTAATAATTACTTAAATGTTTCAACATGCAAGAAACTTGCTTGTAAAAAATTAAAAGTCAACTGTCAATCACTATTTTCGAAAAACAAAATTATTTAAAAAACAAGTTAACTGTCTATCGTGACAAAACATGACAACATGTATGAATTCCCTTATTTAAATTTTTTTTTTGATGCCATATGTATTAATATATATCATCTGTGTTGCTTAATTCAAAAGTTTTGTTTTGATTTTCATTAATGTTTTGAGCACTAATTTCTTATATAGTTTTTATCGAGTTAGGCTATTATACAAATGATCATTATATTTCGGTTAAAATATAAATACTTCAAATTATGAACGTTCAGTCTTAAATCATAATGTTATGTATGTCTCTCATCTCATCATATATTTTCATCAGGCTTGATTTAGCAGGATGTCAGGAATAGTAGATTATGTTTGACAGGTTATATTAAGTAGGAAGAATTTAGTATTTAGTATAGAGTATTTTAGGAGATGTCATTTATAGATTTCTCTTTCTAGAGATTTATGTTATTACAATTAAGTTTCCTCATAAAATTTTTGTCTCTTATTTCTGACCTCTCCTTAGAAACCCTAATAAATTGGTATCAGAGTCTGGTTCGTCGCCGACAGCCGGTCGACGATTTCAGGGTTCTTTGTTTCCGCTGCTGTTGTTGAGGGTTTTCATATTCGTCTCTGTATCGTAGGAGAAGCATTCAGGCGCCAGGTGTTTCCTCTGCGCACTCGTGATCCACGTAAAGACCAAGCAAGTAGAGGTGCCATTCTTTAAAGATGGTAGAAGGTACATCCGTTAAGGTCCATATTTCAGGCAATACCATACTTTTCAATGACATGGAGAGAATTGGCATCAAGATGGACAATGAGGATGGGAGATAAAAGGGGAAGAACTTGACTTCATCATCGATCCAGTCGAGCTCTAAGCACAAGAACCTAATTTACAACTATCGCAGGAAGATAGGACACATCAAGGTCGGCTGTTTTGAGATCAAGAATAAACAAAAGACATACGAGAATGATACTTCTTCAGGCTATCCTAACTTAGTTGAATTCAAGATAATTATGTGTGTTTAGGAGTTTATTTTAGGGTTTTGTTTCAGAATGAGATTTCAAGTCAAGGGAGGATTGTTGTGTATGTCTCTCATCTCATCATATATTTTCATCAGACTTGATTTAGTAGAATGTCAAGAATAGTGGGCTATGTTTGGTAAGCTATTTTGAGGAGGAAGAATTTAGTATTTAGTATAGAGTATTTTAGAAGATGTCATTTATAGGTTTCTTTTTTTAGAAATTTATATTATTATAAATATATCTCATTTGTACTCTATGTATTAATGAAATAAAAAATACAATTAAGCTTCATCATAAAATTTCTGTCTCTTATTTCTAACCTCTCCTTAGAAACCCTAACACATAACAAGTCTGATATTGCTGATTACCTCTAATTAGTCTGGTACTTCTATTACCTAACACAAGACTGAGACTTTAATTTGTTTTCTTTGAAATATGAAAATGATCTAAATAATACCAGATGTGCATTTTTTAAATGTGGGAATAGCTTTTGTCAGAATAGTAGTACAAGTATTAACTATATGATCAATATATGTACTTATAGAGATAAAATATTAATATATATCAAAATTAACAAATTTATTATCCTTCAAAACTTACTAAATTTTCATCTAAAATGAAGTTGAATTATTTTAATAATATGTGGTGTAGCTTTCCTCAAAGATCCAGTCAAGTTTTGCCAAATGTTGAATCACTTTGCAAAAGCAATACAACCAATGAATAAATTTAATAAATTTAAACCTTAAACCATAAATTTAAATCATAAAGCCCAAATTTAATAATGTATTTAGGATGTTAGGCTAAATGAAATTAATAAATTTGAACTTGCTTGTACAAATTCAAAGTCAACTGCCAATTCCTCTTTCCCAAAAATATAAAATTCATCATTAAAAAGCAAGTCACCTGTATGTTCAATCATGACGCGAAATGAGAATGTATTAATTCCCTTAATCCATTACTTATGAAGCAAATAAGAGATTATTTGCATGCCATATGGACGTCCATACAAGTCCACAACTATAAATGACACTTCAGAAGTAATGTTTGGAAGTTCATTACTGTTTTGAGCTCTAATTACTTTTTATATAGTTTAATATATCGAGTTAGGTTACTGTATAAATAATTATAATTCAATCAAAATATAAAGAGTCCAAATTATGGTATCTCATATTTGGATGGTTGATTCATCCCGTTCAATATTTTCTACTTCAAAATCTTATAGAACACCAAAACAATTAATAAATATTATTGTTATTATTTTTAATTAGTTTTACTACATTTTCAAATTTTTAAAAAATGGACCTCAAATAATACAAAAATAAGAATGTTAGAATATAGAAAAAGATTCATATTTAAAAAAAATAAGAAAACAGCAAAAAAGATATAAATTATAAAATTTGATATTGTAAAAGATTTTGATACGTAGAACATGTCGAGTGATTTGGATCAACCATGGGACACGAAAAATAAAAATTTAAGTAATTTATATTTCAGTCTAAATACAAATAGAAATGTTAGTATAAGAGTTTTATCGCCAGCAGATATATCAATCTGGAAATTAGTTGGATAAAAAAATGCTTTGATAAAATTTCTCTTTTGCTTTATACTTACCTCATATTGACCGCATCTCTGGGGTCAATTTTTATTTTTTTGATGGTTGGTGGCAAGCTGCCACTAATAATTGGATTGGTATATATAAAAAGTTTATTTACAAAAGTTGGCCATAACGGCCAGAAAGGAAAAGAAAGGATAAAGAAAAGCTCAGAAATAAAGCTGAGAGGAAGAAAAGTTGGTCAATTTTTAATTTCACCATAGCTTTAACCATTGATTAAGTAGAACTGCAGGAAGATAGAATGTCACGCAATTGAAGAAAATTATATAAACCCTCGATCGTCCACTCAACCAACCTGTGCTTATGAAACTACAAAATTATCAAAACACGAAACATAGCGACAAAATACCCTCTATCCTATCCACTTTTCACTCCAAATGGAGAATCTTATTTTGTGCCCAAGTTAGTTTCTATTGGCCCGTACTACCATGGACGAGAAAACCTCAGACGCATGGAAGATTTGAAACTCCGGTGCATACCAGAAATTCGGGAGATGCAGAGAATACAGAGAAACCATGCAGCCCTTCCGAAGCATGCATCCGCCGTTCCATCTATAATGTGCCTCTCGAGCCATCTACTGAGGGGGAAAGGGGCATTGATGATGAGTCTCTCACGGTATTTGAGCATTCGGGAAACAAAGCTCGTGGTTACTATAAAGAAGAGTTCAACCATAGTGCCTTCCCCCCCTTTAATACTGTCCTTGAACCATTTATTTACTTGGATATGCCATGGAGAATCAATCATGATGCAATGTCTAGTGAAGCAGTTCATTTGCTCGACCTTTATTGGAGATGCTCCATGTCACCTCCAATGTATAGGGAACTTTGTGAGCTGGAAAGAGATCTTTCTAACCCGGAAAGACATTGTTCTGAGCAGGAGCAACCGAGCTGGGCAGAAATCCACCTCTCAGATAATGCACCAATGGTGATACCAAATGCAACAGAACTTCAAAAGATGGTAGGTATAGAATTTAAGAAATTTAAAGATAAAGGTCATTTGGATGTTTGTTTTTCCAAAGGCATCATGCGGATGCCACGCCTGAAGATTGACGCAAGGCAGATAACCCTATTAAGAAATCTCATTGCCTTTGAGAACTGCATCTTACCCAGCATGCGAATTATTAGCTGCTACATGAAAGTGATGGATGCACTCATCGATTCTGAAAAGGATGTAGAGTTACTTCAGAAATGCAGCGTTATCTACAACACACTGAGCAACCATGAGATGGCCGCCACTTTCTTGAATGATATTGGTAACTTTTGTTTCATCGACTACAAGGCAAATCGTTTCGTTGGTTTGTATAAGAATGTGCAGGAATACTACAACTCAAGTTGGAAGCGTAGAAGGGCGAGCTTGCAACAAAAATACTTCAGTAGCCCATGGGCAGGCATGTCGGTGTTTGCAGCTGTAATCCTGCTATTGCTTTCTCTAGCTCAGACTTTTTACGCTATTTATGGATATCATCACCCAAACAACGGCAGCCCCGGAAGCCACTAATTTCGGCAGGCCCATAATTACGTAGATGATAATTTCGATTATTGTAATACTTTTACTTAATATGCCTGTAATATTGTTAATTTTTTTTTATGTTTGCATTTTGTTTGGTTTGCTCTTGTATCCAAGTTTGTCCTCTATATATTTGCTTCCCATTGTACCATTATTATGTTTAGCATTTGGAGTTGAAATTGTCATCAATGTACTCTGTTGGCACTTTTGCTCCCTTTCTGATTTATTTATATGTAGCCCTGATTGTACTTTTTTTTTTCTTTTTGGTGGAAATGCCCTTAGGCTTAAGCATAATTGTTTCTATTAACATATAACCCTCATTGTACTTTGTTGTCTTGTGCTACTGTACATCTAAGCTTAGAGCACTTTACATATTATGCTGGTTTTAGTTTTAAAGAAATCAATTATCTTAAAAAAAATTATGCCAATGAATAGCACTCAAGGTTATGATAAATCTTGTATGCAGCATGTAATGGTTATGATAAAACTTGCATGTACTATTAACAGATCCTTTTAACTCTTATTATTTATTGTACATACTTTTTATAAAACAAAAAAATTTAGATATTCTGTATTTTTAAATTTTGCATTTCTATTGATTGAAATAAAAGAATTAATTACTTTTAGCCAATCAATATAACAACAAGGGCTACACTCTCGTTTTTCTCAAAAAAAAAAAATACTAATTCAAATAGTTGACAATAATAAAATTAAAATTCCTATAAAATATTTTTGGTACATATACTTTTAATTGTCGTACTTGTGTCGTATTGAATATAATATTTGTATCCGTATTTGTACAACATAGATGTTGAAAACAAACAAATAGTAAGAGTGAAGCATAGTATGTTTTTTGCTTTTGCAAAAGGTCAATGACATTGAATTTCTACAATTAATTATTATTCAAGATCTCTATTTTGAAAATAATTAAAGTCGAAATCTCTGTTTTGAAAACGTAAACTAAATTAAAATAAATTCCAAATGGGCAAATTGTCCAATACATTCGGTAGCAGGTGACTAGACCAATATGCCCACATCGAAGTAAAAGATATATAAAAAATTTTAATAAACAAATGAATAGACGCAAATTGAGGACAGAGTAGGAGGTGAGAAATTTTTATTTTATTAGAAAAATAAAAAAATTGTAAAGAGCAGAAAGATAGGTGGAAAATTTTCGATGAAATGGAAGGAACAATATATTTGATGTGTGGCCAATCATGTGGTTTGCGGTTTCTTATGATGGATAACAGAGACTGTGTGACCAACTATGCAGCACTGGGATACATTTCAAAACCGCACTAAATATATGATTAAAAAATAGTTAGGTTCCTTTCATGCCACGAAAAAAAATACAACAACATATACATCAGAATTAACACAATGGAATAATTTTTTTTGAAATAGTACCTCTCTTATAATTTTTTTCACACAAATTAACTCGAAGATTGGTAAAATTACATGAAAATTGTCATTCCGAAAGACTGGTAAAGTTACAATAAGAACTGACATCAGAAACTTACAGAATGTATATACATACCTCTCAAGAACAACAATCGCTCTCCGGGCCCGGGTGGGCGCACGATGGCCTTATTGTTTTAACCTAAAAGTGCGACGTTCAAGGAGAAAGGGTAGACGATCATGAAGAAGCCGTTATAACGACGGCCAAGAAGTTGTTGTAACGCCAGCCAAGAATCTGGTGCCATCATGAAGATCCAACAGCAGGCGATCATCGCGGTTGAAATCCTGCCCTCCAATAAAGAAGTGGTTTTTAATGCAGCAATGCCAGGTCATGCACAAATTAGCATTGCCGTGACAACTCTTCTAGCAGTGTTCCAAATTTGAAATCTCTTCCCGCTTCAGAGCCGTTATAACAGCCAATTAACACATAGCCAGCCGTCATAACGCCAGGCAAGTATAACCGTTCCATGACACCGGCGTTATAACGCCCATTTTAAAATGCAATGTGGCGTTAGTAACGCCATACACCAATTACTTTGCCAATTCAGCAACTTAATGGAATTCAATTTTAGGTCAAATGTTGGTCAGGGGATTACGCCCGAATGCTCATACCTATACATCATTAATTAAGGGTTTTATGGAGAGAAATATGGCAATTAAATGATGCTATCCACATGTGCACTACTACAAAAAAAGAGATTATACACGGACAATAAAGGAGAAGCTACACGGATTTCCTACCGTGTTTAAATCGAGAGTGTACGATTAGTTCAATAACTACACACGGACTTTTGCCCGTGTGCAATTTTAAAGATTCTACACGTATAACTTCACAAACAGCCGTGTACAAAGACCAGAATGTGTCGCTCTCCATTTTACCGAGCTACACGGATATTACCTAAAAAACCGTGTACGATTCTTTTTGTACACGGACTTTTAACTAAAAAACCGTGTAGCTTGACTCTTTCTACACGGACATTTAGTTAAATGTCAGTGTAGCTCTCCTCTTTCTACACGGACATTTAACTAAATGTCCGTGTAGCTCTTTTTTTTTCTACACGGACTTTAGTTAAATGTCTGTGTAGAAAGAACATTTTTTTTTTTTTTTGTATTTTTTGTTTTTCGGCTAGCCTCCAGTTTTGCTAGCCAGTTTTGTTACAGAACTATTCCAGATTTTTCAGATTTTCCATATTTTCCAGATTTCATATAACAAGAAATCCATATTTTCCAGATTAGCAATAAATCCATATTTTCCAGATTAGCAAGAAATTCATATTTTTCAGATTAGCCAGAAATCCATATGCAATAAATTATACAATATTCATATACACCAAATTATACAAAATTATGGAAATCCATGTTGAGCATTGCAAAATTCCGTTACAAACCACCTTGCCCACACACACCTGATATCGTCGATCTGCTCCTTGGTGTAATGCGGTTCCTTTGGCACATTCTACAATTACAATTTGGTATTAGTTAGTAACAAGAAAAGGTAGATGAAATACAGTTGCAAAAATGCATAAAAGATACATAAAAGACCCTAAAAATGCTAAAATTATAAAGAAAGGTCCAAAAGTTCAGATCCGACGGTTGGATCGCGAATCTGAGCCGAAAAATGGGCGAAACGGATCATAGATCAGTTTCGAATCCGGCTTTGGGTTGTGGAGTTCCTGTCAAAATTTCAGGCCGATCCGACGGACGGATCAAAAGTTACACCCCTTTTTCTGAAACATGCGCAGGCCCATATTGCATCACCTTACAAAATTGAGTGAATGTTTATAGCAATTTTATAATTTGATATAATTGAAAAAAAATTCAAACCAATTAAATTATTATTGCTTACTTGTTGACATAAGGGAAGATATCTTTGCACTTGTTAGCTGGGATATTTTCTTCGGGCTTACAAGAATCAACAATTATGCTCGTATTTAGGTAAGGCACAATGATTATCAGACACCAGTGCTTGCTGTGGGAGGATAAAAACTTCAAAGATGACAGATTCCAGCTGCTAGCCTTTAATTTGCGAAAATCAGATCTCAGTTCAAAACAGAGAGAGGGCGTATTAATTACTTGATCAAAACGGCGCTGGAAGGAGAAGTCTCTGGAAGAGAAGGGGCCCTTTTATATTGGATAAAACCCTACACGGCTTTTCTACACGGATTTATACTTAACAATCCGTGTAGCTCTGTCACAATTTATACACGGTTATTTATTAAAAAAAGCCGTGTAGCATTACCCTTTATACACGGATATTTGATAAGAAAACCGTGTAGCTCTCTAACTATTCTACACGGACATGTAACTAAAAACCGTGTAGCTCTCTTAATATTTGTACACGGTTATTTAATCAAATATCCGTGTAGCAATTCATACACGGATTTTTGTATAATATCCGTGTAACTCTCTCAATCTTTTCCACACGGTTTCTTTCCACACGGATTTTTGATCCCTAATAAACCGTGTAGCTCTCTCAAACAATTATACACTGATTTATAACTAAGTGTCCGTGTATAATTCCCCAATATTTTTTAGCCTTGCACAATTTCATATTTGACACACGGTTTTTATATAAAATTAGAAAAACCGTGTACAATGTGCAGTGTAGAATTAGCTTTTTTGTAGTAGTGGTGGATGGATAGCACAGGAGAGATGCACCCCAAATGTAATTGTCTATAATGTATTAATTCAAGGTCTATGCTCTAATGCTATTCTAGAGAAGGCCATGGCAGTTTTGTCTGTTATGAAAAACGATTGTTTTTATCCCAATGTGAGAACATATTCTATCCTAATTGATGGGTTTTCAATAATCGGAGATGTGCATGGTGCCAAGAATGTTCGGCACGTGATGTCTCGTAATGGTTGCAAACATAATGTGGTCGCATACACATGCATGGTGAATGCATTTTGCAAGAGCAATTTGTTTGATGAGGTGTATGATTTTAACTTAAGATGACCATGAAAATGGATCATAAATATTGCTAGCCCAATACTGTGACATATATAGCGCATTAATTAATCAAGGGTTTATGTGAAAACCGACAAGTGGGTCGTGCCATTAGATTGTTAGCTGAGATGCGAAGGTGTGGTTGTGTACCAAATACACGTACCTATAATATTTATCTTGATGGTCTTTTCAAGGAAGGAGAGCATAGACTGAGATGCTAAATGCAAAAACTGAGATGCTAAATTATTCAATGAGATGGTAAATGCAAAAACTGAGATTGATACAGTGATTTACAAGTTACAACACTGTTTTAGTAGGAAAGATGATAATTAACGGGCTTAGACCCGACCCGCTATAAGTTGGATTGTGCAAATGTGTACCTATTGAAGATGTGGCATGAGGGGATTTTGCCACGTGCAGTGCATTGATATGGGCCGCTTTTATAACCTTCGGTCTGCTAGGGTCAGTTCAGCTTGTTTGAAGAGTTATTTAATGAATTTGTGTGATGCCCAAAATTCTATCATATTCAATTAATAATTCTTGTAGCTAGTAATCAATTCCATTTATCAGGGTTTCTTATTAATTTATTTTCATAAGTTTATGTAAGACTAATTAGGAGCATCCGATGAAAACATAACAAAAAGCAATCCCAAGAAAGCAGCAAGGATTCTTTTGAAGTTTATGTTCTAAGAGTGAAGGTACATCGATCATATATGAAACAATTAGCATTACATATATTAACTGTACAATGTGCATAGTCAAGCAAACAAACCTGTTTTAATTTCTTTCTTTTTTTTCTTTATATATATTGCTTATATTCTTGCAATTGCTTATTATTCGCTCTTAGTTCCTTTTTTAATAGATGTAGTTTGTTTATTACTATTATTTTTGTTCAAATAGTATGAGAATTCTTGTAGCAGATTTTCTTCCGGCAACACTTAATTGATGGACCTTTATATAATGCAGCCTCTTACTGGTAAAATATTAGACTCAACCTGCAACTGAGTTTTGTACATAGATCTGAATTTGCAAATGAGTAGACATACAAAATAGAGAAAATTTTATTTTGACTATATACATATATAATCTATAAACTCAATTCTACCCTTCAAAAGCAGCCTGATGAGCGTTATATATGGATGAATGCATCAATGACACATTAATAAACAACCCACTTTTTCGTTTCGGGGCACGCTTCTGAGAAATGCTATGGCCATGTATTCTAGCTCCATAGCAATATGAAAAATGTAATAGCATCACCCACGTGGTTAGAAAGACCCCCACGTGGTTAGAAATTGCATCACCCAGCACTAGATTAACAAAGAAAAAATGGAAACAATATATAGCTCAAATTGGAAATTCAAGTGTAATAGCTGTCTCAAAAATAAAACAGTGCTTAAGCATATCGCTCCAAAAAGTTTAGATAAATTTCATCAACAAAAATTCCTTGCATCGATCATTACCAATATCAGAGAAAATGGTAGGCCAAACGCTCAGCGTTCCTCTGGAAAGCTCTGGGCTAAGAGAATTGTGTAACTTCAAAGTCGGTTGATTTACGACTTCTCTTGAAACCCTATTTAGAAGAAAGCAATTCTAGTTAGTAATTAAGTATGAGTGAGGCTACGGTGCTATGCATATATAGCACGGACTGGGTCCGTGTTACGGCTCAAAATTTGACTTTTTAAAATCCTAACAGTCGATCCGAACCGTTTAACATGATTATAAAATGAATATGTACTTGCAAACGAAATTTTACATTTTTTCGAAATTTTTTTTACTATTTTTTCGAAAATCACTTGATCTGAATATTCTAGACCATCCAAAAACAGCCTATCTAAAAAAATAGTACAAAAATTCGAAAAAATGTAAAATTTGGTTTGCAAGTACATATTTATTTTATAATCATGTTGAATGGTTCGGATCGACCGTTAGGATTTTGAAAAGTCAAATTTTAAGCCGTAGCACGGACCCAATCCGTGCTATGCATAGCACCGTAGCCTCACTCATTAAGTATATATTCTTGATACTTTTAACTATATATAATCAGGTTTTTATCAGATCTATCCTACGTCTGTTTATTTTGTAGCTTTTTGTTTTTCACCCTTCTATTTATCTATTTATTAGTCTTCCAATTATGCATTAATTATTGCTCGTGTTTTTAATCACTGTCGGAATTATTTTGTGCAATTGACAGGACAAGAGACCGACTCTACCAGACATTAACATATTCATTGTATAATTATTAACTTACAAGGAAGTCTTTGAGCGCCTCTTTTCTCTCTCGGGCGGAGCAATAGCACCCACCACCGGAACCTGGCAGATAGTACGTCACCGACACCGCCGCTTCCCGGCAAACTGGAAGACCGCCACCGACGCTCAACCTACCAAAACCGCTGTCTACACGCCTTATGCAAAACCCACATATGCTCAAGTCCTCACCAAAACCAGTCCTACTCCTACACCACACACCACCAACCCCACCTCCCCGAGAACCACCAGTCCTACTCCTACACCACACACCACCAATCCCAGCTCCCCGAGAACCACCAATCCCAGCTCCCCAAGAATCGCCAACATCTCTACAACCTCCACTAGACCAAACTCACCGGCAACACCAACCGACACCTCTTACTATGTGTCTCCCCATAGCCCAACCTACCTGAGATTCCCACCCTCCCCCTCTTACACTGAATGGAAAGGACGCTGTTTTAGGTGTTGCAAAACAGGACACACCAAAGCAGTATGCAGAAACCCTATGAAGTGTGGCCGTTGCTGGTCCAACGGTCATGTAGGAAGTCGTTGCAGGAATGAGATAGTCCAACCGGCAAACAGGGCGCCCCTCCAAAGAGAGGTTACCAAACCTCGTGGTGAACCGGGGTTTGATGACTTACTCATTGACTCACTGCCAGAGGAAGTGCATATGCCTGAGGATAGGCCATTCAAGCTCCAGTGCTTCATCACCAAAAATGATGACCACTTTGATGAACTCACAAGGCTACAGCAGCGGGGGGTACTGTTCAATACTTACGAGCCTCAGCTTGAGCTCTCCATTGATAGGGTGGCGGCCTATGCGGTTAGAACGGGTCTTGTCAAAAGGGAGGAGATCCAGGTGGCTAAACTAGCCAGAGGTAGATACCTCATAGTGCTCCCAGCGGCACTCTCGATTGACACCTTCATTAAGGCCACGCCGACGGACATTTGGGATTTTGGCTTTACATTTCAGCCATGGACACCTCTGGAAGAGGCTGCCATCTCAATCCCTTCATACAAGCTGGTGGTCCAGCTCCTTGATATACCGGCATACCTATGGAAAGAAGAGACAGCCATCCAGGTGCTATCGACCTTTGGCACTTACTTGGGATCCATCGACCCGCAAGATCCGGCTGACCGGACGACATGGCTGGCAGTGGTGGCCACCGAGCTCAACAGGGTCCCACACAGTGTAGCGGTATTCATAGGTGGGCTAGAGCACACCATTTCTGTTCGGCCGGTGAAATGGAATCACGGCTTACTCTATACGCCGGCTGACCTCCCTCAGCTACCAACTCAATACACCAGACCATGTGCTTCCTCTTCCTCAGGAGACTCTTCGTCAGGGGAAGGAAACCGATGGGACCGATGGGACGATGATGAGCCAGTATATGTCAGCAGAAAAGTGCTTCAAGAAATATGCAAAGGCCGGCCACTCTCGGAGCTGCCGGAACCATTAAAAACCTTCATGGCGAGACAGGAGTGGGCTAACACAGCGACGGCCTCCGAACCGGTCACAGAAAATCCAGAACCGATCACACAAAATCCCCAACCGGCAACAGGTCCTCTCCTGACGAGTACAGTGGTACAACAGAATGACACACGCACCGTGACAAATTTTTCCCAACCGTTATTGCTGCTAGCTGGAGACATTAATATTGAGGCGGGTCACGGAAATACTTCACAACTAACCTTATACAGGGACCACACGCAGCCATCGCCACAGAAAAACCCATCTCCACCCCCAAATGCCTTCTCACTCAGAGATGGTGCACATACCCAACATGAGGCGGATCCGAATCGGCCTAACAATCACCCACCACACGAGCAGCCACAGCTTGAGACTCTCACATCACCCCTCAACAACGCCAAAGAAAAATCAGGGCCAAATGATGACAAGAAGCTTCTGATGCGTGACCGGTCAGGGGTGTCCTCCCTAGTACCTCTACAGCTGGTGGGCGCCAGATCCCAGAATGATTTCACCAGTGAACAAGACAAGGAAATGGAGACGAACCTAACTCTATCTCAATTGAGAGTGCAGTGCAAAAATAAAAGACAGCTGAGGGGATCAACTAGTGCCGCCCCACCAAAAAGAATTGCCTCGGCCTAAAAAGACAAAGGCCCAGAACTTGACTTAGACCCCAAAAATTTCCTGGACCGTAGTATCTCCTATGAACAGTGCCTTCATATAGCTGAACAGTGCGGGCTACAAAAGGAAGATGTTCTTCAAGCAATGGACTTAGATCAAAACCAGGAACAACAGGACCTCCAAAGCCAACTGCCCGTGGGAATGCAGGCCATCACTGGCGAACATGGACCTGGCCCTTCCCCTCATGATGTATTCGATTCTGATATACAACAGTAGAGTTCCTACACAGCTAGTATTAAGAAGAGGTGTTGTTAACCGTTTTTCATGAATTTTAAAAAATTAAGAGTCATGTCTTGGAATGTTAGGGGATTGGGAGAAGACTCAAAGTGTAATGTCGTGCGAAACACGATTAGGGAAGCTAGATGTGATGTAATAGGCTTGCAAGAAACAAAAATTAATGAAAGGGATTTAGATTATGTGTTGCGGGCCTTTCCTTCTTTCTTTGATAAACACATGGTGACCCTTGCGGCGCATGGCTCAAAAGGTGGATGTGTCATAGCTTGGAAACGCAACTATCAATTAATAAATTCTTGGAATACGAGGCACACGGCCACGGCTGTTCTTAGGCAAGTGCGATCGGGTCAGACATTCGTCGTTACTAATGTCTATGGCCCAAGTGCGGACGATGGAGAGAAGATGGCATTTATTGAGGAGCTTAGATCATTACATGGTCTGATTAGCCACCCATGGATTCTTCTGGGGGATTTTAACTTAGTTCGATGGTACTCTGATAGATCGGCAAGCTTTCGGGGATACAACTTGATGTGTGCTTTCAATGACTTAATTTGAGATTTAGAATTAATAGACATTGAACTCCAAAATTGCCTCTACACTAGAAGTAACAATAGGCCTGATCCAAGCTTCTCAAAAATTGACAGGGTCTTCCTCACCAATCATTGGCAGCTAGCTTGCCCAAACATCAAGCTTGCAGCACTAGAGGTTGCGGTCTCTGACCATGTACCTTTGGTACTCAGCTGCTCGGGCATGCCCACTAGACCAGCCCCGTTCAGAATAGAAAACTACTGGCTCAGATATGAAGAAGCAAAGCAGATCATTCAATCATCATGGATGAGCTCGGTCCTGGAACAAGACAGTGCTGTCAAGGCATTTACTAAAAGGTCAGTCAACGTGCATAGAGCACTTCGGGCCTGGCATAGAAACTGATTTGGAACCTTAGAGCGCAAGCTAGGTATTTGCAATGGATATATCGGTTTCTTTGCATCGATCGAGGAAAGAAGGAAACTAGACCGCCGGGAGTTCAACCTACGGCAAAGGATTAAGGAAAAGGCATACGAATTGGCAAACATCATTGAAAAAAGATGGCAACAAAGATCCCGAGTTTGTTGGCTGCAGAGTGGAGACAAAAATACGGCCTATTTCCATGCATTCGCAACATCTAGGATGAGAAGGAATGTTATCCTAACAATACAGAACAATGGATATCAACTCACAGAAACAGAGACTATTGCAACTGCATTCCTAAACCAAATGAAAGCTATATTGGGACAACAAGGAGAGGCGCTGCCTTTTGACCCTTCACGCCTTTACCAAAGCCGAGACTTATCAGCTCTTCAAAACCCTTTCACAGAGGAAGAGGTTTACAGTGCGGTCAAACAACTGGCTACAAACAAAGCCTCGGGGCCAGATGGATTGACTAATGAATTCCTTCAGCAATCATGGGAAACGATCAAGCCCAATGTCATGTGCATCATAGATGGATTTTACTCACAAACGGTTGATCTAACGAGTCTCAATCGGGCAAATATTGTCATGGTGCCCAAAACAGAAACACCGGTTGAGATATCTGATTTCAGGCTTATCAGTATACTGAATACTATACCAAAATTGATATCTAAGATTTTAGCCAACCGATTGAGACATTGGCTGCCAACTCTAACTACAACAAGCCAAACGGCATTTGTAAGAGATAGATACATAACTGAGACATTTGTGGCTACAAGAGAAATCCTGAAGCACGTGCACACCACAAGGAAACCGGCCTTATTCCTAAAAGTCGACTTTGCGAAAGCATTCGACTCAATTCATTGGTGCTTCTTGCTCTCGGTAATGCATGCCATGGGGTTCCCGCATAAATTCCTAGGATGGATCGAGCATTTGCTGCATACGTCGTCATCTAGAATCATACTAAATGGAGGTCAGTCGGAATATTTCACTCATAAGCGGGGGTTGCGGCAGGGTGATCCTTTATCACCCATGCTGTTCATTTTGGCATCAGATGTGTTGCAGCGAATGATTCTAGTCACTAATCGGGTCGGATCCGATTATCTTAGCAACAAAATGCCGCTAAATATCAAGGCATTGCAATATGTCGATGACACGGCAGTGATAGCAAATGGCAGCAAGCAAACCGTAACCCTTCTCAAGGTGACACTCAACTTGTTTGCCCGGGTCTCTGGGTTACAAATTAATTATGACAAAAGCTATTTTGTGCCTTTCAACATGCCGGAAGATCAAATTGGCCAGACGGCTGCAATTTTAGGATGCCGTAGAACTCAATTGCCGGTTAGGTATTTAGGAATGCCCCTCACAATCTCCACACCAGGAAGAGACCAGTACATACCCTTAATAGAGAAAATGGAGTACAAATTGCAGGGATGGAACCGATCTCTAATTTCCAGAGGAGGGCGATTACAGCTTGTCAAATCTGTCCTATCCTCGGTACCAATTTACTATATGACATGCTTTATTCTTCCAAAATGGGTAATCTTGAGACTGGACCAGATTCGAAGACGGTTTCTGTGGGGTAAAAATGGGGCTGACAATGCTGGAATCTCATTGATGAGCTGGACAGAAATTTGCTACCCGATTAAATGGGGGGGGAATGGGCATTACTGACATCGCGATGCACAACAGGGCATTGGTTCTGAGATGGTGGTGGCGGCTCTATACAAATAGGACTGCATTATGGACACAGGTGATTTCAGACCTCAAAAGAATTCGAGAGTCCAATCATAGCCCGGCTTACTGGATAGTTGATGGATCCTTTTTTTGGAGACAATTGCACAAATTGTTACCATTGTTTCGACAGAGCACTCGATGGATGATAGCAGATGGAGCTTCAATCTCGTTCTGGTATGATGCTTGGAGTGAGGGACCGTTGTGCCTCACCAGAACACCGATACCTCCTCAGCCAAGAATATCACTACAAGAGGCTATTCCGGTCATACAGCATTTAGCACCAGAGATTGCTCCTAGAATACAAGATATCATGTTCACTCAAGGAGAAGATGCTATACTCTGGAAATGGGAACCTGGAGGTACATATTCGGCAAAATCCATCTACCACACACTCATGAGTTTGGGCAGAACCATCCCGACAGATTCGGTTCTGTGGAAATACAAAATCCCATCAACTGTTAAGGTATTCATCTTCCTTCTATTGCGAGAAAAAATACGGACACATGATGTATTGCAAAGCCGAGGTATAGGTTGTACTCCGGGATGTGTTGTGTACCGCTCCACTTATGTAGAAACGGCCCTACACCTGACATTCAAATGTCCATATGCGATACGAACCTGGAGAGAAATACACCTAAAACTAGGTGTCAGGATATTGGCAGATGGCCAAACAGTTCAAGATAACTGGCACTGTACATTACATCAAAATGGGAACCAATACTGGACAAGAAGGCGACCGATACTGCTCAGCTGTGCGTGTTGGCTCCTGTGGAAGCAAAGAAATGGAATAGTGTTTCGAAATAAAAGAGTACCACCTACAATACTGGCTGATCAGATTATTCATGAATCCCAGATGTGGGCGAAATACTGCTAATTATTATTCGTTGCTAAGAAGGATGTAATAGTATGCTGATGTGAATGTAATTTATCTATAAATTAATACAAACATTTGGCAGCCACTGCCAAATTTTTCAAAAAAAAACATATTCATTGTATTTTTATTCTTACAGAATATGTGAACAAAAACGGAGAGATATATAATTTAAACCAATGTAAAAATATTCTCAGTTTATGTTTACTGTAAAATTAATTTAAACCAATGTAAAAAAGTTCTCAATAAAGTAATGGACACCTTGTCAAACCTTTACAAAGCACACCTTTTCCAATAAAACGATCTAACAAATAGGAAGCTAGTTGCATATACTAAACAAAAATTTGGGTGTAATTAGTTGGAATTTTTAGACCTTCAGGTTTAATGTGCAAATAAAATTGAATGTTTGGTGCTATTTACAAACTGTATGAACATCAAACAAAAGAATGCAATATAAACAATTGGCAGTTAGAAAAGGTGAATGACCTTCATAGAGTTGTATCGTCGCCAGATTAGTCATTCATGGTTGGTGCTCCTAGAGAGAAGCAACTTTCAAGAGCTTGAGCATTGTGAACTTAAGCACCGTGGTGTCCGAGTAGAGCCGCACGATAGCCTGATTCTTCACTCCCAGCCTTTGCTCCAAAGAGAACTAAACGCATGAATTTAAGTGGCGTACATATATAATATCACATAGAGTGTAGTGATGAGTAACTTCTGTGCCCCGGCCCTCACCTTCCCTCTGCAATCAATTAGCAAAACCATCTTGTGAAAAGCTAGAACAAGATAATGATGAGTAACAACGTACATTAGTTCCCCGCCAGACACTTTTATATTTGCAAAACCATCTTGTGAAAAGCATCAAGTGTGCTATGAAGCACCAAAGTAGGAGAAGAAATGGAAACAACATTTGTGTGTGTTTGGGGAAAGGCATGTGTGCTAGCTTAACTGCCACCATATTCTCTTTGGTGTTCATATTCAAAAGCACAATACCTTTTTTTGAATTATTAAATATTAATAAAAAAATTGGCTTCCAAAAAATCATTCTAAATGTTACCAAATCCTTTCAAAATTGCCTATGTCAGCCATCCATGCTTTTGAGATAAATAGAGAAGGAACAACTTCAGTTTTCTCCATCATCTTACTCATTTATTTTTGTTAGAGAAACCATCATTTTATTCTTATTTTTAGTCTGAGTATTTCAACTTTGCTGTTAATAACTATTCTTATTTGTAATTTGTATATTTCGACTTTGATGTTAACTATTCTTTTAATGTAGCTTGCTATATATTTAAAATTTGATAGCTATTTGTCACCAATTTATCAAAGCACTCGAGATGCATAATCACTAGCTACCTGTAACTAATAATGAGGGAAATCTGTTAACATGCGAGCTAAATTTATGCCCTTTCCGTTCAACAGGTTTACATTCTAATTGTATTTCTTACCTAACTAGCATCATCCCATATATATATGAGTGGGAGAATAGCAGTTTTTTTAATTGTAATATATATTAAATTAATATATATTAAATATATATATATATATATATATAGGACAGTGCTACGGTGCTACGCATATATAAGGGCCCTCCGTGCTACGGCTCACTTTTTGAGTTTTCAAAATCCTAACGGTCGATCCGAACCGTTCAACATGATCTCCATATGAATATGTACTTGCAAACCAAATTTTACATTTTTTAGAATTTTTTTACTATTTATTAAGCCACTTTGAAAAAACAGTAATTTGTACACAACAGTAAATTTTTCTGGACCATTGGATCAGCGATTTTCAAAGTGGCTTAATAAATAGTAAAAAAATTCTAAAAAATGTAAAATTTGGTTTGCAAGTACATATTCATATGTAGATCATGTTGAACGGTTCGGATCGACCGTTAGGATTTGAAAAACTCAAAAAGTGAGCCGTAGCACGGAGGGGCCCTTATATATGCATAGCATATTAGCTAGATTCTATATATATATATATATATATATATATATTAAATTCTTTTAATTGTGTTTTACCTAACTAGCGTCATCCCATATATATGACTGGTTCAAAATGACTGTTTGAATTCCTAATATTGTGATTAAAAGAAAAAAATTGTGTCGACGTAATTTCACTTTACAAAACACCACAACACAACTTTCACTCTCTCTTTTTTTCATTTTAAAAGATTGACAGTGGCTGCCAATATATACTGCATAGCACAACTCTCTTTCTCTCTCTCCACACAACACATATATGCTCTTCATGGTTTCTACTTCTAGTGTTAATTACATTAGGAAGAGGTTAAAAAAACAGTACGTAGTTAGAATTAATTTTTTTTGTTAACTCTAGCATCATTTGGATGTGTAAAGTGCAAACTTATCACAACCAACCTTAATTATATTTTGTACTTTGTAGTTAACTTCATGGGATTTGTGAATATTGCGAAACAAATACCCCAATATACCATACAATATAGAGGTAAAAGAAAAAAAAATAGAAATAGTACTCAAATTATGTAAATACAAACTCAATTTACCCTTCAATAAAAAAATGTGGAAGATGAGGTGCAAGAAATGTGGAAGACGCTACATTAAATGCAAGAAGAGTTTTACTTTTACATCAGTTTTTAAAAAAAAAATTCATCTTGTAGTTTTCTTCTATTCTAAAAGTTCAACAAAGTTGAACCATTTTTGTAAAATCTAATTATTGAGTTTCCTCTTGAAACTCAAAACTGTTTTATTTCAATCAATAAATCAAATAAAGACTTTGATCCTTATTTTTACTCAAAAAATTTACCCTTCAATAGTGTCACATAGTGTTAATTTAATTTTACTTACATTAAATGAACTAGGAAAAAAATATGAACAAATTTCAATATATATATATATATATATACAAAAACAAGCAGATGTCAAAAGATGGACTCAAGTGCCTGATGAGCCATCTGAATAAATACATCTACATTATAAAAATGAAAATTGAGACATGCAATAATTGGCACAGCTAGCTCCTCATCGTGCATTAGGATCTGGTACCTCTTCGAGGCCTCGAATGCAGAGGTGTTGTCGTCACCCTCTTACAATTTGAAATAAAACTTGTGTTAGCCATTAGATACACTACTGAGCTAAGTAAGATTGTTATTAGAATGCCTCATGCTTTACACATACAACAACATGTGAAATCCTTTTCTGGTAATTTGTTCGGCTTAAAACTTTATCTTTAACAAGCCATCTCATTTTGTGGGTTCACTTTTCATCTCTCGAAATTGTTACAAAAGTTATGTTTTGGCTGAGACACTTACTAAACTAACTGCCTACTTGATTGCTAATGCCGGGCTTCTAAGAAAGACACTTCTCATATGAGCCAACTCCAGAGCTTTGTGCGCTAAAGCAACTTTATTTATAAAAGAAAATATAGATATATTAGTTTTCATAAAAAAGATTTTTTTTGTACATATATTATTTTTGGTGTTCCTATTTTCTTTTTTTTATTAAAGGGTCCTGGTAAACCCCAACATTATTTAGATTCTCGGGAATTGAACTTGCAACCTCTCTATAGTGAGACGGGGCTCGTTCATTAATTGCACTAAATCCGCGGTTCTTTGGTGCTCATATTAAAAAAAAAAACTATACATTTTTTTAAAGTAATATAATATATATAAAAATTGGCTTCCAAAATTGCCAAAATCAGCCGACATTTTTATTAATATCCAAAGTTTAATACAAATTATTAATTATGTCCAGAATCGGACCCAATATTGAAAAATGCCCAAGCTGGCCGGCTTACTCCCCCCCTAAGCCGGTCATTTTCTGGCTGGCTTACTCTTTCTTTTTTTTAACCCGCATTTCACCCTATATATACCCCCTTTTTCTCTCTCCTCCTCACAACTCTCTCATCTCACAACCGGATTTGAGCTCTTCTTTGAGGTAATTTTTTTTTTATCTAATTTAATTTTTAGTTTATTTATTTTAGGGTTTAGGGTTTAGGGTTTAGGGTTTAGGGTTTAGGGTTTAGGGTTTAGGGTATATTGTTGTAATTTAGTGTAATTAGCTAAGTTGACCAATATTTAGTGTATTTTGGTCATTTTGACTATAATTAGGCTGATTAAACGTAATTTTACCGAAATTAGCACAGATGACCAATATTTAGGGTATTTTGGCATTTTTTACCATAATTAGGCTAATTAACCGTAATTTTACCGAAATTAGCACATTTGACCAATATTTAGGGTTTTTTGGCCTTTTTTACCATAATTAGGCTAATTAAGCGTAATTTTACCAAAATTAGCACATTTTACCAATATTTAGGGTTTTTTGGCATTTTTTACCATAATTAGGCTAATTAAGCGTAATTTAGTGTAATTAGCACAGATGACCAATATTTAGGGTATTTTGGCATTTTTTACCATAATTAGGCTAATTAAGCGTAATTTTACCGAAATTAGCACAGATGACCAATATTTAGGATATTTTGGCCTTTTTTACCATAATTAGGCTAATTAAGCATAATTTAGTGTAATTAGCACAGATGACCAATATTTAGGGTATTTTGGCCTTTTTTACCATAATTAGGCTCATTAAGCGTAATTTAGTGTAATTAGCACAGATGACCAATATTTAGGGTATTTTGGCATTTTTAACCATAATTAGGCTAATTAAGCGTAATTTTACCGAAATTAGCATATTTGACCAATATTTAGGGTATTTTGGCTTTTTTTACCATAATTAGGCTGATTAAGCGTAATTTAGTGTAATTAGCACAGTTGACCAATATTTAGGGTATTTTGGCCTTTTTTACCATAATTAGGCTGATTAAGCGTAATTTCACCGAAATTAGGTTATTTTAGGCATCAGGATGCCTAGAGCACGGTCTACCCCACTTCCAGTAGTGGACGAGCCGATCAGTACCAGCAGCACGGAGCACATCAGTCCTCTTCTGTGGATTCCCCATAGCGAGCACCGAGTCTCACTGGCTTCTCGTGAGGTACGTTTTTTTCTTATATTTTCTTTAAATTTTATTGGGTTTAAATTTTATTATGTTATCACCATGCAGATTACCTTTTTCAACGCAGGACACGGATCTTCTAGATGTGAAGTTGCGGTGCGTTCACATGAAGTACTACGATGTGATGGAGCCGTACCTCGTCAACCTGGGTCTCTATCAGGTTGTGGACATCGTGCGGACTGAGAGAAGCATCATCAATGCATCTCTCATCGCTGGACTGGTGGAGCGATGGCGTCCCGAGACGCACACGTTTCACATGCCATTCGGAGAGATGACAGTGACTCTCCAGGATGTGAGTGCTCTTTGGGGTTTGCCTATCCGTGGCACACCCGTCGACGGCGTCTCTGACAGCACCAGATTCGTAGGTTATGTCGAGGAGTTGTTGGGAGCTGAGCCTTCCTATATCATTAGGGACCATGGGAGGTCGAAGTTCCATTTGCGGATGACGAGGTTACGGCAGCACTTCAGCGCGGGTCTTTAGGCAGATTCCACCGAGCTGGAGATTCAGAGGTAAATTTTATAACTTGTTTCTACTAATTAATTTATAATACGATGATTCTATTAGAATTTTTATATGTTTTGTATTGCAGATATACACGGAGCTACGTGATTGACCTTTTTGGTTCTGTCATGTTTCCTGATTCCAGCGGTGACCAGATGCCGATAATGTATCTCCCGTTGCTGATGGACCTTGAGCGGCCGTCGCCGTACAACTGGGGTGGGGCTGTCCTGACGTATCTGTACTCCCACCTGTGTCGTAGTAGTGAGGTAAGTCACCAACTCTTATTTTAGTGTAAATTATTAATCAATCAATCCATCAAAATACACTGACGTGTATTGTTTTTGAAAATACAGCCGAAAGCGAAGCAGATGTACTGGCCGGTACTCCTGCTTCAGCACTGGTCGTGGTCACGGCTACCGGTGGGCCGTCCTATCCCTAATGAGGCGCCGGATTGGAGAGAGCCAGATATGTTTAGATGCCCGGCATACGCCAAGAAGTGGTACGGTTTCCACCACTACTTGGATCGGACCCACGGTGCTACCGTTGGGATCAGGCTAGTCCGGTCAGAGCTTCAGAGTTTGCCTGAGGCTCTTGTTGAGTGGACGCCGTACGATCAGTTGTACGCGGAGTACCTCTTGCCGGGCAGTGTGGGTGACGAGTAGGAGCGGGCGATGTGGTTCCATCGAGGTCCACTCATACACTTCTGGACAGTGGAGCACCACTATCCAGATCGGGTGCTCCGCCAGTTTGGTCGAGCGGCGTTGATTCCCGCAGACCCATCTTTGCCGAGTTCCACGCACAGAGACCTGCACAGGTAAGTCGTAGTCTATTGTATTTATTGTTAAATACATCATATTACTTGATAGCTTTGTATTGCAACTAACGTCTTCCTTACAGCGTAAACCACCGAGGGCGACTTGATAAGGACTGGAGCACCCATTTCGATCCATACTACAGGACGGCCCAAAATCCTCAGTATCTGGACTTCTATCACGAGCCAGATGTGATTCAGCAGACCCAGGAGGATCCCCAGTTGAGGTACGATGTTTGATACACGCAGGTCTGCATGGCGAGTGTCTATCTACAGGGTGATTACGGTGCCCATCTCCACGACAGGATCAAAACCGATGATGGTTACCATCCCAACGGCCGTGCATGGGCTCGCCAGGTAAAGCACCTAAAACCACATAGTTTTGGTCTAACTTAGTAGTTCATCAAGGTTTGATCTGACATGCCAAATTTTTTTCAGCTTTTGGCCGCAATCAAGGAGTGCGGGCATGGGATCGCCATGCTGGGAAAGAAGTACTGGAGACGGCTTGAGTACCGCACCCTCAAGAAGAATGCGAATGTGGTTGAGGATGCCGGGCACGGTGGAAAGATCATCGGTATGCTGCGAGACGCCGGAGAGAACATCAACTAGCGTGAGATAAATCCGCAGGAGCCCAACCCGAGCCCGGTTCTGCTAGATGATATGCCATCTTCCCCCGATTCACATCCAGAGTGGGACTACCATCGTTGGGTATTGTCCAGCATTGGGTGGACGGCATGATACGATGAGCATGGACGTCCGGTGCAGACTCAGGTATGTCATACTTCAGTATCTGTCAGGTTTTAATAAATTTTTTCATTCAGATCAAATTTAATAATTTAGGTGTATGATTGCAGGGTCCAGCAGAGATGCCACCACAGCCACCACCTGCGGAGACCGATACTTCTGAGTACGAGTCCCTCTCGTGCAGTCTCCAGGACTTCGGGGTATTCAATGAGGATTTCATTACGGCACCGGCATGGTCCCGATATGGCACAGAGATGCCGCATGATGGAGAGGCTAGTGGTAGTGGGTCTCATACTCAGCCTGCATTTGGGACTGAGTTCGCCGCATCTATCTTCAGTACATCTCCGCCAGTACCGCCAGTCTCCACAGGCGATGCTAGATGGGATACCGCCGAGCAGATACTCAGGTCTGCCGATGCCCCAGATGAGCCCGAGAGAGACGGAGCCTGGCCGCGCTGGTGCCGGGCGAACGCCGGAGTACCGCCTCAGCGATATTCCCCCTCTCCGTTTTAGTTGTATTTTTACTAGTTTTGTACTATTTATATTTGATATACTATTTATGTTTGGTATATTTGGATTATCCTATATTTCGGTTCTTGTGTATGTGTGCTTTTATGGTACTATTTTTATATTTTACAGATCAAAATAAATTATCATGATAATGCTAAACAGAAAATATTACAACATTAAAATAGTAGCACAACATAAAAAATAAACAGAAAAATATGTTAAACAGCAAAAATAAACTCATCAAGATTAAACCGATATTTTTATTAATATCCAAAGTTGAATTAAAAATTTTGCGGATTAAAAAAAAAAAAGAAAAAGAGTAAGCCGGCCAGAAATGACCGGCTTAGGGGGGAGTAAGCCGGCCATTTTCTGACCGGCTTGGGCATTTTTCGATATTGAGTCCGATTCTGGGCATAATTAATAATTTGTATTAAACTTTGGATATTAATAAAAATGTCGGCAAAATCAGCCATCCATGCTTTTGAGGAAAATTGAGAAGGGACGATTTCAATTTTCTCCATCATCTTACTCTTTTTTTTGTTAAAGAAAGCATCTTTTTTTACTTATTTTTTAGTCTTGCATATTTGAACTCTGTTAACTATTCTTATTTTTAATCTGTATATATTTCGACTTTGCTGTTAACTTTCTTTTCTAAAGGTAGCTTGGTAATTAAAATTTGATAGCTATCTGTCACCAATTTATAAATCAAAAGCACTCAATATGCATCATTACTAAGTTGTTACTAAGCATTAGAGAAATATGTTAACATGCGAGCTATTTTATGCTCTTTTGGTTCTACATTTTTACATTCTAATACTGTTAATTCTTACCTAATTAGTGCCATCCCATATATATGAGCGGGACAAAAGAAATTATTTTTTAATGGTAATATATATTAGCTTTCATAATGACGCATTAGAGTACTAATTACAAATATACCTGTATATAAAGGAGGCGTCTTTTGACATGAATAAGTTTCCGATGTGTATGTATCATTATTTGCCTTGAGTCAATTACAGCTGTCTCTGTGGAACGATCTGCTCATGAATAGATTATTCCAATGGTTTCTAATAATTCAGGATTATCTTTAATCTGATTTAGAATTGTCGAAAATTTTATGTGGCGTGCCAGAATTATTATAAAAATTTATAGTATATATGTTGATTTCAAGTTTTAACTTAGCCTAAAATTTTACAGCTCATTAGATACAAAAATATAAAATTCCATCTTAATCAGTTAAACTTATTCATTAGAAAAACTAAGTTTTACAGCTTCCATCTTTTGCCAGAGACCAAATGAGGATGCATCTTATCTGCTCTGGCATTCTGGCAAGAAGAATGATTCATTAAAGCTTGTTTGTATCCCACTAGTTGCTTTGTGTATCATAGAGCTCTGTAATTTTGAGATCTCTTTCCCTGTGAGTTTGTATTATTTTTCCTGAATCCCACTGTGTGAACTGTGAACTACGGTTGGCCTACAGCCTTGATTGTATTGCCCTGCCCCATTATCCACTTGCAATCCCTGAGAAAGAATTCTCAGGTCAAGAGTATCCCTGCAACTGTTAAAGGGGTAATATTTTGCTGTGATAGTTGTGGTCCATATTTTATGCATTTTTAAACCTGTGTAATCAGATTCTTCCTAGGAAAAGTATATGTTGTGCACCAACATTTGTTATCCCTGGTAAAGAAAAAGTTAAATATCAGCAAACCACCAGCAGATTAACAATGTTAACATGGTAATTCTATCAAACTCAAATAAATTTACTATACCTACCTAGTCCTCAGGTAATCTTTAACTTTTTATCTAGTAACTTAGGAAAATAATTTAGAGCAAACTATCTTTCAAATATTTCTATAATCTTCTTGCGCCTAAAATTACTGGCAACAAATTTAGTACTATTACATTAACTTCAATAAAAAAAATCATTGAATTAACTCATTTGGAGGCTTTTTTTTGTTAATTTAACTATTAGTGCCCAAATGCAAATTCAAAGAAAGTAAAAAAGAATACAAATATAATTAACTTCCATGGTTTTCTGAGGTTTGGTACAAAACACCTCATATAAAAAGAAAAGTATAACGGTATGTATAACCATTGTTTCCCATAGTTTCTCATAATTATGGTTTCCTGTGTTTTGAACTTTAACTTTTTATGGCCAAAGCTTCTTAAAGCCATGCAAACCTGCATGACTGAGAAGGGCAAAACAATTTCTTTTGATCTTTACTAAAAATTTGTTTATCTACAATTATCTAAAAGCAGTTGGTAGTTAGTAATTTAGTATACAGCATAGGAGTAACCCATGTCGACCAAATCTGTTAGCTCCGTACGGATTCTATCTCACTTCTAAGTTTCATTTAACAGAACAAGAAAATGAGATTGACCAAACAAGCCAAGAAATGCTATTTTGTAGACAACAGAATTTTACAATGGCAACACTAATAAAAAAAATAGGTGCTTGGGACCAATAATGGTGGGGCCAATTAGATGCTTCTTCGTAGGTCCTTCAAAAAATTCTTGGTGGTCAATTTTGGGATATCTAACAGTCTGCTCATTATTTGATGAAAACAACAGCCAATACGATTAGCACGGCCACTGTACATAGCGCTGCCTGCAAAATATTTAAAAAATAAAATAAATATATTGTTTTATGAATCTCAGATTCTTTATTTATGCTACTATTTCCGTTGAAAATATCCATTAGTATACTCATTAAAAAAATTCTGGACAAACACTGGTCCCAAGGGAAAGCGTGATTTGGAAGACCAAAATATCACAATCAAGGCACAAATTGAAATAAAAATAGTGTAAAGGTTCTATCATTTTTAGTTTGCAGGGCCATGCAACTACAATACCAATCAAGATTCTTCAAAATGTGTACTCAATTGTAATAAATGGTCCCCTTATAAAAAAAAATATCACTAAAATTGCATTGTTTTATATTTTACAACACGAGAAGAAACTAATGCTATTCATAGAGAAAATTAGCTTTGCTGATTCATACTGGATTTCTGAATATATTCCAAATGATGTCATGCATAGTATAATCCTTTTGCACTGCAAATTTTATTACACAGTTCGTCTCTTTGTGCCATTAAGGTCCATGTCTGGTATTTATGGTACAACTGGTAGTAAATTAATCCTGGTCCAGATTAATAAATGCACAAACCTATTTGTATCAATAGAGATTGAAATGCCTAAGTGACATTTCCTCTTCTCTCCTTTTTCTCATTTTTGTGTTATAAATTACATTTACCATGACTGAACAAGCAGTAAGACCAGAACGTTCACGCGGATCCCGGTTATAGTACTTGTAAATATGCATTGCTGCAGCAGCATACCATATTATTGGGCACAAGAACCCTAGTAGAAATCTGCACCACCATAGAAAGAGAAATTCAATTAATTAGTTGTCCTATTTGAATTAAGGTTTAGCCACTCAAGGCGAATAAGTGCCATGTGGAGTTGCAATACCAAAGACATAAAAGTGGCCAAATAAAATAATGGACTGTTCATGGTAAAATCCCATTTGTATACAAAATATTGCTCTTTAGGGCAATTATATCAGAACTTCAAGCAGATTAAAAATAGTAAAACTGATAACAATAGTAATAACAGTAGGGCTAAAATGACTCATGTCTTTCATGCCTTCAAAGTCCAAACAGTTGATCCGAACCGATCAACATATTCTCCATATAAAAATGTGATTGGAGACCAAATTTTATATTTTTTTTTTTTATATTTTTTACAATTTTCTTAGATAGGTACAAATTGATTTTGTACATATCTGAAAAAATAGTAAAAAATATCCAAAAAAACATACAAATTAATATGGAGATCAAGTTGATTGGTTCGGATCGACTGTTTGGACTTTGAAACCGGAGATAAGGATGTGAGGCACAATGAGGCATGAAAAATATGAGGCATTTTAAGTTTTTAAACCCTCCTCTAGTAGTAAATAGGTGTAAATGCCAACCAAGCAAGTACTGGAGAGCAGGTCATGACTAAACTCAAACCAAACTAGTACTGTGGTTCATGGAAGAGTAACATAGGTATCATGTTCATGAACAATGTTCCGATCCACACTTGCAATCCTCAATTCCAGGTTGCTTCATGACCTTACTAGAATCAACAATGGTACCTGTACTGTTTCTGACATGGAATAGGTGATGATTTACTGGTACCAGGGCGCCACATCCACTGCCACAGAAGTGACGGCAGTATGATGCCATAATTTGCACAGAATTAAGGTGTAATCTGGGCCATTTAATTTTGGCCGGACATCCCACAATAACTAAGGCATTAAGGTGCCATCACTTTTGTGGCATCAGAAGCAGAATTATGGGACCAGAATCCAAGGAAGGAAAATTGATCCATAGGCTATATACTCATGAACAGCACCATTCTGAAGTATTGGGTTAATGGTAATGGCTGAAAACCTCGAAACCATACCAGTACAGAAAATTTTCGAAAAAAGAAATGCTATAAAATTTATTTATTTATTTAAACTACTCACGCGCCCCAGCCAATGCCACAGCCAAAAAAGGGGAGAGGCCGGTCAAACTTGGTTAACCGTGGGTCCTCTACATCTTCGATTAGCGCATAATCTCCACAGTCCTTGCAGTTGCAAATGTTCCCTATATCCAATAAAACTTCCAAAATTAACAAATTGCATATTAAAACAGATCCTTCTATATATTTCACCATGGGCATTGTATGTTTTTAGATTGCAATGTAATCAATGAAGAACTTTTTTATTTTCTAAATATAGCAACCAATAATTTGGAACCACAATATCATATAGAGAAGAAAGGTTTTTACTTTTCTCAGAAACAATACAATGTACTCAACTTTTAACAATTTAATCAAACATAACCTCTTTTATACTAATGAAGAAATAGAGTTGTATTTACTAACCATAAAAAATTATCAAATAAGAACTTAACCAGATCAAATTGAAAAAAAAAGGTTAAAATTAAAATAGATCCTACTGTGTTGTAATACACATACAACTGAAAAAATTTCATGTCGTAGGAGTAAGAAATAAGAGTTAAGGATGTACCATGCGCCATTGATGCAAGAGCTATTACTCCAAATGTTCAGTACTTGATTCTACAATTGAGTTAATTTGTTCCTGCATTGAGCATTGAGTTAACTAAACGGCGCAGTAACTGAAAACATAAATTAAAAGCGTAAAAGAAAAAAAACACGCAAATTTACAGAAAGAGGCGGTGCATGAATTGCAAAAAATTATTCAATTTTACATAATTCTATCTAGACAAATATCTCCCGTGACATGCATAAGTACATACCAGTAAAAATGTAAAATTTCGAGATTTACGAAGGGATTTTACATGTTTCTATCCAGACAAATATCTCTCGTGACATGCATAAGAACATACCAGAAAGAACAAACGATAATCTACCTTCAATTCAAGAGTTATAATTTCGAGATTTGTAGTAAAATGTAATTCAAATATAGTACGGACATGATCTGTGTGCAATTAAATCAAACTATTTCTAAAGAAAATACCAGTAAAATATTTATAGAATAGAAGTGCTGAATTATCAGAATCCCTAACTTAAGGCCCAGGTTGCAAATTACCAGAGACGATTGAAAACAGATCTCCACTCCCATCGAACTCGAAAGTTCGTGAAGAGCACAAATAAAAACAAAAAGCGAATTGACGAAAGGAAAGCAACGATTGAGCTGCTGCTAGCTAGTAAATGGAAAAATCCTATAAATTCGAAGAAAAAGCACTTACTCCTGTGCTGTAATGCATAAGCGAGAAAGATGGAGAGTTGAGAGAGAGAGAGGGGCGCCTTTGTTCAAGAGAGATGAAATCTCTAATCTAATGTCGTTTTCTCTGTACTAATACCGAGCGTTAATTCATAGCAACAAATCATACCAACAATTCAAGAGAAATCCTTTTTTCTTGGCTATGGTTTTTCTCATTTCTGATCTTATGCGGCTTGTTTTGTGTTGTGTAATGAAGCGAATAGATAAAAGATCCTGTGAAAGGAAATAATATACGGGTTCAGTAACAGTATGGCCACAGAAATTCTGTCATTTAAGCGGTGATTTCAGTATAGACTTTCACACATTAGTCCTCCTAAAAAATACTAAATACACTTTAAGCGAAAATGACCATCAGTTGAAAATTTGTGGCAAGAACGGACAAAAGTAGGCCCAGGCCGATGGATCAAATTTGAACGGTTAGAATCGGAATAACAGTTCCTTGTTATTCCTTTCGAATAACAGCTGAATTATTTTCAAAAGATGTTTTCTTTTGTAAAGAACATTTTTTAAAAATTGTTCAAAAATAGATACAAGCAAGGACAAATCTCCGAGAAAAGCAAAAATATGCGAAATTTCTGTATATTTTTAGAGGTAAAAATCTGTGAAATTTTTTGAAGGACTGCCCAACATAGGTATTAAGGTAAATTTAGGTAAATTGTTGGGTTGATATATGTCAAATATGAATAAATAATTAAATATACATATTGTACAGAAATTTCTTTTTGATATTAACTAATAAAAATAATTTGTGTACACATTTGTGAATATTTATAAATGTCTATGGAAATAACATCAATAGTAGGCTGGTTTTAATGTTCTAAATTTTGAGGTATGTGATTCAAATAGTTGATTTGGGCACTAAATTCAATATACAAATTAAAATTTAGAAAAAGAAATCAATTTTTATAATATTATTTTTAAATATATTAACTACTTTTTAGATAAGAAAAGAAGGGTCTGGCTAGTATGACATCGGTGTCATATGACACCAATTACAAAATTGATTGGATAGACTTCAAACGACTAATCCAAACTGTTCAAACCGATTTACTTTTATAAGTGATGTATTTACATGCACAAATTTTATATTTTCTAGTTATTTTAGTATCAAATCAAGCGGTCAAAAATATTAAAAAATGAATGTATTAAAATTAACTTAAAAACTCACACATTTGACCGTTTGACTTGATACTATATAAATTCGAAAAATTATAAATTTTGCATGCAAACTCAGAACTAATGAAATATATCAATTTGAACGGCTGAAATGACACTAATGTCATACTAGCCAGACTCAGAAAGAGAAAAAAAATCATTACTATTGAATTGCTTAGAATTTTATATCATTTTTCCATGTCTAAGAAAATACCAAACAATCTTAAAGAAATGTAAATTTGATTTCCTATAAATTTTTAATATATAGATCGAAATAAACGACTCAAACGACTATTTAAATCACAAATTTTAAATTTAAAACTATAGCAGGGACTAATCAGCGCTTTGCTTAAAATTGTAGACTCCCTTTTCATTGCTGTTTTCTATGAGAACAGCTTGGGTCCGATGTCCATCGGACTCAAATTTGGATCCAATGGTTTAGGGACTGTCCGATCCACTTTAAAATTCGTGTATATAAATTTTAAAGCAGACGCGAAAGTTGCGGATGCGAATCTTAAAGCAGATCGGACGGTCATCGAATCCATCGAACTCACCTTGAGTCCGATGGGCATCGGACCCAAATTGGTTCCGTTTTCTATTTATTTATTACATTTGGTAAAATTGTAAAAAGGCAACATATAAAGCTTCTACTTGAACCAGAGGATAAAATGACAGAGACATCCCATTATCTTTGGAAAATATAAACAAAGCAATTGATTGTTTGACCTTAAGCTAAGAAACAAATAAAATGAGAAAAGGTGAAACACAATAAAGGATGTTTGTAGTACAAGATTTTTTTTTCTTCTTAGAAATTAAAAAAATCAAATTTTCAGAAAAGAAATTTTTTTTTTTATTGACATATCAAGCGAAACTTATCCTAAAGTGATTGGAATTAACAAAAGCAACCTATTTTTAATATAAACAAAATAAGCGAGGACATTTTAGTCAAAGACGAGAAGGGATCCACTTACAATATATATTTATAAGTTACAACATCTTAAAATAATTTAGTTTTGCGATTTTTAAAGTTCAAATAGTCGATCCAAACCGTTCAACATAATCTCTATATTAAAATGTGATTAGAGATAAAATTTTACATTTTTTTTATTTTGTACTATTTATTAAATATTTTACAAAACTGCTGTTTAGACAATTATATACTACTGAAAATAACAGTTTTGTACAATATTTAATAAATTGTAAAAAAATTTAAAAAATGTAAAATTTTATCTCCAAACACATTTTAATATAGATATCATGTTGAACGGCTTGGATCGACTATTTGAACTTTGAAAATCACAAAACTGAATTGTTATAAGATGTTATAACTTTTAAATATTGTAAGTGGATCTCTCCTCTGTTACCATTTATGTTGTACAAAAAGAGAGCAAATGCTCAAGTATGGAACCGAGAAATTTAAATCTTTGGTTCTTTGCTTTGTTCTTTATTCATCTTTAGCTTCCATTTTGATAAACTAACACTTAATTGAGGTTAATTAATATATCTAGTTTGTAAACCTTTGTTGTCTATAGGTTGATTAGCACACAACTTAATTTGATAAGTACAATAGATGGGTTGGTGCGGTTTCAACAAGAACATGTTGATAGAACCGCACCAATGGTACTGTCTTAACAGTTTTCAGACAAATTTGTGATCAAAATATGATTTAGCGTTTGAAACCTGCACCTAATGGAACTCACCAATGGTGCGGTGCGGTTTCATATAATATTTTTAAGAAAAATAATAATTCTCTTTGGTGAAGAATTAAATTTTTAATTTCTAAAAAAAAAAACAAAAATTCTCCTACAGAGTTTACAGACTCCAGCTTGACCAAATCTGTAGCACTTGAGAGTAGGTCCAATGCCCGTCGATTTGCTTTAAAATTCGTGCAGAACGCTTTAAAATTCGTGCAGAACGCTTTAAAATTCGTGCGTGTCTGTTTCAATTTTCATGCACACAAATCTTAAATTAGATCGGACGGTCATCATGCTCGTTGAACCTAAAAGTAGGTCCGATGCCCATCGGACCTACACCTACTCCGTTCTCAATCTGGAGACAGTGAAGAGATTTGAAATTAGTGCTGAAAAACATAGATACTATAAAATAGGAAGAAGTGGGTCCATTTATTCAGATAAGAGGAAGTGGGCCCGGAGAGACCATGTGGCCGACTGGCCGTGGTGTCATTGTAAATGCCAAACAAGCAATGTTGATTGGCTGATTAAGTGATTAGTTTAGAAGCAAGGTTAGCATGTCTTATTTTAGATACTTGTGCCTATTTTAAAATTTGGACATCATGGGTGGCAACTAGCATTTTTTTTTTTTCTTCAGAGTTGAATTTCAAAGGTTAACAAGGATTGTGATTGAATTTCAGCTAAGACCAATTGCAGGAAAAAAAAAAGGAACACATTGTTGCAATAAAAATTGGATTCAAATCAGTTGAAATCCGAGATACATGAACAATATCCCTGGAATTCCTAAAATTTCGAATCCAGCTGTTCAACTTTTTTTGTGCACTGTATCTCGAACAGCTAATTTTTCTGTGCACGTATCTCAAAACAGTTCAACGGCTGGATTATGGATTTCAGGAATTTCAGTGTTATTGTTCATGATTTTGAATTTCAGCAGATTTGAATCCATAAAAATTAGCCCTCATAAGTCATAACATACATAAACAGTAATACATGAGTAAAAGGTGACTCATTTGGATCATTTTTGAGAGATGGAAGAAACGGATATAAGAAAGATAATAAATCTTGGAGGATTATGGTGCCACAAATTTTGAGTGTTACAAAATATTACAATTTTTTTTTTTTGCATTCGTATTTAAAATTTTAAAAATTCTAATCCAAACCGTTGATCATATTTATTACAATAGATGCATGTGCATAAAACTTTTTGATTTATTTTAATTCATTTTATAAACTAGATCAAGCGGTAAAATAATAATTAATATAGTTAACTATAATTAATTTATTTTAATAAACGTCATCTTAATCTAGCATAAAGTAAACTTTTAAAAAATTTAAATTTTAAAAGTTCATTTATTTTTAACTTTTAAAATGAAGATCAACGATTTGAAGATCTTGAATTTGACATTTGGATGTCCAACTTTGCAATATAAATTAAAAATGAGTTTGTGACATTTTTTTTTTAATCCTTGGGGTACATTGGTTGGATTGAGAGTAAGCTATTCTTGGGTTTAGGCTATTCGGAATAGCTTATTCGGTGTTTAGTTGAGTTAAAATAGCTAGAATAGTGAATCCAAATTTTTTGCCTTATTAAAATAGACTATTCTTAAAGATTTTGAGATTTGACTATTCTAATAAAACAAACAATAGTTATTCTTAATTTGACTATTCTTGTTTTACAATCAAACATACCCCAAATCTGAATGACTGTCATTTTAAAGATGAAATTTAACCGCCTGACTGCTTGAGCCTTCAGTCAAATACAATATTTAAGGCCGGGCTTTGAAATTATATTCGGCCCAAAATTCATGTTTATGCCTGATTCCAGCTAGAGTAGGAAAAATGACACGTCAGAGCCAGCTCCGTCACAGAACGGTACGACACGTGCGTCAGTTACGTGCCGTGACTCACGTGTCACATGTCGTGCTATCTTTTGAAACTTTGGCACGGCACGGCACAACACATGAAAAATTTAGTCACGGCATAGCACGACACGTAGTCATGCAAGTCACGTGTAATTAAGACCATTAGATATTAATTTAATAGTGAATTTTGAATAAACTAATCTAATTATGATTAAATGGTCACGCAAGTCACATATAGTCACGGCACATTTAGACACGGTATGACTCATGTGGCATGACCATTCGTATACCGTGACCATCCCTTGATATTTTGAGTCACAGCACAGCACGTGAAAAATTAACTTGATCACGTCACGGCACGACCCGAAACCAAAGTCACAGCGTGTTAGTCACGACACAGCACAACACAAGCACGTTTTTTCCACTCTAATTCCAGCAATAATAGAGTTCCTAAAATACTGTTCTGACCAAATTTAGAAGTTCAATTTGAAAGATGAGAAGCATTCAGGCAGTACTCCTTCCAATTCCATAAGAATCAGTTTAAATTAAACTTGTAAGATTTTGAAATCATAATTTGTAAAGCAGTATAAACCACAGTTAAAAGAGTTGAACAGAATATGGCTCATAAAAGTGATATTACTAAACAAACCTACTGGCAACAATTACCAGTTTACTGCAATCATATCAATTGCCTACTCTAAATGCCAATCTACTCCCTATCTACTTCAGTATCAGTATCCCGGTACCAACTACTATTTCAGCTACAACCTAAAAACAGGTTTTAAAACATAACCAAACATGCAGAACAGTATACTAGACTGATCAGACAAATCAAAATAATAAGTTTTTGGTAATACTTCACATAATAAGTTGAACATTTTAGAAGTTCATTTGCTAGAGGAATTTTAGATTCCAAAAATCAATGGCCCGTGAAAACAAGCACCTTCAAATTAAACATAAGAAAATAACCAGATATACAAAACACATGATAATAACATTGACAAACATAGTCAGAAACCCTGGACAGATCAATAACTGAACAAAGATTAGTACAATAAATATTGCTTATAACCCATACAATCCTAATAATATCTAAAAATATGACCCCTGAATAGGCTATACCAAATTTCCAACTTAAATTTAAGAAAACTTAAAATGAAGGTTGCGATACCCCAACTTTTGATGCCATAAGTTGCAAAATCTTTTACTGTTTTCCTTTTGGGATCTTAATCTGTTGAAACAATCTTGAATTTCCCTGTCAATTGTTGCTGCAAAGAAAACAATAAAAAAATAAATCAAACAAGCAAAGCAAAAGGTAATTTCAAAAAGGTAATCAAAATTTTTCAAATAAATTACCTTCTCCCAAAGCTTTGTGTGCTCAGTACAAAATCCAGCCACAATGTCTCCTCCTTTTCCTTCTTTATACTCAATGCACAAGCCCTCTTCGAGTCCGCAGGATACATGGAACCCTAATTTGCATTTACTCTCAGCACAATCGAGGGCACAACCATTATTTTTCCCACAAATAAAGCAATCCTTCTGCCACCGTTTATGTGGGACCCTCGAGCAATCAATCCCGTCTCTTCCCTCAGGGTCCTGAAAGAACACCTCTGGTACAAGCAATGCACACATGACATGGGCCCACTTGTCATTGACTGTTGGCTTCAAGGCTCCTCCTTTTACAGGGCAAAGACAGCACCTTTTTTCTTTTTGGGGGAGTTTTGAGGAACAAGCTGAACAGAACCAATCCCCCTCTGGTATAGATTTGATCAGAGGGTTGCCATAACAGGAAACATGCACCATTAAATCACAACCATCACAGAATACAATCGGATCAGAAGGGTCACCATCTGTGCTCTGACAGACCGCACAAAGTACCCCATCATCAATCTCTTCTTCAATGGATTCTGAACCTTTCTCTTCAATTTGGGTTTCAGTTTTGGCAGGAGATAATGGGTGCATAGCATATACCTGCTTCAATGGGACTTCACGGATTTTATTTTCATCCTTGATTTGGAGTTCATTTTCAGTTCTAAGTTTAACGGGTTTTGGATCAGTATCCTGTTCAATTTGGCTTTTGGTGGGAGCCAATGGTTCTGGGGCCCAAATCCGCCTCTTCGCCAGAACTGAACAAATTTCATTTGATTTTATTGTTTGGTATTCAGGTTGTTCTTTCTCTTCTGTAATTGGAGATAACGGATGCACAGCACATACCCGGTTCTTTGGAGCCCAGACCCGCTTTTCAGCTGGACTTAACGGGTGCTCCATCCATGCCAGCTTCCTCGCTGTGACTTCTTGGATTGCTGAGATTGCCGATAACGGTTTTGGAGCCAATACCCACTTCTTGGCAGGGAACCCATGAATTTCGTTCCCTTCTTCCAGATGGTTGATTTGATCTTTCTCTTGGACAGACCTTAGATTTGGAAGTTCCTCTTGGGTGTCGAGTAAGGCTGGAGTTAACGGGTGCTCAATCCATACCCGCTTCTTTGCTGGAAGCCGATTAGTTTCTTCGCCGCCTTTGATTTGGCCTTCCAAGTCAGCATGTTTTGGATCTGTGTTGGGGGCCTGGATTTCAGTTTTGGTTGGAGATAACAGGCGCAGAGCCCATACCCGCTTCTTCACTGGAATTCCAATGCTTGCATCTCCATCTCTGATTCGCCCTTTCTCTTCAACAAGTGAATCTGCATCTTGTGCCTGGGTTTCGGATTTGGTTGGAGATAACGGGTGCGGTTCCCAGACCCGTTTCTTGGCCGGGAGGCAAGCAGAGGTAGAAGAGCTGTTCCGAATTTCAGCGCGTTTCTTGACAGGGAGAGACTTTTGGTCGTCTTCATTGGTTGCGTTTGGTGGCCGAGGAATCTGTACTGAACTGAGGATCTTGAATCTCTTTGACGGTGGTAACTCACGGAGATTTTGCGCCATTGGAGAAGGAGGTTTGTGTGTGGTGACAGGTGAGAGAGAGAGAGAGAGAGAGAGAGAGATAGAGCGGAAAAGATGAATTGGGATACGGCTGCTAAAAGGAAGACCGAATTGGAAAGAAAGAGGAGCCAAAAATAGAGAGGGAGAGGGAAATTTTGAATTTGATGTAAGCTTTTTAAATTTTCAAGATGAATTTTCGTTTCGCTCTCCAAGTTTTTGTCTAATCAGAAAGAATTTGGGTTGCGGGTAGACAATTTCCCAATTTTCGTGAAAATCTCGCGCGGGAACTTTTCAATTTGACTGGGAAAACTGAAAACAGCGCTTCTGCTGGCTGCTGTTGCACAAATCATAATTAACCTATCGGGTCGGATCTTTCTGCGGCCTGATATTTATACCAATTAGACCTCGGCCCAATAACAGGACCATAGCTTGGCCCATTACTTACTTTTAACCTTTTTTAACTATTTTTTTTAAATAGATAGAAAAAAGTACTATTCTTGATGGTCTAAAATATTTAGATCAAGTTATTTTTTACTTATTTTAAATAAAGTAAAACAATTCTAACCAAAATGTAAAATTTGATCTCTGAGTATATTTCATACGAAGATTATATTGAACTGTTCATTTACAATTGGTTTTCATTGAATTTCTGAATATCGGATATCTGAATATCGCATAAGATGGCGCATCAAAATTGGTTTTCATTGAATTTAAAATATTTATTACTACAAAATTTGATTCCTGATAATGGAATTAGAAATCTTGGCCGAATTTGTGGTGTGGAAATGATTAATATTAATTTCATGTTAAAAAATTATCATCAATGGAAATGATTAATATTAATTTCTAAGATTCACACTTCAAAAATTCGGAGGATACATATTTCAAAAATTGAATTATCTCATCAATGAAATCAAATGAGAGCTTGACCCTCCTTACTTTCTCAAAAAAAAAAAAAAAATTTTGAATTATCTCAAAGAATGTACCAATATATCTAGTTCTGTTTAATTTTAATTTTTCTTTTCATTATATATATTGTCAGATAACAACATCTTTTTTCCATTTTAATATTTATTTTAGTACTTCTTTCATATTTTATTTCGCCTCATTCTCATTTTTATTTTCATTAGATGAGTTCTCTTTCTTTTGAATCTTGAATTTTTTTCATGGTGACTAGAAATATTAAAATCATGAATAGAAAACTGACTTATTTTTTAATTCATTAATTCACTTATGATACATTGATACCTTTGAAATTTGAATTGTCCGTTTATAATTTATTTTTTTGCTATAATTGCAACTTTTCAGATATACCCGAGAGGCATGCATTTTATGAGTTATGACCGGTTTTCTCTTTTTTTTTTTTTTTTTTTTAGAGCACTGTGAAGAGCAGGATAATTAAATCTAACACTGAAAATTCAAATTTTTTGTTTAAATTATTTGTTAGATTAATTTTTTGATTTATAATTAGCATATTTATACTAAAATACACTAAATTACTTGAAATTATGTTCAATTACACTATATTACAATAAATTATGTGGTGAGATAATTATTTGTAAAAACTCTAACAGCAAATAGTTTACTACCGACTGAAAAAGCATAATTGTTGTACCTTTTAATTGAGGCTATAAATTCTTGTTTGGTCATGGTCTACATTTTCTTCGTCTCCATTGCATAGTTTTCAATCTACAATTCAGGCAGTATTTTTCTCATTTAGATAGATATACCATGCTTTTATAGAGAGAGAGATGGATTACAGGGAAGTTAGTAACAGTATTTTTCTCCTTGCTGCTTTCTCTTCTTTGTCGTAGCCACCTGTTTATTATCAAGTTTGATACCATTTCTAGGTAGTTGATCTTATATATATAGTACAATTGAAAAAGGAAAAAAAAGGCATACCTAGATAAACTGAGGAACAAGCAGAAAACAGAAGCAACATTGCCACAATTGGAAAAAGAGAAAAGAATTACGTTCATAATTAATTAAATAATAAAAAATAAGAGGTTACATGGTGAAAAAATATGCATATATGTAAGAAAAAATTAAAACAAGTCTAAATGTTTCTATTTATATTCATAAATAAATTTGTAAGCCTATTTAGCCTGATTTAAAAAAAGAAAATTATAATTGTAAAACTTTCTATTTTAAGTCATGTTATTACAAGTCATATTAATACATCTACATTAGTATCTGATAGCTGCATTAAATCAGCCAGAGAAGTGTAGAGAACAATCAATCAGATAATCAATTATATCAGTAAGCATTAATGGGTCCTCTCGCCATTCCCAAACTAACATGTCTATCAAATGGATGTTCAAAGACACTGGGCAGGTGTACTTTCTCTGCAAGCTCCCAGTGAGTATTAATGGGTCCTCCCTCTCTAAAATACCCCTCCCCAGAAATAGTAAATTGTACCTTGTCTGCCTTTCCGGACCATGATAAACACGTGAGAATCGGACCCGGACCCATGGTAAACCTGCGTGAACCGTGATAACAGCTATTTTAAAAAAAAATCAATCCAGTTTGATTTAAAAAAAATAAAAAAATTTGCGCCAGCCACAGCCAGAGGCCAGAGCGGCAGAGCCAAAGCCTCATCCAAAAAAAAAAAAAAAAAAAAACCAGACCCGCGCGGACCGGACCGGATGCACCCGTGCGGTCTGGACTGCGGTTCTTGACACGGGTTTGGGCCAACCATCCCAAGCTAGGCCCGGGGGAACCGGACTGTGCCAACCCGTGGCCCGGGGGACCCATGGACCGCTCAAACCCGTGGCCCGTACGGGTCCAGACCGGACCGGCCCGTTCAAAGTTTTCGCTTTTCGCATGTACGAGATCCTGTTACTGATCCATCGACGGCGTCTGGAACCTCCTCCCAGCTCGAACTGCTTATCCTCTTCATGCTATATATTCTTTATTTCATTTAGGGAAGTTTGGTTCAAATTAGGGATTTCGATTTGGGACGTTACTTTGATCGTACCATCAATTTACCTAAATTAAGTCTCGTTTAACCTTCAATTTTAAATTACGCCCAATTCTTAGCCACCAGCTGCCCTCAATTTTGCAATCATGTATAGTGAAGCCGCAATTTCACCTAATCTTTCCCTGGATTTGGTCCAATCTAGTTTTAATCTGCTCTTCTCGGATGCAATCTAACAAATTGAAGCACAGAGAGAATAGATGGGATTAAAAGCTCATTAAACCACATTTGTTTGCTATTCCTGCTATAAAAATAAACTGACTGTTAGTGAGACCTGTTGTGGTACTATATCTTAAAAGTAATTAATTTTGTTTATTGCTGGTTGATTGTTATGTACTAATTGATACTAATTTTTTTATAGGTTTAGGTAGGTGGTGGTTACCTGGATATCAATGATGGTCAAGGGTAAAATCTGAGGTGCTCTCTTCGGAAGAAAAAATCCGAGGTACCAGTGATGGAGAACTTAAAATCTGAGACTAGGTTTCCACCACCTAAAGGTTATTTTTTGTGCCTTTTGTATTGATATTGTCATATTTGTTGCCTTTTGTGAACTTTACGGTTTCATAATGAAACCAGTAGCATATGCTACTTTGTTAAAATGAACAAAAGCTTATTGTCGGTTTTCGCAATTTGAACGTTAGCTTTGTTAGGTGACAATGGCTTACTAACTCCCACCAAAGATATATATCAGTGACAAGTAGGGTGGAAGTATTATCTCAGGTGTAAGGTAGAATGTCTTTAGCTGTTTTTTCTTTTGAAGTTTTCTAGTTAAAATATTTGTGTTTGGTTGAGGAAGTTTAACTTCTTTTTCCCCTAAAAAAATAAAATTAGGTTAAACTTCCTCAACTGGACAAAAATGGAAGATAAAAATTAGGTTTAACTTCTTTTCTTTTACCAGATGGTGCAAGGTACCTGCATCCTTTTTTTGTTTTTCTAAAGCTTACATGGATCAGCATCCCAAGTAGTTATATTACCTAATAAATTCTTTAATCCTAGGAAATTGTTAGATAATTTTGTGCCACTTTCATGCCTAGGAAGCAGGGTCCTGCTGTTCAAACCCAAGAGCAGTCATACTAAATTAGCCCCTTAAATTATAATCCTGCCCGTAAGATTCATATCTGACAGTCCAAAATTGAAGAGCTATTCCTGCAATCATGGCATGACTAGTAGCAGATACAGACTCAAGTCTACTGAAGTTTTAGGATATTTTGCCATCTTGGGTTTTTTTTTTTTCCGTTAAAATTCTTTCGTTAGTTCTTTAAACATAAATGTTTCATATCAGAAATTAATTTGGTTCCTTCCTTTTTTTCAAACTTTTCCCGAAATCAACTCCGTGTAATTTTTATTGCTGTCCAACATCTAGAATTAATATTTGACAGTAAACATCACGACTCTATTTGTTTGGACTTTGATCATTCAACCAATGGAGTCATTTCTAATTATATGCATCACATGCTTATGACTTGGACATATGACTCTCGACTTCCATAAATTTGTTTTCAGATTTATGTATCTTGTTTCAAAAATCATTGTCAAGATGGTTGACATAAGTTGTATCAATAGGGATCTACCCGAATGTAAAATTATAAACTTCTGTTGTAGAAATCAGATATATTCATACTTAAAACTTGTGGTATGTACCATATATGGCATGGTACATACAAATTCAAAGGCCTGGTCGTTTAAAGTTCAGGTTTCAAATTGAATTATTCATTGGCGTGATACTGTGAAGGTAACGGAAGTTGCCGAACCAGTTGATGAAAGAACAATAAGTATTACAGAGCTTTAATTTTTAGCAAGTTTTCCTATATTTGTTGTGTAAAAGTATCTGTAATCTGAACCTTTTCGACACGACATGGCAAGTCCTGCTGCTAAATGCCAGTAGTAAATCTTTTATTTCTGAAATCTTATATTAACAGGCCAGAAAAAAAAAAGGAATAAATTTACTATTAATTTAAACGAAACAAGTACACCATTGAATCATTAAATAAATTACATAATCGATCCCGGCACTCTGTTAAACCTTCTCCTGGGGGCTTAAGTGCTCATGAAATTTATTTACATTCTCCTCAGTATTATCCAGTTTGCAATAACCATTAGCTTCTTTAACATCCTTGTCGAATATAAAGAATGCGTAGAACCCCGCTACTATTACAGATCCACTCATTCCCCAGATGACAATTTTTAAGCTCAATGGCATGATTTGAGCAACCCTGTATGCAACCGTTGTGGTAAGGAGAGTGGTTAGAATCCAAACAGCAATCTTTAACCGATGTTTGTGTTCAATCGGAGCATCTGTACCGAGATTTTCACGTATTTTCAGACACACATGTAGCAGCGTCAGCTCGGCATAGCACGAAATAACAAATGCCAAGTCCCACGGTTTATCTATTGATCTATATATGGATTGGACTACATTGTAAGTAAGAAAAAGAAAGCTGATAATAGAGAGGAAATCAAAATATTTGCACAATCTGAGCACTCTATGGTTATTTTGTAGGGACTTAGCGGGAGCAGTCGGACTGTTGCTTTTCAAATCCATCGGCAATGGCTTAATCCAGATAATGCAAATGAAGGAATGGAGGAAACTTTAAATTTTTTGCTAAATTGCGTGAATAAGAGAAGGGGAAGCAGCCAATTTTTTGTTTCCCTGGTTCAGCTATGAGCAATAAATATCGACAGCAGCCAGAACTTTCTTGGAAGTTTCTGTACGCGGGAGAAGACTCCAAAATAATTAATTTATTAACCCTGAGAACATTCCACGACACTGCAACTGTCTTTCTTTGAAGTTACGTCCTCGCCCGGCCCGGCCCAAACGCGTTTCTCTCTTTGTTTCCGACCAACAGCAAGTGCGTGCCTTCTTTGTTTTCTTCTTTACAGCATCATCTCTCCCTTCCCTTTTCCTGTAAGCTGCAGCAGCAGCACCGATGAATTTATATTAGCTGAAGTGGCTTTCATTTAGCTCATGTAAATTAAAATCCGTTCGATTCTTTTTTTAATTTAGGGCTCTGGTACTTTTCTTGGGTTTGATCAAATTACAATATCAGGAAATTTTGCTTTAGTTTGAGTAAATATTGGCTAAGTATTTAAGAAGTGATTTACCCTAACTTTTCTGAATTTGAGAAATTTTAGGATGAATTGCAGATCTGTTTCTTTATCTCAATCTATCTAGTTTAAACCAACTCTGCGCAAATATCCCAATTCAATCTCAGTTGTGATTCAACCTCAACTTCTACACATCTGTTCTGCACCAATGGACAATAATACTTTTAGAGTTGACATTTGATTTGCTTAAGCACAATTTTACATTTCCATGTGCCAATCATTTCAAAACTGATTTATTGAAGCATTTTGTGCTGAGTATGTGCCGAATGTTAGAACATCCCTATTTAGTTGTTGAAAGCTATTGAAATTATTTTCAAATTTTAGAATATGCAGAAGGATAATTATTTTGATCAGACTGAAAAATCTGCAAGTTTTGCTTCGACCAATTTCTTGATTTGGTTGAATTTTTTTGACTAATTGCCTGTTTTTAACTTTCTTCGAGAAGTGCTTGAAATTGTTTAAGGGGTCTGAGCAGAATAAAATAAGAGATGAGTCAGCATGAACATAATTATAAAATAACTAATTAGGTTCAAACCTATTAGATAATCGGATACTAGATAAAACATAATTATAAAATAAAAAAATAGTATTTTTTTATCTAATAAAAAACATAAATAGTATCCTTCTACATATTAAAAGTAACAAAAAAAATGTAATACTAGATACTATATATTCAACTCGATTAAGCGGGGTTTTCTCTACAGGTTGTCATATTTTGAAATCTTTGCATAATTCATTCATTATCTACACAATTAAAGAAATGTTTCTCAAATAAATTGATTAATCATTCTCAAACAAATCTTTGTCAAATTGATAATAATCCTTCTCAAGTATATCTACACCACCATTAATCTTTGAACACACTCAAATTATTAAGCTGTGAGAACCATTCAACTAAATCTTTAATTTTAACAACTGTCCTATCAAACATTTAATTGTTGACAAGTTGCTCCTGAACTCTTAAATTCATTCACACTATTAATTTGGCGCTCATGTAGCGCACAAATTATAAAATCAAAACAAGGTTTGTACATTGCATGAAGCCAAAACTGCTCTCTTAAAATCTGTGTGTTGGATTTCCTTTCTTTTTTTGGTTTTCAATTTCTTTTTTCTTTTTTTGAGAGGGGGTTGTCAGGATTTCGTATCCTCAGCATTAACTCAAATTTTGAGTTAAGATCTGGACAGTCCGATTTAAATCCAAACTAATATTAAAGGGCTCCTTGCGTTATAGGCGTGTATTAGATTGGTACAAATTTTGATCGCACAGTTCGAAAATGAACTCAAACGGTACAGTAATTCAGAGGATGCAGATTTGGGTGTCAGAGTGTACAGGGGAAATTCAGTTCGAGGAAAAACAGACAATTGAGATCTAAAGCTTGTGACTTGCTATGTTTTTTTGCATAGAAGGAAAAATCAGAATCGGAATCGGGATCGGCAACTTCAGATCCTGATCCTGATCGGTCCAAATTGGTTGGAATAGATCCAAAATCGGTCGGAATCGTTTTTTCCTCTCAAACTGGCTTTCCGAGTAAATCGGTCCAAAATCGGATCGGCCTTGTCCGATCCCGATCTGAATAGGTCGATTTTGCCTTCTATGATTTTTTGTACTTTGGTTTTAGAATATTTCAGGAGCCTTTTGTACGACATGGTCCCAAGGGGCATTTCAGGAGCCTTTTAGCGCGTTTTCCTGATCTGTAGTAGGAGTTTTATATATGTTCCAAGAAATGGGAACTATTCTTCTGTTTAACAAGTCATTGCAAGGAAACTTTCCTTTCCTGATAAATTAAAAGAAAGATTAATTAACAAAGAGAAGAATTAAGTTTGACCGAAGCTACTTTGCAAATTGCAAACCATGCCAAGTCAATCTAACTCTCAGATCATGCTAGCTACTATAAAAACACAAAAATCGATCGGCTTTAGCTAAATCAATTCAAAGTTTTAGCTGAATCTTTCTCCCACATAATTTCTTCCAATTGTCTACGTAATGGATTTAAAGAGAAATACTAGAGAGGACAATCGATTTTGCATTACATTTGGGTACCTCCTGACAATTTTCTTACTTTTTGTACAATATAATCTAGCAATCTCGTTGTATAGTCCAAGGAACATCCTGTGGAGCTTGGTATTCATGACCACTAGCTATGCCGAGCTAATGGTGTTGTTTTCTTGTCTCAGAAAGCATGAAAATCTGACTGTTGATGCTCCAACTGAGGACAGATCAGATAGGCTGAAACGTCTAGTGTGGGGTTTCTGTTTTCTCGTTACATGTCCCTTCACATGGCGAATTTCGCAAACCGTGCCTTGGTACATGAATATTATCATTTGGGGCATGAGTGTCTCTCTTCTTGTAGTTGGATTCTACTTTTTCTTCTTATTTCAAAGTGAGGATGCACAGTTAGCTAACAAGTATTGCAAACTGGATACTGATCACAAGGAGGAAAACAAGTTTTGTGAATTATCTCCTGAGGACAAGGTTTAGTATGTATGTGCGAGTGGAATATACCAATGAAAATTTGATCTGCTATATGTTTTGTTTTGTTGTGTTTATTATTTGTAAGTAAATTAATACGATCGATGAGTGCTATGAACTCTCAACATAGTGCCCGTTATTTTCTTGATTTTTTTTCAATATAAATTAATAGTGTGAATGAATTCAAGAGTCCGGGAGCAACTTGTCAAGGTTTTGATAGGACAATTGTTAAAATAAAGATTTACTTGAATGGTTGTCACAACTTAATAGTTTGAATATGTGTTGGCAGTGGTGCTAAATTAGTAATTAAGAAGTTTACAAATATTAATTTAATGCATTAATTTTTATCTTTTTTTTAATTGCTGGACTTTACACTAAATAAAATTATTAACAAATTCAGGATAGACACATCAATCATCAAGTAGATTGGTCTCATTGATTTGAGTTCGTCTTTTGAAGCTAATCTATATTAGATTTGAGAGAGAAACTTATCAACCACCTTAATAAGCTTAAGTACCTACTAACTGATCACCCATTACTGTTGTCAACATGGTCCGATCGTCAATGACATATCAGCACTAACAAATCATATAAGATGTATATCATTATCAGAATTTGACAGCGTGCTCTCCAAGGTGCATTCTTTTTTCTTTTCTTTTTTGGGTTTTCTAAATTTGCATTCCATGAAAATTTTATAAATGATCCAAAGGCCATTGGACCGATTCGCAATCCCTTTTTTTTAATGATTGAGAATTGGTCTGGCAATCAATATCAGTGCGTTTTCTTGATCTAGCTAGGAGTTCCGTGTCCAAAGAAATTGGAACTATTCTTCTATTTAATAAATAATTTCAGGGAAATTCTCCTTCCCAGGATAATTTTTTTTTATTTAGAAAATGAACAAACAGTTGGACCAAAGCTATGTTGTAAATTATAAACCATGCCAAGTCAATCTAACTCTCAGATCATGTTCCTATATACACAAATCGACCGGCTAAAGCTAAATCAATTCCTAGTTCTGTGCTAAATCTTTCTAGCTCATCATTTCTTCCAATTGTGTAGAGTTTTGATAAACCACTACATAATGGATCTAAAGATCAGCAATGATGGAGCAAATGACAGTAAGCCATTCCAACCCAAACCAGAATCTCAGCAATTAAAGTGGCTCTATAGTACAAATAGGCTCTTCACATAGGCTCTTTAGTTTTAATAATTAAATAGGCTCTTCACCCCTATAAACAAATAGGCTCTTCACCCAAACCAGAAGAGGCTCTTCACCCCTAGTCAACAATTAAATGTTTGATAGGAATGTTGTTAAAATTAAGGGTTTGTCTATAGTGCAGCAAATTTATTTCGGCTATAGTACAGTAATTAGTTTTAAGTAAAATCTGACCTTTAATCTATTTGTCTCCAATTTTAAGTTATTTAGGGTAAAACTGTCCATTTCACTTTTTTCCGGACTCCGTTATCTCTTTCTCACGGAGATCTTTTCCTCTCATCCCTAAAATTTTGATAATCGCGGCTGATCCTTTTGAACGGAGAAGAGAGAAGAGAAATCGCGGCAGGGCTTGAAAAAAATCGCGGCTGATCCATTTGAACGGAGAAGAGAGCAGAGAAATCGCGTCAGGGCTTCAACGCGTTGTCTCCTCCGCTGCTCGGTGCTCGTGGTACTATTCTCATCTCTTTTTTCTCTTGGCAAATCGTAAAACCCCATTCCTTCTACCGTTCCACATTGTTTTCAATTAACGCAACTCAATCCCACTGGAATTGAAAAGTCCTTTTTTTTTCAATTATCTCTTTCACTTGCCCAGATCCTTGAGAAATTAGAATACGTTTATTGTGATTGCATGATTTAATTAGTTAATTTTTCTTTTTTCAAGTTTAAGTTCCAACTTTTGTTGAATTTGTACTGAACTTCTACAACAGGAGCCAATTTGATTTTTCTTTAAGCAAATACACATCAAAAGATTGACGGGGCTTGAGAGAATTGATTCTCAAATAGGTAATAATATCACATATTTTGAACTTCTTCATTTAAAAACAGGATTTAGGAATTTAGAAGTCGGGGATAGATTAGGTCAAATAAAGTTTGGTCCCAAGTTTCTAATTGTGAATGCTGTGCTTTGTTATCAACATAGGTATGTTCATAGAAGCCCGTCAGTCTGGAGATCAGTGAATATTTCACATTTTTATATGTTATTTGGTAGTGTTGTGACATTACAAATTGAGTTGTTGATTACATTACAATAGTCCTCAAATGAGGGCTTCATGAAGCTGCTACCTCTTTATTGTCTTCATTTTGCTTCTTCTTTTTTTCTTTTGATGTGTGTGTGTGTGTGTGTGTGTGTGTGGTGGGAGGGAGGGGGGTGGAGGAGAGAGGTAGACGTCAAAGTTTTCCTTTTCCTTAGTGTTGGCGGCTTGGTGCCAATGAGGAGAGGCTAACCACAAAATTACCAGAGAAAAAGGTACAAATATGAAATATTAAATCGTATTTTATTGGCTTTAATAGGCATGTGCTTCTCTGGAGCCAAACCACCAGCCACCGGTAACATTTTTGGTGGTGCAAAACGACACCACAACCGCCTTTTTGCAAACAACCACAAGGACCGCTCCACTGACAAGAGTGGCAATATCCTTCTTGAGAAAGGGAAAAAAAAAAAGGATTTTTACATGCTTTTCAGTAGTTAAGTTATTTTCTTAAGTAGTGTCTTTATCTTTTAGGTAACAGCAGCTGGGCTCCTTCAGCCTTTCTTTTCAGTTCTATTTGTTTTCCAAGGGCAGTTTGCACAATGGGAGAACAATTTTCTCAGCAAGGTTGAAGAGAAGAGCGATATGGGAAATGAATTTTTTGTGTAGAAGTAGCAGAAGCTTAGGTTTTTTGTTTTAATTATTTATAAGTAGAAGTAGTTTTCTTACATATAGTAGGATCTTAGCTAAATTTGTGCATAATCGATTTGTTTATAGAACAGTTACCTTTTTCATTGTTAATCTTCTTTATGAGCCTTTGTCAGTACGATACTTAATTTCTTCACCATTCATTGGTAAAATGCTTTTTGGCACATCATCAGACAGATATCCATTCTTTGAAGATTCTTTTTTGTTATGGCACATAAATCCATTCTTTTGTGTCATACATAATTTACCATCCTATTAAGCACCCATCCCTTTTCTTTAGAGATTTCTACGCGCTTACAACGTAAATTGAGCCATTTAACCCTTCCCCTAAATTATGATCTGATTGTAGAGTTCAGGCATATATCAGTACCATTAATTATTCAATGGTTCGGATCAGGTTTGTCTGGAAAAATATAAAAGAAAACTTCGAGTCTAGATCTAATCCAGTCATCATCCACCTTATTTTCTTTCTGAACATTCTAAATCTATATCAATAAACTTAACAAAAGGATATGGAATAACTAAACTTAAACAACGCATAACCAGAACAGAAAAGTTGACGTGTAAAACATTAGCTAGCGGTAAGGTAATAACAAACAAGAACAATAGTAACAATAATGAATTAAATATGAAATAACTCCACAATGCCCATCACAGAATATTAGCATATAATTATTTTACAAATTTGATATATTTATTCCATGATATATCCATATACTTCATGTAAATTTCTGATGCACAATTGTTACGTTAGAAAAAAAATTAACTACATGTTTGAAAACTTGTCACAATGAGCACAATCAGTCTGAGAAATATGTATATCATAGCCATACTTATAACAAGTAAAAGTTTCTTTTTATCTACATCTTGTACAATTTTATTACATAAATTGACTCCTAAATAAAGAGTTAAATAGGCTCTTCACATAAATTGGCTCCTAAATAAAGAGTTAAATAGGCTCTTCAGGAATTAAAAAGAACAAAAACGGAAGCAAAGGCTTTGTGTTGGCCGTCTTAATCTCTCTCCCTCTCTTTTTGAAAACCTTGGTAGCATTGTCTGTCTGTCTGTCTCTCTCTCATGCACACACACAGCCAGACAAGTCACGAGAAATTCATAGCATGTTTATAGTCAACTCAAACCATCGCATCTCCACATCCCCTGAAAACATAAGAGTGAACAGATATCACCAACTTTTGCATATTTTCATGCTAATCCATGTCCCTCCTATGTTTCTATCCCCTTTGATTTATTTATCCTATGATTTAATTATTTTAGAAATAAAATTGACCAATATACCCTCCTATTCTTTCCTTCTTATTTCTTATAATCTTCTCTGACAATTCCTCTAAGCTCGATCTCTTAATCTGGCTTGTTGTATGGAGATCTGGTAGTGTAATTATCCTCTGCCATGGATCTGATTACAAGTACCCTTACATGTAATATGGGATTCCAACGTGTCAGGGTCCATACCAGAACCTGATACTGGTACACAACTACATATACTTACCGGTCATCATTTGATACGCATTGAACTGCTTTAATGTACTCTTCCAAGCTTGGGCAAAAAATTTTGTATAAAATACGTCTTGGTGCATTGATTTCCTCCATCTACAATCCATTTCGGGTTCAACAATAAAAATAAAAATAAACAGAACCTTGCATGTATGTCTCAAGCTATGAAAGTTATTTCCATTGCTTGAGCCTTGTTCATAAAGTCCTATGTGCCTATCTTGATATGCATACTAAGGTCCTGATTGCAATTCTAAAAAATACTGGGGGTCCGTTCTGTGAACCTTTGCAATTTGGGATTGAAATTAAAATCTTCTTAGATTTTTGCTTAAAACTTGTGAGGCAGCCGAGAATGGAAAAATGTGAGAAACTTAATAAGACCACGAATAAAAGGTGTTGGTTCTAGATCAAGCAACAAGTGAAGGAGCTTGTCCAATCTCAATTAGGAAAAAAAAAGATGGACAAATCAATCACTGATATAGGTAATATGTTATCGAATTGGTGAAATACCAGCTGTACCTGTATGAAATCAAACTTTAATGGTGAAGTTTCTCTTGAGCAGTCCAGCTATTGTGTGAGAGTAGTAGTAGAGAAGAAGAGAAGATCAGAAGGGTATACTTGTCAATTTGAATTTTAAAATAACTAAATAAAGAATTAAATAAATGAAAGGGGAAAGATGAAACAATGTCAAATCTTGATGGGGATAATGGATATTATAGTGTTTTTATGGGCAAATTGGCTATTATAATAGTTTACATGGGCACACTAGAAATTCTCCCTGGAATCAATACATGTCTTCTTCAAAGTTGTCTATATTTTTGCAAGGTGCAAGGGTTATTGTACTACACTGTCCTTATGTCAGGATTTACCATACAAGCCAGAAAATCACAAAAGAAAAATGTAGACTTGGTGATGGTTTTTGCAGTGCCGGTCAACATAGTACAACCATTACGGGGATAACAAATAAATTAGATGACGATAATGGTAAACAATATAATATCTCAGTTTGAGTGATGTTGCTAACTTTATTCATTTATGGTCAAATATGTGGTATGTAACATATCTCTATTTACACCGTACACGAAAATCAGATGACGATAATGGTAAACAATATCTCAGTGAAAAACTTTCCAAAACCACTAAAATATGCAGCTGAATACAATTACGGGACCAGAACAACACATCTACAGTACTGACCTGAAAAATGTTGTATGGTACTGAGACAAAGAGCGTACAATATACAGGTACTGGTACAAAAATTCCAAAACTACTTGCAAAAAACAATACCTGATAGGTAAAGATCCAATTAAGGTTTCTCACTCACGAAATCCTAGTTCAAACCGCTAGCTCGCCATCCTCTTCAAAGAGATTTAAAAGGCGTGTGTGCTGTTCGTCTATCTTCTTCTTCTATCAGTACTTGAATAGAAAAAACCTATAACCGCCACCCCTCCTATCCCCGACGGAACAAAAGAGCGGAGTCATTGGCGGCGGTGATGGGGAACTCCTTCTGGTTCACGGCACTGCGCTGCACGGGTATGGGAACTCCAACGGCGGGAGAAGAAAGGGAGGAGACAGAAACTGGAGGGAAAGACGAAGAGAGAAAGACGAAAGTAATATTTTTGCACAAAGGACTATTATACCCTTTTTAGCGTACAATCTGTGCACGGAGTCAAACGGAGAGTTCAATTGACGATTTAATCTACACCATTTGAAATATAAAATGAACGATCACAATTTAATTTAATTTTGCTGTACTACAGCCAAAATCAATTTACTGTACTATAGACATCCTCTAAAATTAAAGATTTAGTTGAATGGTTCTCACAGCTTAATAATTTGAGTGTCTTCAAAGATTAATGGTGGTGTAGATATATTTGAGAAGGATTATTATCAATTTGAGAAAGATTTGTTTGAGAATGATTATAATCAATTTATTTGAGAAACATTTCTTCAAAGATTTCAAAATATGATAACCTGTAGAGAAAACCCCGCTTATTACATTGTTTTTGTTACTTTTAATATGTAAAAGGATACTATTTATGTTTTTTATTAGGTAAAAAAATACTATTTTTTTATTATGTTTTATCTAGTACCCGATTATCTAATAAGTTTGAACCTAATTAGCTATGTTCTTGTCCTACATTGATGGAATTTCTAAATCTGCCCCTGGTAATTAGGAAGTCTACAAGTTATTTCAATACACTCATTTTTTATTAGTTTTAATTGCTTGACTTTAAACTAAATACAATTAATAAAATTAAGAGAACCAACCTTTGGTGTAATGGCAAAAGCAATGTCCTCCGTGAGAAGTTGCAGGTTCGAAACTCGGATGGGGAAATCCCTTGCGGATATTTAGTTGAGTGGATTGACCTCCAACTTTTACTCGAAAGAAAAAAAAATTAACAAATTTAGCATAGACACATCAATCATGAGGTAAACTAGTTTCAACAATTTGAATTTGTCGTTTGAAACCAATTCTAATAGATTTTAGAGCTAAACCTATCAATCACTTTAGTAAGCCTAAGTACATACTACCTCACCCGAAAAGGTTTGGAACTAAGCCCAAATTGACCTAGAAGTTCACTAAACCAACAACACCACAACTGTTGTCAAGGGTCCTATATATAGTCAATGACATCAGCAGTAACAAATAATTTGCATTCCAGGATTTAACCTTAGCTACTACATATAACAAAATATCAGATTCACAGAACACACTGGAAGCAAACAGTGGCACATCTCATTCTAATGGCCTGGCAGGTACAGACTAGCAATTAAAATTTTCTAAAAATGTAATGGGTTCTGCGAACCTTGATATTTGTCAAACAACACTGAATCCAAATCAATAAAATAAGTCAATCATTAAAATTGTATTGAAATGCAAAATGGAACTAGTTACAACCATAAATTCCCTTTTAATCAGTAGTGCCTACTGAGTAAACTGTCACTTGAGCAATACAAGCACAAACATGACCAGCACTTCTTCAAAGCAAAAATTAATTACAGCAAGCTTATTACTTGAGGAGTATCATATTTGATATAACTCATAGCTAGCAACAAAACCCTAAATCCAAGTAGTGGTTCTTCATGATATTCTCTGTTCAAATCAGAATCATATAAAGAATTAGTAAATTGACAAAAATACCCTCCCATATAAGTACTGCAAAGTTTAAAAGAACCATAGCACCTTAGCAGAATAATGAAATTTGCAGAATATCCACATACCAGACACAATTTTGTTCAAATCCAATCCTCCTGCATCCATGATTATCTTTTTATTCGGTTACCAGCACAAATCAATAATTTTCAAAAAAATAAAAAAGGAAGAAAGAAAAAGAAAAGGGAAAAAATACTCTCATCTCAGCAATACCGCAAATGAAGAAGTGTTCATATGCATGTTCATGCTGACTCATCTCTTATTTTATTCTGCTCAGACCCCTTAAACAATTTCAAGCACTTCTCGAAGAAAGTTAAAAACAGGCAATTAGTCAAAAAAATTCAACCAAATCAAGAAATTGGTCGAAGCAAAACTTGCAGATTTTTCAGTCTGATCAAAATAATTATCCTTCTGCATATTCTAAAATTTGAAAATAATTTCAATAGCTTTCAACAACTAAATAGGGATGTTCTAACATTCGGCACATACTCAGCACAAAATACTTCAACAAATCAGTTTTGAAATGATTGGCACATGGAAATGTAAAATTGTGCTTAAGCAAATCAAATGTCAACTCTAAAGTATTATTGTCCATTGGTGCAGAACAGATGTCTAGAAGTTGAGGTTGAATCACAAGTGAGATTGAATTGGGATATTTGCGCAGAGTTGGTTTAAACTAGATAGATTGAGATAAAGAAACAGATCTGCAATTCATTCTAAAATTTCTCAAATTCAGAAAAGTTAGGGTAAATCCGTTCTTAAATACTTGGCCAATATTTACTCAAACTAAAGCAAAATTTCCTGATATTGTAATTTGATCAAACCCAAGAAAAGTACCAAAGCCCTAAATTAAAAAAAGAATCGAACGGATTTTAATTTACATGAGCTAAATGAAAGCCACTTCAGCGAATACAAATTCATCGGTGCTGCAGCTTACAGGGAAGGGGAAGGGAGAGATGATGCCGTAAAGAAGAAAACAAAGAGAGAAACGCGTTTGGTCCGGGCCGGGCCGAGCATCTGAGAGGCGGAGAAACGCGTTTGGGCCGGGCGGGCCGAGCGAAGACGTAACTTCAAAGAAAGACAGTTGCAGTCTCGTGGAATGTTCTCAGGGTTAATAAATTAATTATTTTAGAGCCTTCTCCCGCGTACAGGAACTTCCAAGAAAGTTTCCAGAAAGTTCTGGCTGCTTTCGATATTAATTGCTATAATTGAGAGCTCATAGCTGAACCATGGAAACAAAAAATTGGCTGCTTCCCCTTCTCTTTCTTATTCACGCAATTTAGCAAAAAATTTAAAGTTTCCTCCAATCCTTCATTTGCATTATCTGGATTAAGCCATTGCCGATGGATTTGAAAAGCAACAGTCCGACTGCTCCCGCTAAGTCCCTACAAAATAACCATGGAGTGCTCAGATTGTGCAAATATTTTGATTTCCTCTCTACTATCAGCTTTCTTTTTCTTACTTACAATGCAGTCCAATCCATATATAGATCAATAGCTAAACCGTGGGACTTGGCATTTGTTATTTCGTGCTATGCCGAGTTGACGCTGCTACATGTGTGTCTGAAAATACGTGAAAATCTCGGTACAGATGCTCCGATTGAACACAAACATCGGTTAAAGATTGCTGTTTGGATTCTAACCACTCTCCTTACCACAACGGTTGCATACAGGGTTGCTCAAATCATGCCATTGAGCTTCAAAATTGTCATCTGGGGAATGAGTGGATCTGTAATAGTAGCGGGGTTCTACGCATTCTTTATATTCGACAAGGATGTTAAAGAAGCTAATGGTTATTGCAAACTGGATAATACTGAGGAGAATGTAAGTAAATTTCATGAGCAGTTAAGCTCCGAGGAGAAGGTTTAACAGAGTGCCGGGATCGATTATGTAATTTATTTATTGATTCAATGGAGAACTTGTTTCGTTTAAATTAATAAGTGAATTTATTCCTTTTTTTTTTCTGGCCTGTAAAAATATAAGATTTCGGAAATAAAACATTTACTACTGGCATTTAGCAGCAGGACTTGCCATGTCGTGTCGAAAAGGTTCAGATTACAGATACTTCTACACAACAAATATAGGAAAACTTGCTAAAAATGAAAGCTCTGTAATACTTATTGTTCTTTCATCAACTGGTTCGGCAACTTCCGTTACCTTCACAGTATCACACCAATGAATAATTCAATTTGAAACCTGAACTTTAAACAACCAGGCCTTTGAATTTGTATGTACCATGCCATATATGGTACATACCACAAGTTTTAAGTATGAATATATCTGATTTCTACAACAGAAGTTTATAATTTTACATTCGGGTAGATCCCTATTGATACAACTTATATCAACCATCTTGACAACGATTTTTGAAACAAGATACATAAATCTGAAAACAAATTTATGGAAGTCGTGAGTCATATGTCCAAGTCATGTGATGCATATAACCAGAAATGACTCCATTGGTTGAATGATCAAAGTCCAAATAAATAGAGTCGTGATGTTTACTGTCAAATATTAATTCAAAATGTTGGACAGCAATAAAAATTACACGGAGTTGATTTCGGGAAAAGTTTGAAAAAAAGTAAGGAACCAACTTTTTTTGATATGAAACATTTATGTTTAAAGTTTTAACGAAAGAATTTTTAACGTTAAAAAAAAACCAAGATGGCAAAATATCCTAAAACTTCAGGAAACTTGAGTCTGTATCTGCTACTAGTCATGCCATGATTGCAGGAATAGCTCTTCAATTTTGGACTGTCAGATATGAATCTTACGGGCAGGATTATAATTTAAGGGGCTAATTTAGTATGACTGCTCTTGGGTTTGAACAGCAGGACCCTGCTTCCTAGGCATGAAAGTGGCACAAAATTATCTAACAATTTCCTAGGATTAAAGAATTTATTAGGTAATATAACTACTTGGGATGCTGATCCATGTAAGCTTTAGAGAAACAAAAAAAGGATGCAGGTACCTTGCACCATCTGGTAAAAGAAAAGAAGTTAAACCTAATTTTATTTTTTTAGGGGAAAAAGAAGTTGAACTTCCTCAACCAAACACAAATATTTTAACTAGAAAACTTCAAAAGAAAAAACAGCTAAAGACATTCTACCTACACCTGAGACAATATTTCCACCCTACCTGTCACTGATATATATCTTTGGTGGGAGTTAATAAGCCATTGTCACCTAAGAAAGCTACCGTTCAAATTGTGAAAACCAACACTAAGCTTTTGTTTATTTTAACAAAGTAGCATATGCTACTTGGTTTCATTATGAAACCATAAAGTTCACAAAAGGCAACAAATATGACAATCATACAAAAGGCACAAAAAAGAACCTTTAGGTGGTGGACACCTAGTCTCAGATTTTAAGTTCTCCATCAATGGTACCCTCGGATTTTTTCTTTCGAAGAGAGCACCTCAGATTTTACCCTTGACCATCATTGGCATCCGGT
>JAJGRW010000929.1:62500-131365 GCA_025461045.1 Carex parvula | reverse complement strand
AAAAACACGAAACAAAAGAAAGAGAGGAGAGAGAGCCAGAGAGGAGAAGAGAAAGGGAAAGGACAGCTCCGAGCAGCTGTGCCTGTTCAATTTTACCTCAACACAACCTCTCTCATCTCTCTCTCTCTCTCTCTCTCTCTGTCATTCATATTATCTTTATTTAATCTTATATATCTTTTTATTTTTATTTTAACGCCAATCCCCCAAATCGAAAAATACAACTCACATCGCCGAGAAAATCAGAAAAAGCAACGAAGCACAACACTTTCTGATACAGCGAGGAGAGACCATAGAGAGAGAGAGAGAGAAGAGAGGTGGACGGAGAGGAGAATCGAGGCGGAGTGCTTCCGGCGTGGCTGAGGAGGCGGAGGAGCAGCCAGGTTCTCAGCTACCATGGAAAGAGTAGCAGCCGAAGAAGTTCATCGAGAATCATTACACGTCTCAGATGAAGACCTTTCAAGAGAAGAGAGAGGTACCGACGCTTGATTTGGTCTATTTTTTGGTGTCTGGTTTGTTGTCTGTTTGATCTGGATCTTGTTGCTAATCAGATCTTGCTGGTTTTAAGCGAGGACCTCTTGACTTGTGTACAGAAGGAGAGTGAGGTTTATAATTGAAAGATGTTTTGAATGAAATAGAGATTGCCTTCATCCTTTTTATTTTTAGTTGAGCTAATCAACAAGTGATATTTCTTACCAAATATGTTGGATCACCTCCTCCTGAGAGCAAGAAACTGCACATCCGATTTAATAGATTGACAGGGGGATATAAAGGGGGAGAAAAGGAATATGTTTTAAACTAAAGAGAGTGCATGTGAAGTCTCTTTGATCACATAGTTGCCCGTACAAGGAGAGATGAGTGATTTTTGGTTTAGGAAAGTTGTTTAATTATTTGACCATGATACCAGGACAGTGAGTATATATGATTGTATGTATTTATTAGGGTTTTGGTTTATTTATGAGGTCTTTCCTATGATTTCACATGTATCATGCCAGGGTTGGTAGCCTGGTACCAGCTGTACCAATTTTGCTCACTGCTCATTAGAGCAAAATCAGAAAATTGGTCTTCCGAAAATGTACCTCAATCAGCATGCCTGTAACTTTTGCATTTCATAGCTAAAAATGGTTTCATTATTTCATACAACCTGTTTTGACTTTAAGTAATATGGGCAATCGAGTTTTAATTCCTCTGTAAAACCTTTGTATGTGTTTGTAGGTTTGATTTGGAAAAGCAACTAGCCTCTTCACAAGTGCCAAAGGAGGAGCAAGTCCACCTTATTAAAGGATTTAGAGAAAGGAGACTGAATACATGCGGCTTAAGAGGCACAAAATTGTGTTGATGACTTTGACCTTCTAACAATAATGGAAGAGGTGCTTTTGGGGAGGTTAGTATCAAAATGTTCAGGTTCTTATGTGTGTTTGCTTGGACGGGGTTTTGGTGTTGATCACATTCTATGCAAGCTGGCCATTTATTGGGTATCAGCTGGGGTTGTACCAGTACTTTTTAAGTGCATACTAGGACTGGTATCATCTATAACCATATGATGATTAATGCTTGTCATGTAATTGCAATTTGCTTTATGGCTATTACAGGTCAGGTTGTGCCGAGAAAAGACAACTGACAATATATGCAATGAAAAAGCTGAAGAAATCTGAGATGGTTCAAGAGCCAGGTATGCTATTTTTAATTATGTTCCCTAGTTGATAACCTCTTGTGGTTCTTTTTTACTTCTTCCAGATTTCAATAATTTTACCATTGACCCTGTGCCAGTGCTGGACCTGACCAATACAATATGTAATTGAATTGATTTGATCATAGTGATGGGTAATTTTGTTGGTTTTTCTATACTTCATTTTTTTAATACGGCCTAGTTTAGTGTTTAGTACTATCAGGTAATTAAATATTACAATAACCAGTCCAAGTCGAGCCAAGTAGAATCAAAAGAGACAAAAAAAAAAAACTCAACTTAGTTCTACATTTCGAATCATTCCTCAATTAGCCATTCTTATCAAAGCTAAAGACCAAGCAGACCGAGAAAAACAAGGAAGGCAATAAGTTTAATCAAGTGAGATCATTCCTCTGATAACCCCCACTTGAAAGCCCACCGAACGCCCCCAATAAAGTTCTTCAATGAAGCCTAAATTATCCATCTAATATGTAACTAAGCACAGAAATGATCTCAGAAAATAGTTAAGCTGAGTTCAACTTGTAGTGAAGCCAATGCAATCAGTTGTTCTGTTTGTTACTCGATGAAGCAATTGTAACTGACATTATTGTTTTGCAAACAACTGTACCAATCATGTCTGAAACCAACTTTTCCGTGAATAAAATAGGTAGATCATGTGAGAGCAGAGAGAAACCTGCTAGCAGAGGTGGGGAGCCACTGCATAGTGAAGCTGTACTACTCATTCCAAGATGACGAGTACCTGTATCTCATAATGGAATACCTTCCAGGTGGCGACATGATGACCCTCCTCATGCGTGAAGATACTCTCTCTGAGAAAGTGGCCCGCTTCTACATTGCTGAGACTATTCTCGCCATAGAATCCATCCACAGGCACAATTACATCCATAGGTACATTCCTCGCTGCTTGTTTAGAGGCTGATGTATCTAACCTTGGTGCCAATCAGGCTCCTTCATTAAAAATATGGACCGCTTACCCTTTTACCTTATGTTAGATTAATTAAAAGTGCTGAATAATTTGGCAGGGACATAAAGCCGGACAACCTCCTACTAGACAAGGATGGGCACATGAAGTTGTCAGACTTTGGGTTTGTGCAAGCCGATTGACTGTTCAAAGCTGTCGACGCTGAATGAAGACGAGCCAATGGCTGATGAAAATTTGAGAGAGTCAATGGATATTGATACTCCCGACTCAGCCAACAGTGGCAGAAGGTGGAGCAGTGCGCATGAGCAGCTTCAGCACTGGCAGAGGAACCGTCGAAAATTGGTGCTCCTTTTATTGTGTCTTTTCATTCTGCAAATCATAATCACAATGAAATGCTTTTCAGTTTCCACCAGGCTCGGTTTCAACCTCTATTAAAGATAAGAACACAAACAACAATTTCTTTCTTGTTTGATTTTCAAATTGCTTAATGTTGGGTGCTGCAGTTGCCAAGAAAGTTTGGTATGAATATTTCTGTGCATGTATTTTCTTTCCAAGTACAAAATATCCATCCAGACATTACCAGGAAGTTATATATTTTACTTTTGTTATTTCCATTCACATTGATGTCTTTGATGAGTTTTTTAATCTATTTTTTTCAAACTTTTTGGTTATGTAGGCTTTTTCGACCGTTGGGACACCTGATTATATTGCCCCAGAAGTGTTACTGAAGAAAGGATATGGCATGGAGTGTGATTGGTTAGTGAGCTAGACTAATCTTGTTGATATATTTGTCTCTGGTTTGATATCAGGTTTCTTTGTATTTTTCTCATGATCTGTAACCATAGATTTTTGCACATTATTATTTATTTGTTGCTTTTACATTTTTGGCAGGTGGTCTTTGGGTGCAATAATGTACGAGATGCTTATTGGCTACCCTCCGTTTTATTCGGATGATCCCATAACTACATGTCGAAAGGTTAGTAAATATCTTTTCACCAGCTTGATCTTGGGTCTATCAGTTTTAAGAACTTCAGCCTGGGCATAAGCTTACTAAAGGCTTCTACTTTTGAGTTCTGGCCCGTTTCCAACAACAACAACTAAGCCTTTAGTCCCAAACAAGTTGAGTGCATATCCTCTGAGATATCTCAATTTTTGCGTGACCGATGTGTCTGGTGCCTATTCAGGGATAGCGCATGGGCCAGTATTATTTGTGCTTTGAGATACGTGCAGAACGTATTTGAATGGTTGAGATTTTCCAAAAAAAAAAACACTCAAAAGTTTGAGATATCTCAGAGGATGCGAATTCAACAAACAAGTTGGGGTAGGCTAGAAATGAAACCCAACCGGAGTCACAAAACCAAGGTAGATAGTAATAAAAAAATGGGAGGGTTTCATTTCCATAAAAAAAGCTGTATTTTACGTTCCGTTTTCTCAATCAAAAGCACTCAAATTGCATGACATACCGCCATCTTGTGAGTTGGTTCATAAGCCCTTGGTTAATTGTAAAGTAGCTATATCTAGAGCATGCTACATAGGGACTATCAAATAATGTATTCAATTTTAAACACCTTGGTATTATATTTCCTTACAATTTTTAACTGCCTTAGTATGATTCCTTACATTTTTCCTTTTCAATTTAATAATTCAGATTGTTCACTGGAGAAATCATTTGAAGTTTCCTGAAGATACCCAACTATCTGTAGATGCAATTGATCTCATGACTAGATTACTTTGTGATGCAGAACACCGGGCTGGGGTTGAGCAAATTAAGGTAGCTTTATAACAATGATGAATTCTTTAACATGTAATATCTCCTAGCCAATACTCATCTTTATCTAATTTTCTTTAATTTTTTCTTCTGAAAGGCGCATCCCTGGTTTAGGCATGTTCCTTGGGACAAGCTGTATGAAATGGATGCTGCATTTAAACCTCAAGTCACTAGTGAACTTGACACTCGCAATTTCCAAAAGTTTGAAGAGGTATTTTTTTATACTCTTGATTTTTTTTATAAGACTTGATTTTTATTGTTAGTTTTATTAAAATTTATTTCCTAATTTTGCTTTGATTTTCATTTTGCACTGTAGGTGGACCCACCTACTCCAATGCGAACTGGCTCTGGGCCTTCACGAAAGGTAGCCTTTGCATTGTTGAATCCCTTTAATTGAACAATAACAGTATTGGTTAGATAGCCAGAGTTAAGGGTACCTAGAAGAAACCCCAAACCATTAACAAGCTGCAACTAATATGGGCATGTGCAATCTGGTTCTTTCTTTTGTTTGTTCTGATACTGTCGAATAAAGTTGTCTTTTCAATGTAAAGTTGATTAGCAGAACATAGCATAATTTAGGGGCTAATATGTATATGCTTATTACGTTTTGACAGCTACTGACCTCCAAAGATCTAAGTTTTGTGGGATATACCTACAAGAACTTTGATGCCATCAAAGGCCTGTACCAATCTGGTAATTCTTTTATTTTTTAATACCTAAACCTTAGTTACACAGGAAGTGAGTTGTGCAGTACCTGCCGATACAACTAAATTTTTTTCGGGTTATATTACATGGTACTTAAATATAATGTTGTTTCCTTGATTTCAACATTTGAACAACATGCTAAAACACCAAAAACAGAAAATAAAGTAATGATGATATTTGGTTCCTGTGTGATACGAGTCACAGCATACTGGAACTATATTGGAACGACTATATCAAATGGTCAGTATATTGCCCAAATCAGGTGTAGGATCCTTGCATAAAGTCCTTCCCATACTAGTTTAAATCAATAATATGTACATTTTCTTAAATTAATATGTACATTTCATTCAATTAATATGTACATTTTTGTCTCACCTATTTCATTCAATTAATATGTACATTTTCTTAAATTAACTGAAATTCAGACATGCAAAGGAGCTCTTCACTGACTCGGCCTTCAATTGGTTCAATATTTGGTAGGTATACAGTTATGCATTTTCCTTCTACTAATTAAATTTGAGTTACTTTAAGGATGCAATGCGATACAATGAACTTGTTAGATGTTAAGTATCCCACCTGACTGGCTGTGTAAATGTGAACTTGTTATTGTTTAAACCTCAGTTATGTGTATATTTTCTGATAAATTGTAGTGTATTTTGTTCTTTCAATTGATTTTCTTCATTTGTTATAAAAACACCAGGGCCAACAGAGATGGAGATCTCCTCAAATGGAGGGTCTGCAGAGAAGTATGAAAGAATGTCACCTTAATTTAGCTCCGTGTCTCGTTCGCTCTCTCAACCTTCTGTATTATTTGTTCGTCCTTTTCTCAATGCATGCACCCTTTTGTGTGGCTGTCTGTGTGGAATGTGCCTGGTCTTTTTTCTAGTCAGGTTCCCTGCCCGTCTTTCTCCGCCTTAGCCTAAGAAAAGAAAACTAAGAATTATTCTCATTCTATGATAGCCGTAAAAGAGCCTTTAGTTGTGTAAAATTATGTAATATAGACATTCTTCAACAAGACCCCTATTGGAGAGAGTCTTTGATAGATGAGAGGTTTGCCAGGGGTTGTTTTGTGGTTGCGGGGAGAGGGGGGGGCGGGGCTTAAAAAGGGTAAAATTGCACTGGCTGCCCAGGTCGGCGCAGCAAATTGTGCCTTCTCTAGTGGCAGGTTGTGGTCTTGGTTGATTGGTACTTGCATTTTCTCTCTGTTTTTTTTTTATTTTCCTAATTACAATAAGATGGGTTAAATCTGCATTTATCAGATTGTTTTATCCCAGCTATTTTTTTGTGCTCATCTGGAACTGAATTATAAAAAGTTGTTTATGTTTGGCCTGGTATTTGTTGGGGCCTTGAAACATTGATTAGGGTATTGTATCTTTGGATTCGTTAGGTGTGTACTTTGCTGAATTTTCTTCGGAGACTTAGTATAGCTTGGTAGATTGTTTGGTTATGATAAATGGTTGTTAAATCTCAGCTTCTTGTCCAAATAGGAGGATTAGCCCAAAAGTTGTATTTGGCAGTCTTTGACATATTATTCGTTTTGTATATTAGGAAATTATTTTGGCAGCCTTGATATACTGTTTTTCATGTCTTGGCATTTAAAACTCTTAAGAGTTGGCAACATTTCTTTTTTGTTTTATATCATACTGTGAGATATTGGACATTCTTTTTTAATTTTGATGAGCATGGTTTGCGAAGGTTTCTGTTTCATATGTGATTTGGTCACTAAGAATCTCAGATGAACGTTTGTTTTTATTATTATTATTATTTTTGAGAGAAACCCGTAGGCTATATTATTAGCACAGGAAATAGTTGTCATTACATCAGAGCCTTGCATGGCTAGATAAAATGATTTAAGTCAACCACTACATCTAAACTAAAACATGAAGAAAAACTAAAAAACTAGAAGTAACAGTTTGCAAGTAGAAGGAAAGTATAAATTAGATGTAAAAAGACTATGGGGGCTGAAATGTAAAATGTACTCCTCCCTCCCACGTTTTAGGTTAGCCAAAAAAAAAAACCGCGCCGATCCCCTGCAGCACGAACCCTCGCCGCCTCTGTGACCACTGCTGCTGGAAGACCCCGACCCCGTTGGAAGACCCGCTTCTCTGACCCCCGTTAGTAAGTTGTAGAACAAGTAATTCTTAAATTGTCCGTTATCCTGCTCACACTTGTTTGATTTGGCTTTGATTTTTAAACTGATGCATGCGTTGTTTTCAATTTTATAGATTTTTGGGACTAATTTTTTAATATAACTGTTTTTGCTTCGATTTGGTCATGTAAACTTTGTAGCCTAATTCAAACAAGTCTATACATGTTAATGAAACATGTATTAATCTTGAGCCTGGATCAAACTATGATTGGAAATAATATAGGCACCTCACTTGAAGCCTGACTTGTTTTTTTTCTCGGCTCATATAATATCAGTAAGAGCTTGAGGCAAGCTTAAACTAAACTGAACCTGGATTTGGGTTTAATACATGCTCGATGCTACATTTATCTGATTTTCTCTGTTAATCACATTATTATGTGTAAGAATTCAAGTCTGGTAAAACTTAGAAGAAAAATGGTTAATCACATAGATATCCTTCCCATCATTGATTCTGTACTTTCTGTTATTGTTATCTTCAAGTGTTGTCCGTTGGATGCAACATGAGATGCATGATGGTATCAGAATACTTTTTGCTTCAGTTTTATTTCTTTATTTTGTACAAGTTTGCCCAAATTGCCTTATTACAATTTCCTTATTGAATATTAAAAACCTGCCGGTAACTGATTGCATCCATTAAATGGCATTTCAAAGGAGATTACTTCACGCTAGTTCTTTTGCGATCAGACCAAATAATATATTCCCTCTTTCGAAGAAATAAAAAAATAGCACTCTTTTATCTTCTGTTTGGAAAACACAATTTTAATTTATTATTTGAAGAGTATTATTTTTACATTATTTCTTCTTGATTGATAAAAAAAAAAAAAAAAATCTATTAGCTACTTAACATAATTAGCTACAAACTAGTATGAATTATATCACCAATCTACAATGTATTGGAAATCAGATTTAATTATGTCTTGTAACGACAGTCCATCCTCCTGCCTCTTTGAGTTGGCCAGCTGGCGGTAGAGGCTGTGCAGGTTCCTTACCATTGTACTACAATTCGTTAGTTATTAATTCTATGTTGGTTAATTATATTATTAAACCGGAAACATTTAGTATGCCTTTTAGATTTATACCCGTTCAAAATTAATCCGATAGAGATTAATTTTGAATAGTTTCCGTTTTGGGACTGCTCTTTGAATGTTTTGTCTCATTTAGGATGTGAAGAAATGTATGTGGATCTAGTATTTAAGAAAAAATTAGTATCATTTTTCCTTATTATTCCTACGAGTACGTATTGAATTACATGTCCAAAATGATGTGTTTCTAACGTGTACTCGGGGAACTAATGGGAAATGCTGCCGAATTTTTCTTAAATAGTAAATCCACATACATTTCGTCACTACTGAGACATACCTTCAAAGAGTGGGATAGGATTGTACACCGGCCCTGTGTAAGCCCCAAAAGACTAATGAGTTTGGACTTATTAATATTTAATGACATTATTTCATTGAAGTGTGAAAATAGTAAGCAAGGCATAACTTTAAGTTTAGTTTTGACCTCGTGTGCATTTCTTCAAAAATAGGGCCTTATCTAGAGAGCATAATCAACACAATAGGGCAAGCAAAATCAACAAAATAGGGCCTCGGAGCGAGCATAATCAACAAAATAGGGCCTCATCTAGAGAGGGTTCCTTCCACAGGCTCAGTGAACATGCTGGTTCACAAACAAAGATTCGTAAGATGTTTTATTTCATCAAAACAATTAATTTCAATTTAAGTTTACTCGAACTAACCTTGATAATTTTATTTGTGTTGAAATGTTTATTCATAATAGGAGAATGAAAACCAGCGGGAGTCCACGTGGTCTGACAAGCTGTTCACGCCGACGCATACCAGCAAAAAGATGGGGCAATTTTGTTCCACGAGGGCGAAAAAGGCACAGGTAATAGAACATAACAATCTTTTATTAATATTCATTCTTTGTTGTACTTACTTTATTGTTGTTTTATTTTATAAATTTTGCAGGAAGACTACGATCGGGATATGAGCGCAAAGTATGGGCCTGATCGAGCCCTTTGGCCCTCTTTTGACGTAGACATCTAGTACGCCAACACAGACAATAATGCTCACGGCGATAACTATGGTCTTCGTGCTCTAGGTAAAATACACATACTTAAAATTATAAATTTATATTTAAATTTTGTAACGTAATATGAATTATCTTATTTTTAATTTTTCAGGCAAGACGAGATCGCTGTTTCGTCCAGGTGGGTCCTAGACGTCTTCTTCGCAATTACAATTGCAATAATATTCTTCGGCGCCGCCTCCTCTCAGGCAAGAAGACATACATGCAATTTCAGGTAAGGTGTTGGGCGTGCTTCAACCACAGATCAACCAATTTATGGAGGAGTTAAGGCGTAGCGTGAGATGTTTTTCGTCTCATCTGGTACGAAATCTGATTTTTTGGTATGTTTCAATCAAATAAGGAAACCAAGTATGGCAAATTAACTAACGGAACAGTAAACTCCGAAAAATTGAAAACCCTAAACCCTAAACAGTAAACTCTTAACATTAAACCCTAAAAATTTTAGTTATATTCTCACAGGGAGGTTCTAGCTCGCACCATGCATCGAACCCCGATGCTCAGGATGACAGCGGTGATAATATCGGAGATGACTATATCTAGTTTTAGGACATTTCGTATGAGTTTTAGATATTTGATTTTTATGTCGTACTTTAGATATTTATTTTTATATCGTACTTTAGATATTTTATTTTTATGTCGTACTTTAGATATTTGATATTTGATGTTTATGTAGTACTTCAGATATTTCATGTTTATGTTGTTTTGTGAATTGCTTGGTACGTACCAATTAAATTGCTTTTGAATTCCTTTTAAATTGTTTGGTGCTTGTTACGTTTCGTACCAGTATTTCATATTATATATTTGAATTGCTTGTGAATTGTTTGGTATGTTTCGTACCAATTGGGGCTGGAGAAAAATAAATGAACATAATGGGTTCAATGGTTTTTATATTTGTTTGATACATTTTGTACCAACTTGGAAAAAAAATAACAAAAAAAATAGTAAAAAAAAAATCACCCTTTTGCGACCGATTCTGAGCCCATCAGCGACCGCCCAATCGATCTCTGATGGTCTTCCACCACGTTAGCATATAGCATCAGCGACTGATTTTATCGGTCGCTCTAGGGTCATGTGCGACCGGCGCCTTACCCTTCAGCGACCGGTGACGTCAGCGGAGAGAGCATCAGCAACGGAGCAACTGCGACCTTACCCTTCTGTGACCGATTTGGCTGGTCGCAGAAGGGTTCCGCTGCTGTAGTGAACTGGGTTTTGCTAAAAAAACTCGCATGGACGCGATACTCGGGTGAAACTCGGATCGGACACGACCAATACCGAGTTGACTCGGAATCGGCCGAGTTTCCAAACTATGGGTACCAAGGTCATTGTCTGGTGTATGTTTGATCTGATGTTCTCAAGTCTATCAAACCCATGAACCGAAGATCTAGCAATTCAATAAACTGATTCAATCGAGTCCACTACTCAAACGATTAATCAGTTGGTTCTTTCTCTAATTAAGCAGCTAAATAATAATGCAAAACTATAGAGTAAACATAAATAGAGATGAGAGCGAAGAACACAAGAGTTGGTAATGATGCTCGACTAGGTAAGGTAAGGCTCCAGAGATTCGAAATCACTAACGGTGCACCAAAACTGATAAAGGTTACAACATTAGTTCGATTTCCCCTTTCAAAACCGATCAATGGACTGCAATTAACTAAAGCAAATCTCTCAATAACCTATACAAATATCTAGCCCAAGATTATCAACAATTTTCAATCAAGTACTTCTTGTTGGAACCAGTAACAAGCACGGGGTCGAGCCAAACACAAAACAATGTTGTTTCACCGTTAGCAATTAATATTGTTTGATACTAGTTCCAAACTGTGCTGTACCCATGCTTGGCTGGCTTAATTTTTTTTTGTTGTTTAGTACATTCGTCACTGGTATTAGTTGGTACTTGGTACAGTGCTCTATTCAGTCGGATACATTGTTCTGTTCTACCATTGGTACCAGTCCATTAATTAATTAAGGAGTTTATATATGCAAATTATTATAATATGTTGCTGGTACAAATTAAGGAGTTTATATATGCAAACTTTCAATAATTAGTTTAATTCTGGCACTATTCATGAATTTCATGGTCTATTTTATAATTTTTAGCTTTATGCAACATTTCATGGCCTTTTCAGTAAAGTTCTAACATGTTGTACTACAATGGGTCAATTCTAGTAAATATTGGGATATGTAGTGTAAATTCTCGGTTTTGCCCCAAAATTTAATAATGCATGTGGGTTATGTTAGCTCTAAATTTAATGATGCATGTCTGGCTATTAATTAATTGGCATTGCATGTGAGGCTTGTAATAATTACTTAAATGTTTCAACATGCAAGAAACTTGCTTGTAAAAAATTAAAAGTCAACTGTCAATCACTATTTTCGAAAAACAAAATTATTTAAAAAACAAGTTAACTGTCTATCGTGACAAAACATGACAACATGTATGAATTCCCTTATTTAAATTTTTTTTTTGATGCCATATGTATTAATATATATCATCTGTGTTGCTTAATTCAAAAGTTTTGTTTTGATTTTCATTAATGTTTTGAGCACTAATTTCTTATATAGTTTTTATCGAGTTAGGCTATTATACAAATGATTATATTTCGGTTAAAATATAAATACTTCAAATTATGAACGTTCAGTCTTAAATCATAATGTTATGTATGTCTCTCATCTCATCATATATTTTCATCAGGCTTGATTTAGCAAGATGTCAGGAATAGTAGATTATGTTTGACAGGTTATATTAAGTAGGAAGAATTTAGTATTTAGTATAGAGTATTTTAGGAGATGTCATTTATAGATTTCTCTTTCTAGAGATTTATGTTATTACAATTAAGTTTCCTCATAAAATTTTTGTCTCTTATTTCTGACCTCTCCTTAGAAACCCTAACAAATTGGTATCAGAGTCTGGTTCGTCGCCGACAGCCGATCGACGATTTCAGGGTTCTTTGTTTCCGCTGCTGTTGTTGAGGGTTTTCATATTCGTCTCTGTATCGTAGGAGAAGCATTCAGGCGCCAGGTGTTTCCTCTGCGCACTCGTGATCCACGTAAAGACCAAGCAAGTAGAGGTGCCATTCTTTAAAGATGGTAGAAGGTACATCCGTTAAGGTTCATATTTCAGGCAATACCATACTTTTCAATGACATGGAGAGAATTGGCATCAAGATGGACAATGAGGATGGGAGATAAAAGGGGAAGAACTTGACTTCATCATCGACCCAGTCGAGCTCTAAGCACAAGAACCTAATTTACAACTATCGCAGGAAGATAGGACACATCAAGGTCGGCTGTTTTGAGATCAAGAATAAACAAAAGGCATACGAGAATGATACTTCTTCAGGCTATCCTAACTTAGTTGAATTCAAGATAATTATGTGTGTTTAGGAGTTTATTTTAGGGTTTTGTTTCAGAATGACATTTCAAGTCAAGGGAGGATTGTTGTGTATGTCTCTCATCTCATCATATATTTTCATCAGACTTGATTTAGCAGAATGTCAAGAATAGTGGGCTATGTTTGGTAAGCTATTTTGAGGAGGAAGAATTTAGTATTTAGTATAGAGTATTTTAGAAGATGTCATTTATAGGTTTCTTTTTTTAGAGATTTATATTGTTATAAATATATCTCATTTGTACTCTATGTATTAATGAAATAAAAAATACAATTAAACTTCATCATAAAATTTCTGTCTCTTATTTCTAGCCTCTCCTTAGAAAACCTAACACATAACAAGTCTGATATTGCTGATAACCTCTAATTAGTCTGGTACTTCTATTACCTAACACAAGACTGAGACTTTAATTTGTTTTCTTTGAAATATGAAAATGATCTAAATAATACCAGATATACATTTTTTAAATGTGGGAATAGCTTTTGTCAGAATAGTAGTACAAGTATTAACTATATGATCAATATATGTACTTATAGAGATAAAATATTAATATATATCAAAATTAACAAATTTATTATCCTTCAAAACTTACTAAATTTTCATCTAAAATGAAGTTGAATTATTTTAATAATATGTGGTGTAGCTTTCCTCAAAGATCCAGTCAAGTTTTGCCAAATGTTGAATCACTTTGCAAAAGCAATACAACCAATGAATAAATTTAATAAATTTAAACCTTAAACCATAAATTTAATCATAAAGCCCAAATTTATAATGTATTTAGGATGTTAGGCTAAATGAAATTAATAAATTTGAACTCTAAACTCTAAATGTAATGATGTATGTCTGGCTATTAGTTGGCATTGCGCATGTGAGGTTTGTAATATTGAATTACAAGCCCAATAATTGGCATTGCATGTGAACACCAGCAACTTGCTTGTACAAATTCAAACTCTAACTGCCAATTCCTCTTTCCCAAAAATATAAAATTCATTAAAAAGCAAGTCCCTTAATCCATTACTTATGAAGCAAATAAGAGATTATTTGCATGCCATATGGACGTCCATACAAGTCCACAACTATAAATGACACTTCAGAAGTAATGTTTGGAAGTTCATTACTGTTTTGAGCTCTAATTACTTTTTGTTTAATATATCGAGTTTGGTTACTGTATAAATAATTATAATTCAATCAAAATATAAAGAGTCCAAATTATGGTATCTCATATTTGGATGGTTGATTCATCCCGTTCAATATTTTCTACTTCAAAATCTTATAGAACACCAAAACAATTAATAAATATTATTGTTATTATTTTTAATTAGTTTTACTACATTTTCAAATTTTAAAAAAATGGACCTCAAATAATACAAAAATAAGAATGTTAGAATATAGAAAAAGATTCATATTTAAAAAAAAAAATAAGAAAATAGCAAAAAAGATATAAATTATAAAATTTGATATTGTAAAAGATTTTGATACGTAGAACATATCGAGTGATTTGGATCAACCATGGGGACACGAAAAATAGAAGTTTAAGTAATTTATATTTCAGTCTAAATACAAATGGAAATGTTAGTATAAGAGTTTTATCGCCAGCAGATATATCAATCTGGAAATTAGTTGGATAAAAAAATGCTTTGATAAAATTTCTCTTTTGCTTTATACACAAATGTCCAATCCTATATCTTACCTATATAATTCTCATATAAGTTTTTTGTCACATATCTACACAATCACCGAATTTTCTCATTAACCTTCTAAATTTTAGTCAACCAAACAAAAAATAAGACGGAAAGGAAAGTTAAATTTATGTTCCCTCATTAATCATCCAAACACAAAGAAGTTAAATATGTTCATCTTCCTTTCTATTCCATTCCATTCTCTTTTATTCTTCACGTCCCCTTCCTTTCTCTACTCTCCATCCAAACAAGGTGTAAGTAGAACTGCAGAAAGATAGAATGTCACGCAATTGAAGAAAATTATATAAACCCTCGATCGTCCACTCAACCAACCTGTGCTTGTGAAACTACAAAATTATCAAAACACGAAACATAGCGACAAAATACCCACTATCCTATCCACGTACTTTTCACTCCAAATGGAAATGGGCCAAACATCAGCCGCAGCAGAGCAGGCGCCTAATAATTGTATTTTCCGAGCCCCAGTGCACATCACATCGGGTAGAGAATCTTATTTTGTGCCCAAGTTAGTTTCTATTGGCCCGTACTACCATGGAGGAGAAAACCTCAAACGCATGGAAGATTTGAAACTCCGGTGCATACCAGAAATTCGGGAGATGCAGAGAATACAGAGAAACCATGCCAGCCATTCCGAAGCATGCATCCGCCGTTCCATCTATAATGTGCCTCTCGAGCCATCTACTGAGGGGGGAAGGGGCATTGATGATGAGGATCTCACGGTATTTGAGCATTCGGGAAACAAAGCTCGTGGTTACTATAAAGAAGAGTTCAACCATAGTGCCAATGATTTTATTCGGATGCTAGTCCTTGACAGTTGCTTTATTATCCGAATAATTTTCGCTCTCTATCAAAAGGTGCAGGAGAGCATGGGGTTCCTAGATGTGCACATAAAAGATGTAAGATCTGACTTACTTCTGTTGGAAAATCAAATTCCCCTCTTTTTTATCAGGGAGGTGTATGAATGGCTTTTCCCTGTTAACCAAAACGTTCCCCCTCAAAACCCTGTTGACCAAAACCCCCCCCCTCAAAACTTCCCCCCCTTTAATACTGTCCTTGAACCATTTATATGCTTGGATATGCCATGGAGAATCAATCATGATGCAATGTCTAGTGAAGCAGTTCATTTGCTCGACCTTTATTGGAGATGCTCCATGTCACCTCCAATGTATATAGAACTTTGTCAGCTGGAAAGAGATCTTTCTAACCCGGAAAGAGATTGTCCTGAGCAGGAGCAACCGAGCTGGGCAGAAATCCAGCTCTCAGATAATGCACCAATGTTGATACCAAATGCAACAGAACTTCAAAAGATGGTAGGTATAGAATTTAAGAAATTTAAAGATAAAGGTCATTTGGATGTTTGTTTTTCCAAAGGCATCATGCGGATGCCACGCCTGAAGATTGACGCAAGGCAGATAACCCTATTAATAAATCTCATTGCCTTTGAGAACTGCATCTTACCCAGCATGCGAATTATTAGCTGCTATATGAAAGTGATGGATGCACTCATCGATTCTGAAAAGGATGTAGAGTTACTTCAGAAATGCAGCGTTATCTACAACACACTGAGCAACCATGAGATGGCCGCCACTTTCTTAAATGATATTGGTAACTTTTGTTTCATCGACTACAAGGCAAATCGTTTCGTTGGTTTGTATAAGAATGTGCAGGAATACTACAACTCAAATCGGAACCGTAGATGGGCGAGCTTGCAACAAAAATACTTCAGTAGCCCATGGGCGGGCATGTCGGTGTTTGCAGCTGTAATCCTGCTATTGCTTTCTCTAGCTCAGACTTTTTACGCTATTTATGGATATCATCACCCAAACAACGGCAGCCCCGGAAGCCACTAATTTGGCAGGCCCAGAATTAAGTAGATGTTAATTTCGATTATTTTTTATATTTTTACTTAATATGCCTGTAATATTGTTAATTTTTTTTTCTGTGTGCATTTTGTTTGGTTTTCTCTTGTATCCAAGGTTGTTCGCTATATATATTTGCTTCCCATTGTACCATTATTATGTTTAGCATTTGGAGTTGAAATTGTCATTAATGTACTCTGTTGGCACTTTGCAGCTCCCTGTCTGATTTATTTACATGTAGCCCTCATTGCACTTGTTTTTTTTTTTTTTTTTTTTTTTGGTGGTAATGCCCTTAGGAGTAAGCGTTGTTTCTATTAACATATAATTTTCATTGTACTTTGTTGTCTTGTGCTATTGTACATATAAGCTTAGAGCACTTTACATATTGTGTTGGTTTTAGTTTTAAAGAAATCAATTATCTTAAAAAAAATTATGCCAATGAATAGCACTCAAGGTTATGATAAATCTTGTATGCAGCATGTAATGGTTATGATAAAACTTGCATGTACTATTAACAGATCCTTTTAACTCTTATTATTTATTGTACATACTTTTTATAAAACAAAAAAATTTAGATATTCTGTATTTTTAAATTTTGCATTTCTATTGATTGAAAATAAAGAATTAATTACTTTTAGCCAATCAATATAACAACAAGGGCTACACTCGTTTTTCTCAAAAAAAAATACTAATTGAAATAGTTGACAATAATAAAATAAAAATTCCTATAAAATATTTTTGGTACATATACTTTTAATCGTCGTACTTGTGTCGTATTGAATATAATATTTGTATCCGTATTTGTACAACATAGATGTTGAAAACAAACAAATAGTAAGAGTGAAGCATAGTATGTTTTTTGCTTTTGCAAAAGGTCAATGACATTGAATTTCTACAATTAATTATTATTCAAGATCTCTATTTTGAAAATAATTAAAGTCGAAATCTCTGTTTTGAAAACGTAAACTAAATTAAAATAAATTCCAAATGGGCAAATTGTCCAATGCATTCGGTAGCAGGTGACTAGACCAATATGCCCACATCGAAGTAAGTAAAAGATATATAAAAAATTTTAATAAACAAATGAATAGACGCAAATTGAGGACAGAGTAGGACGTGAGAAATTTTTATTTTATTAGAAAAATAAAAAAAATTGTAAAGAGCAGAAAGATAGGTGGAAAATTTTCGATGAAATGGAAGGAACAATATATTTGATGTGTGGCCAATCATGTGGTTTGCGGTTTCTTATGATGGATAACAGAGACTGTGTGACCAACTATGCAGCACTGGGATACATTTCAAAACCGCACTAAATATATCATTAAAAAATAGTTAGGTTCCTTTCATGCCACGAAAAAAAATACAACAACATATACATCAGATCGAATTAACACAATGGAATAATTTTTTTTGAAATAGTACCTCTCTTATAATTTTTTTCACACAAATTAACTCGAAGATTGGTAAAATTACATGAAAATTGTCATTCCGAGAGACTGGTAAAGTTACAATAAGAACTGACATCAGAAACTTACAGAATGTATATACATACCTCTCAAGAACAACAATCGCTCTCCGGGCCCGGGTGGGCGCACGATGGCCTTATTGTTTTAACCTAAAAGTGCGACGTTCAAGGAGAAAGGGTAGACGATCATGAAGAAGCCGTTATAACGACGGCCAAGAAGTTGTTGTAACGCCAGCCAAAGAATCTGGTGCCATCATGAAGATCCAACAGCAGGCGATCATCGCGGCTGAAATCCTGCCCTCCAATAAAGAAGTGGTTTTTAATGCAGAAATGCCAGGTCATGTACAAATTAGCATTGCCGTGACAACTCTTCTAGCAGTGTTCCAAAATTGAAATCTCTTCCCGCTTCAGAGCCGTTATAACAGCCAATTAACACATAGCCAGCCGTTATAGCTCCAAGCAAGTATAAGTGTATAACCGTTCCATGACAGCCGGCGTTATAACGCCCATTTTAAAATGCAATGTGGCGTTAGTAACGCCATACACCAATTACTTTGCCAATTCAGCAACTTAATGGAATTCAATTTTAGGTCAAATGTTGGTCAGGGGATTACGCCCGAATGCTCATACCTATACATCATTAATTAAGGGTTTTATGGAGAAAAAAAAAGGCAATTAAATGATGCTATCCACATGTGGATGGATAGCACAGGAGAGATGCACCCCAAATGTAATTGTCTATAATGTATTAATTCAAGGTCTATGCTCTAATGCTATTCTAGAGAAGGCCATGGCAGTTTTGTCTGTTATGAAAAACGATTGTTTTTGTCCCAATGTGAGAACATATTCTATCCTAATTGATGGGTTTTCAATAATCGGAGATGTGCATGTTGCCAAGAATGTTCGGCACGTAATGTCTCATAATAGTTGCAAACATAATGTGGTTGCGGTGAATGCATTTTGCAAGAGCAATTTGTTTGATGAGGTGTATGATTTTAACTTAAGATGACCATGAAAATGGATCATAAATATTGCTAGCCCAATACTGTGACATATATAGCGCATTAATTAATCAAGGGTTTATGTGAAAACCGACAAGTGGGTCGTGCCATTAGATTGTTAGCTGAGATGCGAAGGTGTGGTTGTGTACCAAATACACGTACCTGTAATATTTATCTTGATGGTCTTTTCAAGGAAGGATCGAGAGCATAGACTGAGATGCAAAATGCAAAAACTGAGATGCTAAATTATTCAATGAGATGGTAAATGCAAAAACTGAGATTGATACAGTGATTTACAAGTTACAACACTGTTTTAGTAGGAAAGATGATAATTAACGGGCTTAGACCCGACCCGCTATAAGTTGGATTGTGCAAATGTTTACCTATTGAAGATGTGGCATGAGGAGCTTTTGCCACGTGCAGTGCATTGATATGGGCCGCTTTTATAACCTTCGGTCTGCTAGGGTCAGTTCAGCTTGTTTGAAGAGTTATTTAATGAATTTGTGTGATGCCCAAAATCTTATCATATTCAATTAATAATTCTTGTAGCTAGTAATCAATTCCATTTATCAGGGTTTCTTATTAATTTATTTTCATAAGTTTATGTAAGACTAATTAGGAGCATCCGATGAAAACATAACAAAAAGCAATCCCAAGAAAGCAGCAAGGATTCTTTTGAAGTTTATGTTCTAAGAGTGAAGGTACATCGATCATATATGAAACAATTAGCATTACATATATTAACTGTACAATGTGCATAGTCAAGCAAACAAACCTGTTTTAATTTCTTTCTTTTTTTCTTTATATATATTGCTTATCTTCTTGCAATTGCTTATTATTCGCTCTTAGTTCCTTTTTTAATAGATGTAGTTTGTTTATTACTATTATTTTTGTTCAAATAGTATGAGAATTCTTGTCTTCCGGCAACACTTAATTGATGGACCTTTATATAATGCAGCCTCTTACTGGTAAAATATTAGACTCAACCTGCAACTGAGTTTTGTACATAGATCTGAATTTGCAAATGAGTTAAACATACAAAATAGAGAAAATTTTATTTTGACTATATACATATATAATCTATAAACTCAATTCTACCCTTCAAAAGCAGCCTGATGAGCCTTATATATGGATGAATACATCAATATTACACGCATGTATCTATAAACCCAAAAAAAAGGAAAAAAAATATAAACAAATAATATTACACGCATGTATCAAGCATCAAAATTAAGCAGCCTGATGAGCCTTATATATGGATGAATACATCAATGACACATTAATAAACAACCCACTTTTTCGTTTCGGGGCACGCTTCTGAGAAATGCTATGGTCATGTATTCTAGCTCCATAGCAATATGAAAAATGTCAAGTGCATTCTGATGTGAAGAGGACATCTTGAATAAAGACCCCCACGTGGTTAGAAATTGCATCACCCAGCACTAGATTAACAAAGAAAAAATGGAAACAATATATAGCTCAAATTGGAAATTCAAGTGTAATAGCTGTATCAAAAATAAAACAGTGCTTAAGCATATCGCTCCAAAAAGTTTAGATAAATTTCATCAACAAAAATTCCTTGCATCGATCATTACCAATATCAGAGAAAATGGTAGGCCAAACGCTCAGCGTTCCTCTGGAAAGCTCTGGGCTAAGAGAATTGTGTAACTTCAAAGTCGGTTGATTTACGACTTCTCTTGAAACCCTATTTAGAAGAAAGCAATTCTAGTTAGTAATTAAGTATGAGCTGAGGCTACGGTGCTATGCATATATAGCACGGACTGGGTCCGTGTTACGGCTCAAAATTTGACTTTTCAAAATCCTAACAGTCGATCCGAACCATTTAACATGATTATAAAATGAATATGTACTTGCAAACGAAATTTTACATTTTTTCAAAATTTTTTTTTACTATTTTTTCGAAAATCACTTGATCTGAATATTCTAGACCATCCAAAAACAGCCTATCTAAAAAAATAGTACAAAAATTCGAAAAAATGTAAAATTTGGTTTGCAAGTACATATTCATTTTATAATCATGTTGAACGGTTCGGATCGACCGTTAGGATTTTGAAAAGTCAAATTTTAAGCCGTAGCACGGACCCAATCCGTGCTATGCATAGCACCGTAGCCTCACTCATTAAGTATATATTCTTGATACTTTTAACTATATATAATCAGGTTTTTATCAGATCTATCCTACGTCTGTTTATTTTGTAGCTTTTTGTTTTTCACCCTTCTATTTATCTATTTATTAGTCTTCCAATTATGCATTAATTATTGCTCGTGTTTTTAATCACTGTAGGAATTATTTTGTGCAATTGACAGGACAAGAGACCGACTCTACCAGACATTAACATATTCATTGTATTTTTATTCTTACAGAATATGTGAACAAAAACGGAGAGATATATAATTTAAACCAATGTAAAAATATTCTCAGTTTATGTTTACTGTAAAATTAATTTAAACCAATGTAAAAAAGTTCTCAATAAAGTAATGGACACCTTGTCAAACCTTTACAGAGCACACCTTTTCCAGTAAAACGATCTAACAAATAGGAAGTTAGTTGCAGATATACTAAACAAAAATTTGGGTGTAATTAGTTGGAATTTTTAGAGCTTCAGGTTAAATGTGAAAATAAAATTGAATGTTTGGTGGAGTCCGGCTACTATAACACTAGTGTCATTCCAAACTAAATAACACCACATCTTAAACCATTGGATCTACTTTAATATTCGTGTACAAGATAGGGCTGGAATGACACTAGTGTCTTGCACGAATATTAAAGTAGATCCAATGGTTTAAGATGTGGTGTTATTTAGTTTGGAATGACACTAGTGTTATAGTAGCCAGACTCTGTTTGGTGCCATTTACAAACTGTATGAACACCAAACAAAAAGAATGCAATATAAACAATTGGCAGTTAGAAAAGGTGAACGACCTTCATAGAGTTGTATCGTCGCCAGATTAGTCATTCATGGTTGGTGCTCCTAGAGAGAAGCAACTTTCAAGAGCTTGAGCATTGTGAACTTAAGCACCGTGGTGTCCGAGTAGAGCCGCACAACAGCCTGATTCTTCATCCCAGCCTTTGCTCCAAAGAGAACTAAACGCATGAATTTAAGTGGCGTACATATATAATATCACATAAAGTGTAGTGATGAGTAACTTCTGTGCCCCGGCCCTCACCTTCCCTCTGCAATCAATTAGCAAAACCATCTTGTGAAAAGCTAGAACAAGATAATGATGAGTAACATTAGTGCCCCGCCAGACAACTAGCTATACACTTTTATATTAGCAAAACCATCTTGTGAAAAGCATCAAGTGTGCTATGAAGCACCAAAGTAGGAGAAGAAATGGAAACAACATTTGTGTGTGTGTTTGGGGAAAGGCATGTGTGCTAGATTAACTGCCACCATATTCTCTTTGGTGTTCATATTCAAAAGCACAATACTTTTTTTTGAATTATTAAATATTAATAAAAAAATTGGCTTCCAAAAAATCATTCTAAATGTTACCAAATCCTTTCAAAATTGCCTATGTCAGTCATCCATGCTTTTGAGATAAATAGAGAAGGAACAACTTCAGTTTTCTCCATCATCTTACTCTCATTTATTTTTGTTAGAGAAACCATCATTTTATTCTTATTTTTAGTCTGAGTATTTCATCTTTGCTGTTAATAACTACTCTTATTTGTAGTTTGTATATTTCGACTTTGATGTTAACTATTCTTTTAATGTAGCTTGCTATATATTTAAAATTTGATAGCTATTTGTCACCAATTTATCAAAAGCACTCAAGATGCATAATTACTAGCTACCTGTAACTAATAATGAGGGAAATCTGTTAACATGCGAGCTAAATTTATGCCCTTTCCGTTCAACAGGTTTACATTCTAATTGTATTTCTTACCTAACTAGCATCATCCCATATATATGAGTGGGAGAATAGCAGTTTTAACTTTTTTTAATTGTAATATATATTAAATTCTTTTAATTGTGTTTTACCTAACTATGTTGAAGAATAAAATAAATTAGAAGGGTTAAATTGTAAAATAAAGAGAAGGGTTAAATTGTAATTAGGATTAGTTAGAAATGAACCGTTTGGTCTCCAACGGTAAAATAGAGAGAAAGAAATATATATACCCATGTATATGCATATGAAACAAGATAACAAAAATATTCAAGTAAATTTCCATATCTCTGTCTCCATAGAAAACTAACATGGTATTAGAGCTCTAAGCTCCTGAGATCAAAAATACACAAAAAAAATCCCATAAAACAGAAAAATAGAAGATGTCTCAAGAGGGACAAAACGAAAGCTCCAATAATGCTTCCAAACTCACCAATACTTTGCTCAACGGCAGAAATTACCTCACTTGGGCAAAGGCTGCGGCAAGAGCGCTCAGCGGTCGAGATACATCACGGGAGAGAATAAGGTGCCCGAAGTCGCAAATCCGCTGTTGCTAACCGAAGCAGAAAAAAAGGCAACGAGAAAATGGAGAACTCAAAATGACAAGATTATAACTTGGCTCACGAATTCTATGGAACCCTCAATCTCAGAACTATTTCTCCTTTCCGACACGGCTTTTGAACTATGGGAAGCCATTAAAGCCATGTACGGTCAAGAAAATAATTACTCTCGTATTTACCAACTCAAACAAGAAATTCAGCAAGAAAAACAAGGCGAGAGAAAGTATGTAGAGTACCTCGGTGCTCTTCAAAAGAAAAAGGATGAGCTTCGCTCGTATAGACCACAAACCGCAGATCTGGCCATAATTCGAAAACGAGAAGAGGAAGACGATATATTCGAGCTCCTTGCGGGATTAAACCCGAGTTATGAAGCCGTACGAGCTCAAATCATGAATACAATTCCTCTTCCTTCCTATTCTCAAATTAAAAACATGATCCATCAAGAAGAAAGCCGAAGGGAAGCCATGAGCAGCTCACAAGTCACTGTCAACGAGGAACGTGAAAACCATGGCTTCATTGCAACCAAAAAATCTAATTTCCCAAATTTCGGCCAAAATTTTGAAAAAAGGGGAACCACCGAAAAATGTGAATATTGCAAAAAGGAGGGACACGAGAAGAATAAATGTTGGTTTCTCCATCCCGAATTAAGGCCAAAATGGTGGAACAATGGAGGAAAAGGAAAAAACCCTAAGGGGGAGAGTTTTGCTGGAGCGGCTGTGTCTCAGGAAGAAGAAAGATCTCGAAATGGGTCTGTATCAACCCTTAACGGGTCCGCAGCTCCTCTCCCTAACGTGTCCGCCTCATACTCAACAGGCCACGTCCCACTTCTTTACACTATCGGGTCCGCAGCCCCTTCAGCTATCGGGTCCGCCCCAGCCTCTGTTGCGCCACAATCCTTTGCAACAAAACTAACGGGTCCGCCTCTGCCTAACGGGTCTGCAGCTGGAGGAGGTCCAAGTAGAGCCGAATTAGGGGCCTTGCTATCTCATCTAAGTGGGCTTTTAAACAAGCCCAGTCCAAGTTTTGTTTCTTCAAAAATTTTATTAAGAGACCAAAGCCCAAATAAGTACATAATACCAAATAAGAGGGTAAACAAAGGTCCAACCAAAGCTGAACCCGAAAACAGTGAAACAAAATCAGAAAAATGCACATATTTAGGAAATTTAAATCAGAAATATTCCCAAAATAATTTTGATTGGATTTTAGATTCCGGTGCAACCGATCACATGACCGGAAATAAAGATTTATTGCAAAATTATAAAAAAGGAAAAGGTGGAGAATTTGTCTATGTTGCAAATGGAGAAAAAATGGAAATTTATGGGTATGGCTCAATTACTGTTTTTTCAAAAGAAATTAAAAGTGTTATGCATGTAAATAATTGCACCGCTAATTTGTTGTCTATAGGTAAACTTGCGAACGAATTAAATTGTGAAATTATTTTTTCATCTCAAAATGTAATTTTTCAGGATTTAATATCCAAGAGGATGATTGGTGAAGGTGTTTTAAAAATTGGATTATATTTTTTGCATAGCCGAGTATACAACTTCAATACCCAAGTACAAGATACGGGATACTTATGGCATAGGAGAATTGGGCATCCTTCCAATAGAACTTTAAAATGTATTTTTGATTTTTCTAATTTAGATTGTATTAATTGTGAAGTATGCAAGCTAGCTAAGCATACAAAACTCTCTTTTGTAAGCTCAAATACAAAGAGTAATCATATATTTGAACTTATTCATTCCGATGTTTGGGGACCCGCCCCCGTAAACTCTTATAATGATTTCAAATATTTTGTTACATTTATAGATGATTTTTCACGACTAACACACTTGTACTTGTTAAAAAATAAAAGTGAAGTTTTCTCTTGTTTTCAAGAATATTCAAATTTAGTTGAAAATCAATATAATGTTAGGATTAAAATTCTTAGAACCGATAATGGAACCGAATTTGTGAATCAAAATTTCTCAAACTTTTTGAAACAAAAGGGAATCATACATCAAACAACTTGTGTTTATACTCCACAACAAAACGGAATTTCCGAAAGAAAAAATCGTCATTTACTTGAAATGACAAGGGCACTTATGTTTCAAACCAATGTCCCAAAGATCTATTGGTCGGATGCCGTTCTTACCGCAACTTATTTGATAAATAGGTTGCCAAGTGTTGTTTTAAAAAATAAAAGTCCACTAGAAATTATTTATCAAAGGAAAATAGTTTTTAACCATCTAAGAATTTTCGGATGTACATGTTTTGTACACCAAAATAAAAGAGATAAATTAGATTATACTTCTATAAAAGCTATATTTCTAGGATATTCATCTCAAAAAAAGGGTTATAAATGCTATGATCCTATAAATAAAAAATTTTATATATCTAGAGATGTAACATTTTTTGAAAATGAACCATATTTTAAAGATAAAGATACGATTGATAATCAAATTAATACAAATGACTTTGTCATCCCTAGGACTACTAATCCAATTATTGAGCAAAGAGTTGTAGGAAATGATGAAGAAGAAGAAAATGATAACACTTCTCAAAATGAAGCCAATGAGGAAGAAGATGAAAATATTGAAGAAGAAAACGTTGAAGAAGAATCTAGAAGGAGGTCAACTCGTCATAGACAACCATCAACAAGGTTACGAGATTTCGTAACATATAAGGTCCAATACCCTATTGAAAATTTTGTTTCATATGAAAATATTTCAAACTCCCACCGTGCATTTCTTAGTTCAATCTCTAAAATAGAAGAACCAAGGAATTTTGAGGAAGCCTTTAACCAACCAGTGTGGTATAAGGCTATGGAAGAAGAACTTCAAGCCTTAGAAAAAAATGACACATGGACCATCATACCATTACCAAAAAATAAAAAACCCGTTGGATGCAAATGGGTTTATAAAATAAAATATCAAAGTGATGGATCCATAGAACGGTATAAGGCCCGGCTAGTCGCCAAAGGGTATACCCAAACTTATGGTATTGATTACCAAGAGACCTTTGCTCCGGTAGCAAAGATGAATACCATAAGAATTTTGCTTTCAATAGCGGTAAATAATGGGTGGTACTTATGTCAAATGGATGTAAAAAATGCGTTTCTTCAAGGTACACTTGAAGAAGAGGTTTATATGACTCTACCACCGGGTCATATAAAAGAAAAAAATACTAACCTTGCTTGTAGGTTAAATAAATCAATTTATGGACTTAAACAATCGCCAAGGGCATGGTATGGAAAACTCTCTCAATATTTAATTTTTCTCGGTTTCAAGGTAAGTCAATCCGACACATCACTTTTTTCAAAACATGAAAATAATGATTCAACCATAGTCCTAGTTTACGTTGATGACATAATCATTACCGGAAATAATAGTGAAAAAATTGACAATGTTAAAAAATGTTTAAAAGAAAAATTTGAAATAAAGAACCTTGGTAGACTTAAATATTTTTTAGGAATTGAAATAGCTCATTCTATCAAGGGTTTATTTATTTCACAAAGAAAATATACCATTGACCTTCTAAAAGAAACGGAAAAATTGGGATCTAAACCGGCCTCAACACCAATTGATAACAATTGTAAGTTAAATTCCGAAGAAGGAGAACCATTGGAAGATATCAATCAATTTCAACGGCTTGTAGGTAAGCTAATTTATTTAACGGTAACAAGACCGGACATATCATTTGCGGTAAGCCAAATTAGTAAATTCATACACGCACCAAGAAAACCTCATTTGGATGCAATTGATAGGACTTTAAGATATTTAAAAAAATCACCCGGAAAGGGTGTATTGATGAAAAACAATAAGTCTAATGATGTGTGTGGCTATTCCGATGCAGATTGGGCCGGAAGCTTTGATAGAAAATCAGCAACCGGCTATTGCACATTTGTAGGCGGAAACTTAGTCACATGAAAAAGCAAGAAACAAAATGTCGTGGCACGGTCAAGTGCGGAAGCGGAATACCGTGCCATGGCATCTACCGCAAGTGAACTCACATGGATTAAACAATTACTTGAAGAGTTGAATTTCAAAATCGACAAGCCAATGAAGATGTTTTGTGACAACAATGCGGCAAGGCACATTGCTTCAAATGCCGTATTTCATGAAAGAACAAAACATATTGAAATTGATTATCATTTCATAAGAGAGAAAGTACAAGCAAAGGAGATCGAAACACCGTATGTGAAGAGTCAAGACCAATTAGCCGATATCTTTACTAAGGGGCTAATTCCAAGAATATACACGGGGCTATGTGATGGACCTTTTTGGTTCTGTCATATTTCCTAATTCCAGCGGTGACCAGATGCCGATAATGTATCTCCCGTTGCTGATGGACCTTGAGCGGCCGTCGCCGTACAACTGGGGTGGGGCTGTCCTGGCGTATTTGTACTCCCACCTGTGTCGTAGTAGTGAGGTAAGTCACCAACTCTTAGTTTAGTGTAAATTATTTAATCAATCAAATCCATCAAAATACACTGATGTGTGATGTTCTTGAAAATGCAGCCGAAAGCGAAGCAGATGTACGGGCCGGTACTCCTGCTTCAGCACTGGTCGTGGTCACGGCTACCGGTGGGCCGTCCTATCCCCAATGAGGCGCCGGATTGGGGAGAGCCAGATGTGTTTAAATGCCCGGTATACGCCAAGAAGTGGTACGGTTTCCACCACTACTTGGATCGGACCCACGGTGCTACCGTTGGGATCAGGCCAGTCCGGTCAGAGCTTCAGAGTTTGCATGAGGCTCTTGTTGAGTGGACGCCATACGATCAATTGTACGCGGAGTACCTCTTGCCGGGCAGTGTGGGTGACGAGCAGGAGCGGGCGATGTGGTTCTATTGAGGTCCACTCATACACTTCTGGACAGTTGAGCACCACTATCCAGATCGGGTGCTCCGCCAGTTTGGTCGAGCGGCGTTGATTCCCACAGACCCATCTTTGCTGAGTTCCACGCACAGAGACCTGCACAGGTAAGTCGTAGTCTATTGTATTTATTGTTAAATACATCATATTACTTGATAGCTTTGTATTGCAACTAACGTCTTCCTTACAGCGTAAACCACCGAGGGCGACTGGATAAGGACTGGAGCACCCATTTCGATCCATACTACAGAACGGCCCAGGATCCTCAGTATCTGGACTTCTATCACGAGCCAGATGTGATTCAGCAAACCCAGGAGGATCCCCAGTTGAGGTACGATGTTTGGTACACGCAGGTCTGCATGGCGAGTGTCTATCTACAGGGTGATTACGGTGCCCATCTCCGCGACAGGATCAAAACCGATGATGGTTACCATCCAACGGCCGTGCATGGGCTCGCCAGGTAAAGCATCTAAAACCACATAGTTTTGGTCTAACTTAGTAGTTCATCAAGGTTTGATCTGACATGCCAAATTTTTTTCAGCTTCTGGCTGCAATCAAGGAGTGCGGGCATGGGATCGCCATGCTGGGAAAGAAGAACTGGAGACGGCTTGGGTACCGCACCCTCAAGAAGAATACGAATGTGGTTGAGGATGCCGAGCACGGTGGAAAGATCATCGGTATGCTGCGAGACGCCGGAGAGAACATCAACTGGCGTGAGATAAATCCGCAGGAGCCCGACCCGGGCCCGGTTCTGCTAGATGATATGCCATCTTCCCCCGATTCACATCCAGAGTGGGACTACCATCGTTGGGTATTGTCCAGCATTGGATGGATGGCATGGTACGATGAGCATGGACGTCCGGTACAGACTCAGGTATGTCATTCTTCAGTATCTGTCAGGTTTTAATAAATTTCTTCATTCAGATCAAATTTAATAATTTAGGTGTATGATTGCAGGGTCCAGCAGAGATGCCACAACAGCCACCACCTGCGGAGACCGATACTTCTGAGTACGAGTCCCTCTCGTGCAGTCTTCAGGACTTCGGGGTATTCGATGAGGATTTCATTACGGCACCGGCATGGTCCCGATATGGCACAGAGATGCCGCATGATGGAGAGACTAGTGGTAGTGGGTCTCATACTCAGCCTGCATTTGGGACTGAGTTCGCCGCATCTATCTTCAGTACACCTCCGCCAGTACCGCCAGTCTCCACAGGCGATGCCAGATGGGATACCGCCGAGCAGATACTCAGGTCTGCCGATGCCTCAGATGAGCCCGAGAGAGACGGAGCCTGGCCGCGCTGGCGCCGGGCGAACGCCGGAGTACCGCCTCAGCGATATTCCCCCTCTCCATTTTAGTTGTATTTTTACTAGTTTTGTATTATTTATATTTGATATACTATTTATGTTTGGTATATTTGGATTATCCTATATTTCGGTTCTTATGTATGTGTGCTTTTATGGTACTATTTTTATATTTTACAGATCAAAATAAATTATCATGATAATGCTAAACAGAAAATATTACAACATTAAAATAGTAGCACAACATAAAAAATAAACAGAAAAATATGTTAAACAGCAAAAATAAACTCATCAAGATTAAACCGACATTTTTATTAATATCCAAAGTTGAATTAAAAATTTTGCGGATTAAAAAAAAAAAAAAAAAAGAGTAAGCCGGCCAGATAATGACCGGCTTAAGGGGGGAGTAAGCCGGCCATTTTCTGGCCGGCTTGGGCATTTTTCGATATTGAGTCCGATTCTGAAATAATTAATAATTTGTATTAAACTTTGGATATTAATAAAAATGTCGGCAAAATCAGCCATCCATGCTTTTGAGGAAAATTGAGAAGGGACGATTTCAATTTTCTCCATCATCTTACTCTTTTTTTTGTTAGAGAAAGCATCATTTTTTACTTATTTTTTAGTCTTGCATATTTGAACTCTGTTAACTATTCTTATTTTTAATCTGTATATATTTCGACTTTGCTGTTAACTTTCTTTTCTAAATTAGCTTGGTAATTAAAATTTGATAGCTATCTGTCACCAATTTATAAATCAAAAGCACTCAATATGCATCATTACTAAGTTGTTACTAAGAATTAGAGAAATATGTTAACATGCGAGCTATTTTATGCTCTTTTGGTTCTACATTTTTACATTCTAATACTGTTAATTCTTACCTAATTAGTGCCATCCCATATATATGAGCGGGACAAAAGAAATTAATTTTTAATGGTAATATATATTAGCTTTCATAATGACGCATTAGAGTACTAATTACAAATATACCTGTATATAAAGGAGGCGTCTTTTGACATGAATAAGTTTCCGATGTGTATGTATCATTATTTGCCTTGAGTCAATTACAGCTGTCTCTGTGGAACGATCTGCTCATGAATAGATTATTCCAATGGTTTCTAATAATTCAGGGTTATCTTTAATCTGATTTAGAATTGTCGAAAATTTTATGTGGCGTGCCAGAATTATTATAAAAGTTTATAGTATGTTGATTTCAAGTTTTAACTTGCCTAAAATTTTACAGCTCATTAGATACAAAAATATAAAATTCCATCTTAATAAGTTAAACGTATTCATTAGAAAAACTAAGTTTTACAGCTTCCATCTTTTGCCAGAGACCAAATGAGGATGCATCTTATCTGCTCTAGCATTCTGGCATTCTGGCAAGAAGAATGATTCATTAAAGCTTGTTTGTATCCCACTGGTTGCTTTGTGTATCACAGAGCTCTGTAATTTTGAGATCTCTTCCCCTGTGTGTTTGTATTATTTTTCCTGAATCCCACTGTGTGAACTATGGTTGGCCTACAGCCTTGATTGTATTGCCCTGCAATGGAATCCACTTGGAATCCCTGAGAAAGAATTCTTTCAGGTCAAGAGTATCCCTGCAACTGTTAAGGGGTAATATTTTGCTGTGATAGTTGTGGTCCATATTTTATGCATTTTTAAACCTGTGTAATCAGATTCTTCCTAGGAAAATAATATGTTGTGCACCAACATTTGTTATCCCTGGTAACAGATTAACAATGTTAACATGGTAATTCTATCAAACTCAAATAAATTTACTATACCTACCTAGTCCTCAGGTAATCTTTAACTTTTTATCTAGTAACTTGGGAAAATAATTTAGAGCAAACTATCTTTCAAATATTTCTATAATTAATCTTCTTGCGCCTAAAATTACTGGCAACAAGTCTAGTACTATTACATTAAATTCAATAAAAAAAAAATCATTGAATTAGTGCCCAATTGCAAATTCAAAGAAAGTAAAAAGAATACAAATATAATTAACTTCCATGGTTTTCTGAGGTTTGGTACAAAACACCTCATATAAAAAGAAAAGTATAACGGTATGTATAACCATTGTTTCCCATAGTTTCTCATAATTATGGTTTCCTGTGTTTGAACTTTAACTTTCTATGGCCAAAGCTTTCTTAAAGCCATGCAAACCTGCATGACTGAGCAGGGCAAAACAATTTCTTTTGATCTTTACTAAAAATTTGTTTATCTACAATTATCTAAAAGCAGTTGGTAGTTAGTATACAGCAATAGGAGTAACCCATGTCGACCAAATCTGTTAGCTCCGTACGGATTCTTTCTCACTTCTAAGTTTCATTTAACAGAACAAGAAAATGAGATTGACCAAACAAGCCAAGAAATGCTATTTTGTAGACAACAGAATTTTACAATGGCAACACTAATAAAAAAAATAGGTGCTTGGGACCAATAATGGTGGGGCCAATTAGATGCTTCTTCGTAGGTCCTTCAAAAAATTCTTGGTGGTCAATTTTGGGATATCTAACAGTCTGCTCATTATTTGATGAAAACAACAGCCAATACGATTAGCACGGATACTGTACATAGCACTGCCTGCAAAATATTTAAAAAATAAAATAAATATATTGTTTTATGAATCTCAGATTCTTTATTTATGCTACTATTTCAGTTGAAAATATCCATTAGTATACTCATTAAAAAAATTCTGGACAAACACTGGTCCCAAGGGAAAGCGTGATTTGGAACCAAAATATCACAATCAAGGCACAAATTGAAATAAAAATAGTGTAAAGGTTCTATCATTTTTAGTTTGCAGGGCCATGCAACTACAATACCAATCAAGATTCTTCAAAATGTGTACTCAATTGTAATAAATGGTCCCCTTATAAAAAAAAATATCACTAAAATTGCATTGTTTTATATTTTACAACACAAGAAGAAACTAATGCTATTCATAGAGAAAATTAGCTTTGCTGATTCATACTGGATTTCTGAATATATTCCAAATGATGTCATGCATAGTATAATCCTTTTGCACTGCAAATTTTATTACACAGTTCGTCTCTTTGTGCCATTAAGGTCCATGTCTGGTATTTATGGTACAACTGGTAGTAAATTAATCCTGGTCCAGATTAATAAATGCACAAACCTATTTGTATCAATAGAGATTGAAATGCATAAGTGACATTTCCTCTTCTCTCCTTTTTCTCATTTTTGTGCTATAAATTACATTTACCATGACTGAACAAGCAGTAAGACCAGAACGTTCACGCGGATCCCGGTTATAGTACTTGTAAATATGCATTGCTGCAGCAGCATACCATATTATTGGGCACAAGAACCCTAGTAGAAATCTGCACCACCATAGAAAGAGAAATTCAATTAATTAGTTGCCCTATTTGAATTAAGGTTTAGTCACTCAAGGCGAATAAGTGCCATGTGGAGTTGCAATACCAAAGACATAAAAGTGGCCAAATAAAATAATGGACTGTTCATGGTAAAATCCCATTTGTATACAAAATATTGCTCTTTAGGGCAATTATATCAGAACTTCAAGCAGATTAAAAATAGTAAAACTGATAACAATAGTAATAAGAGTAGGGTTAAAATGCCTCATGTCTTTCATGCCTTCAAAGTCCAAACAGTCGATCCGAACCGATCAACATAATCTCCATATAAAAATGTGATTGGAGACCAAATTTTATATTTTCTTTTTATATTTTTACAATTTTCTTAGATAGGTACAAATTGATTTTGTACGTATCTAAAAAAATAGTAAAAAATATCCAAAAAAACATACAAATTAATATGGAGATCAAGTTGATTGGTTCAGATCGCTGTTTGGACTTTGAAACCGAAGATAAGGACGTGAGGCACAATGAGGCATGAAAAATATGAGGCATTTTAAGTTTTTAAACCCTCCTCTAGTAATAAATAGGTGTAAATGCCAACCAAGCAAGTACTGGAGAGCAGGTCATGACTAAACTCAAACCAAACTAGTACTGTGGTTCATGGAAGAGTAAAATAGGTATCATGTTCATGAACAATGTTCCAATCCACACTTGCAATCCTCAATTCCAGGTTGCTTCATGACCTTACTAGAATCAACAATGGTACCTTTTCTGTTTCTGACATGGAATAGGTGATGATTTACTGGTACCAGGGCGCCACATCCACTGCCACAGAAGTGACAGCAGTATGATGCCATAATTTGCACAGAATTAAGGTGTAATCTGGGCCATTTTATTTTGGCCGGACATCCCACAATAACTAAGGCATTAAGGTGCCATCACTTTTGTGGCATCAGAAGCAGACTTATGGGACCAGAACCAAGGAAGGAAAATTGATCCATAGGCTATATACTCATGAACAGCACCATTCTGAAGTATTGGGTTAATGGTAATGGCTGAAAACCTCGAAACCATACCAGTACAGAAAATTTTCGGAAAAAGAAATGCTATAAAATTTATTTATTTATTTAAACTACTCACGCGCCCCAGCCAATGCCACAGCCAAAAAAGGGGAGAGGCCGGTCAAACTTGGTTAACCGTGGGTCCTCTACATCTTCGATTAGCGCATAATCTCCACAGTCCTTGCAGTTGCAAATGTTCCCTATATCCAATAAAACTTCCAAAATTAACAAATTGCATATTAAAACAGATCCTTCTATATATTTCACCATGGGCATTGTATGTTTTTAGATTGCAATGTAATCAATGAAGAACTTTTTTATTTTCTAAATATAGCAACCAATAATTTGGAACCACAATATCATATAGATAGAAGAAAGGTTTTTACTTTTCTCAGAAACAATACAATGTACTCAACTTTTAACAATTTAATCAAACATAACCTCTTTTATACTAATGTAGAAATAGAGTGGTATTTACTAGCCATAAAAAATTATCAAATAAGAACTTAACCAGATCAAATAGAAAACAAAAAAAAGGTTAAAATTAAAACGGATCCTACTGTGTTGTAATACGCATACAACTGAAAAAATTTCATGTCGTAGGAGTAACAAATAAGAGTTAAGGATGTACCATGCGCCATTGATGCAAGAGCTATTACTCCAAATGTTCAGTACTTGATTCTACAATTGAGTTAATTTGTTCCTGCATTGAGCATTGAGTTAACTAAATGGCGCAGTAACTGAAAACATAAATTAGAAGCATAAAAGAAAAAAAAACACGCAAATTTACAGAAAGAGGCGGTGCATGAATTGCAAAAAATTATTCAATTTTACATAATTCTATCTAGACAAATATCTCCCGTGACATGCATAAATACATACCAGTAAAAAATGTAAAATTTCGAGATTTACGAAGGGAGTTTACATGTTTCTATCCAGACAAATATCTCTCGTGACATGCATACGAACATACCAGAAAGAACAAACGATAATCTACCTTCAATTCAAGAGTTATAATTTCGAGATTTGTAGTAAAATGCAATTCAAATATAGTACGGACATGATCTGTGTGCAATTAAATCAAACTATTTCTAAAGAAAATACCAGTAAAATATTTATAGAATAGAAGTACTGAATTATCAGAAGCCCTAACTTAAGGCCCAGTTTGCAAATTACCAGAGACGATTGAAAACAGATCTCCACTCCCATCGAACTCGAAAGTTCGTGAAGAGCACAAATAAAAACAAAAAGCGAATTGACGAAAGGAAAGCAACGATTGAGCTGCTGCTACTAGCTAGTAAATGGAAAAATCCTATAAATTCGAAGAAAAAGCACTTACTCCTGTGCTGTAATGCATAAGCGAGAAAGATGGAGAGTTGAGAGAGAGAGAGAGAGAGGATGAAATCTCTAATGTCGTTTTCTCTGTACTAATACCGAGCGTTAATTCATAGCAACAAATCATACCAACAATTCAAGAGAAATCCTTTTTTCTTGGCTATGGTTTTTCTCATTTCTGATCTTATGCGGCTTGTTTTGTGTTGTGTAATGAAGCGAATAGATAAAAGATCCTGTGAAAAGAAATAATATACGGGTTCAGTAACAGTATGGCCACAGAAATTCTGTCATTTAAGCGGTGATTTCAGTATAGACTTTCACACATTAGTCCTCCTAAAAATATTAAATACACTGTAAGCGAAAATGACCATCAGTTGAAAGAAAATCTGTGGCAAGAACGGACAAAAGTAGGTCCAGGCCGATGGATCAAATTTGAACGGTTAGAATCGGAATAACAGCTGAATTATTTTCAAAAGATGTTTTCTTTGGTAAAGAACATTTTTTTTTGTTCAAAAATAGATACAAGCAAGGACAAATCTCCGAGAAAAGCAAAAATATGCGAAATTTCTGTATATTTTTTAGAGGTAAAATTAAATCTGTGAAATTTTTTGAAGGACTGCCTAACATAGGTATTAAGGTAAATTTAGGTAAATTGTTGGGTTGATATATGTCAAATATGAATAAATAATTAAATATACATATTGTACAGAAATTTCTTTTTGATATTTGATAGACCCATGTACCAATGGCCCTTAATAAACTCAAATCTGGCCCATAAAGCATTTGGGATTTGGACCCACGAAGGACCAGCCCAAAATAAAGCAAAACAAGGCCTCAAATACAGGCTACGGCCCAAAAACAGCTCGGGACTCGAACCCTCTCCCTGGGCCAGCCCGAGATCAAAAGACAGTTGGGACTCGGACCCCTCTCGAGGCCAACCCGAGACCAAAAACAGCTTGGGACTCGGACCCCCTCCCGGGGCCAGCCTGAGATCAAAAGACAATTGGGATTCAGACCTCTTCGGGGGCCAGCCCGAGACCAAACAAGGCAAGACCCAACGCCCAAAGGCCGAACGGCCAAAAAGGGCCGATATTAAGCCTTGCCAAATGACTTAGAACAACTTGGCCTACGGAGTCTGGCTCGGCCTCGATCAAAAAGGCCCAGCCCAATATTGACTTCGCGTCACCGCCAAATTATGCGAATATCACTGCCTATTATGCGGGCGCCTTCAACTATTATGCGGACCCTCGTCATTATTGCTGACATGACACTGCTACAGTAAGGCGTCCCCTATTTCAGGCAGGAAACTCTCCATTAAAAGGGATTGCTTTTATTACTAATCAGAGGTATCTGAAGGGTTAGAGCGCTGATACCTCACCACCTCCACGCGTGTTCACAGCCTCGGCCCATTTGACTCAAAACGGGACGAGCCCAATTTTCAGGACCCAGTTCCCTTACAGCCTGCTCTCCAAGGACAGGACGTATCAATATTAACTAATAAAAATAATTTGTGTACATGCACACATTTTATACTTTAATATTTTTTTAAAAAAATTAACTACTTTTAAGATAAGAAAAGAAGAGTCTGGCTAGTATGATATCGGTGTCATATGACACCAACTACAAAATTGATTGGATAGACTTCAAACGACTAATCCAAACTGTTCAAACCGATTTACTTTATAAGTGATGCATTTACATGCACAAATTTTTTATTTTCTAGTTATTTTAGTATCAAATCAAGCGGTCAAAAATATTAAAAAATGAATGCATTAAAATTAACTTAAAAACTCACACATTTGACCGCTTGACTTGATACTACATAAATTCAAAAAATTATAAATTTTGCATGTAAACTCACAACTAATGAAATAGATCAGTTTGAACGGCTGAAATGACACTGATGTCATACTAGCCAGACTCAGAAAGAGAAAAGAATCAGTACTATTGAATTGTTTAGAATTTTTATATCATTTTTCCATGTCTAAGAAAATACCAAACAATCTTAAAGAAATGTAAATTCGATTTCCTATAAATTTTTAATATATTGATCGAAATAAACGACTCAAACGACTATTTAAATCACAAAATTTTAATTTTAAACTATAGCAGCGACTAATCAGCGGTTTGCTTAAAATTGTAGGCTCCCTTTTCATTGCTGTTTTCTATTTATTTATTACACTTGGTAAAATTGTAAAAGGGCAACATATAAAGCTTCTTACTTTAACCAGAGGATAAAATGACAGAGACATACCATTATCTTTGGAAAATATAAACAAAGCAATTGATTGTTTGACCTTAAGCTAAGAAACAAATAAAGAAAAGGTGAAACACAATAAAGGATGTTTGTAGTACAAGATTTTTTTTTTCTTCTTAGAAATTCAAAAAATCAAATTTTCAGAAAAGATTTTTTTTTTTTATCCTAAAGTGATTGGAAATTTAACAAAAGCAACCTATTTTTAATAAAACAAAATAAGCGAGGACATTTTAGTCAAAGACGAAGTGGGACCCACTTACAATATATATTTATAAGTTACAACATCTTACAATAATTTAGTTTTGCAATTTTTAAAGTTCAAACAGTCAATTCAAACCGTTCAACATGATCTCTATATTAAAATGTGATTGGAGATAAAATTTTACATTTTTTTATTTCTTTACTATTTATTAAATATTTTACAAAACTGCTGTTATTAGATAATTTTAGACCACTGGAAAACAACAGTTCTTTAAAATATTTAATAAATTGTAAAAAAATTCAAAAAAATGTAAAATTTGATCTCCAAGCATATTTTAATATAGAGATCATGTTGAACGATTTGAATCGACTGTTTGAACTTTGAAAATCACAAAACTAAATTATTATAAGATGTTATAACTTACAAATATTGTAAGTGGATCCCTCTCCTCTGTTACCATATATGTTGTACAAAAAGAGAGCAAATGCTCAAGTACGGAACCGAGAAGTTCAAATCTTCGGTTATTTGCTTCGTTCTTTATACATCTTTAGCTTCCATTTTAATAACTAACACTTAATTGAGGTTAATTAATATATATCTAGTTTGTAAACCTTTGTTGTCTATAGGTTGATTAGCACACAACTTAATTTGATAAGTACAATAGATGGGATGGTGCGGTTCCAACGAGAACATGCTGATAGAACCGCACCAATGGTACGGTCTTAACAGTTTTCAGACAAATTTGTGATCAAAATATGATTTAACGTTTGAAACCTGCACCTAATGAAACTCACCAATGGTGCAGTTTCATATAATATTTAAGAAAAATAATAATTCTCTTTGCTGAAGAATTAAATTTTTAATTTCTAAAAAAAAAAAAAAAAAAACTCCTACAGAGTTACAAATCTGGAGGTCAATTTGGGGCCGATGTCCATCAGACTCAAATTGAGTTCGATGGGTTCGATGACCATCCGATTTGCTTTAAGATTCGCGTCCGTAACTTTCGCATCTGCTTTGAAATTTGTGCACACGAATCTTAAAGCAGATCGGACGGTCCCGAAATCCATCGGACCCAAATTTGAGTCCGATAGGCATCAGACCCAAGCTGCTCTCAATCTGGAGACAGTGAATTGATTGAAATTAGTGCTGAAAAACATAGATACTATAAAATAGGAAGAAGTGGGTCCATTTATTCAGATAAGAGGAAGTGGGCCCGGAGAGACCATGTGGCCGACTGGCTGTGGTGTCATTGTAAATGCCAAACAAGCAATGTTGATTGGCTGATTAAGTGATTAGTTTAGAAGCAAGGTTAGCATGTCTTATTTTAGATACTTGTGCCTATTTTAAAATTTGGACATCATGGGTGGCAACTAGCATTTTTTTTTTCTTCAGAGTTGAATTTCAAAGGTTAATAAGGATTGTGATTGAATTTCAGCTAAGACCAATTGCAGGCAAAAAAAAAGGAACACATTGTTGCAATAAAAATTGGATTCAAATCAGTTGAAATCCGAGATACATGAACAATATCCCTGGAATTCCTAAAATTTCGAATCCAGCTGTTCAACTTTTTTTGTGCACGTATCTCGAACAGCTAATTTTTCTGTGCACGTATCTCAAAACAGTTCAACGGCTGGATTATGGATTTCAGGAATTTCAGTGTTATTGTTCATGATTTTGAATTTCAGCAGATTTGGATCCATAAAAATTAGCCCTCATAAGTCATGACATACATAAACAGTAATACATGAGTAAAAGGTGACTCATTTGGATCATTTTTGAGAGATGGAAGAAACGGATATAAGAAAGATAATAAATCTTGGAGGATTATGGTGCCACAAATTTTGAGTGTTACAAAATATTACAATTTTTTTTTTTGCATTCGTATTTAAAATTTTAAAAATTCTAATCCAAACCGTTGATCATATTTATTACAATAGATGCATGTGCATAAAACTTTTTGATATATTTTAATTCATTTTATAAACTAGATCAAAGCGGTAAAATAATAATTAATATAGTTAAACTATAATTAATTTATTTTAATAAACGTCATCTTAATCTAGCACAAAGTAAACTTTTAAAAAATTTAATTTTAAAAGTTCATTTATTTTTAACTTTTAAAATGAACAAGATCAACGATTTGAAGATCTTGAATTTGACATTTGGATGTCCAACTTTGCAATATAAATTAAAAATGAGTTTGTGACATTTTTTTTTTAATCCTTGGGGTACATTGCTTGGATTAGGGCTGTAAATGAGCTGAGTTTGAGCGAGTTACCTCCAACTCAAACTCAGCTCATTAAATAAATGAGCGAGTCAACTCGAGTTGGGATGGTAATAACGAGTTGTAGAGCCAACTCGAACTCAACTCATTATCAACTCGAATTGGCTCACAACTCGTTTATAAACTCATTTAACTAGTTACATCAATACAACACAAATTACATTAGATAAATCAACGTACTGGAACCGAAAATTACAACAACTTTTCATACATTAGAGACATCATACAACACTGTTAGATTAGATAAATCAACATACTGATACAAAAAATTACAATAACTTTTCATACATTAGATATAATTATACAACAGAGTTAGATTAGATAAATCCCATGCATCCCAAAAACAGCCACCATGATCATCTTGGAAATAATTTCCCTACACCTCAATTGATCAAACACTCCACTCGGGTTCAAACCAGGTACAACAATACTATCACATGATTCAAATTTGAGAAGACCTTGAGAATTACCTTGTGCCTTTTTTATATTAGCGCAAGTTTCGATGTGTCGCTTAAGAGTTGTTGTGGGGCCTCCCATCACGCCTTTGTACCTCTGTTTGCAGTACAAACACTCTAACTTTGTCACCATCTTCCCTCTTTCCTTTACTTCTTTAGTCACAAAATATTTCCAAACTTCGGACGTACGTTTCCTTTTGCGCTTGGAAGTGCCTTCAGAATTAGGCTCCTCTGTAGCTGGTTCGTCAACCTCAACCATATCTCTTAGTTCGTCACTTAAGGTGACACTCTCACTACTAGATGCAGGTTCGACCGACTCATGTACGTCATGAGATTCTGCATGTGAGGACATTCTACAATAACACATGCAACAAAAAATTAAAAAATAGATTAAAGTTACTGAAACAGAAAATAAAAAAATAAATTAAAGTAATATAATATAAACAGAAAAGAAAGTTGCAGTAAATTAAATTTCTCATCATAAAAATTCCTAATCAGAGTTCAAGGTTAGCCTTCTCCAGCAATGATATTTAGAGCACATGGGCATTCACAGAGATGAATCATACAAGTTACTACAAGAGAAGATCGTACAGCTATAAATAATTAGAATATGAATTTGGATTTGGACTTGGTAGTGTTTTACTTTGTATGCTGTTACAATTTAATTGCAGCTATAAAGATGAAAGTCAAAATCAGTCCTTTATTTTTACATACTTTATTTCATTGTCTAATATTCCTTGCTAACTAGTAGACGTTTATTTCAGGTCCTTTATTTCACATACTTACAATATAAAGGAAAATAGATTTCACATACTTTAAAAAATTAAGATTTGCTGTTCTCAGGGTCATTGTATCCAACAGCAAATCATTGTACCCAACAGCAAATCTATATTCTAATTTTAAAGTATCATTGGTAAAATTTCAGGTCCTTTATCTAACTATCCAAGATTGCTGTTGGGTACAATGACCCTAAAAACTCTTCATACTTTAAATTTTTCTTAATCTAACTATCATTGCTGCATGTCCTTTATTTCAGGTCCTTTATTTCACATACTTCCTTTATTTTACATACTTCCACAAGAAATAGATTTGCTGTTGGATAGTTAGATTAAGAAAAATTTAATGCAATGATAGTATAAAATATAAAGGAATAAGGATCATGCTTTAAAAAATTCAAAAAGTTGTAAAATGACACATTTAGCATAGCGGTACAGTACCTTAATAGAGAAGAGGGCGAAAGGATCGCGATCGCTGTGCTGGTCCCGTCGTGCACGGCTCTGGTAGTGAGAGAAACGGGGCTAGGGCTCTGGTAGCAAGAGCGAATGGATCGCCGGAATGGCTCGCGGGAACGAGGCTCGCCGCTCGGGAACGGGGCTAGGGCTCAATGGTTTGGTTTGGCTTTGGCCTCGCGGGAACGGGGCTCGCGCCTCGCGGGATGGGTCACGGGCTCGCGGCCTCGCAGAGTCGCTCAGTCGCAGGAACGAGGTTAGGGATAGTAGCGTGAGAATGAGAGAGACAGAGAAAGAGTGCTGTTTAGGGACTTAGGGAGTTAGGACTTAGGGTTATGGTTTGGGGCTGGGCGGGATTAGGTTACGGGAAATTGGAATTTCAGATTTAGGTTACGGGATTCAGATTGGAATTTCAGATTTGGATTTGGTTTTAGTTATTGTGGGATTTTCTGTGTCTAAGACTGTGTAACCTTATATAACTCGAGTTATAAATGAGCGAGTTGGGGTCAGCTCAAACTCAGCTCATTTATTAAACGAGTCAGCCAACTCGAGTTGGAACTGACTCGAGTTGTAAATGAGCGAGTTAAAGCGAGCTGTAAACGAGCGAGTTACGAGTTCGAGCAATTTTGCCCAGCCCTAGCTTGGATTGAGATTAAGCTATTATTGGGTTTAGGCTATTCGGAATAGCTTATTCGGTGTTTAGTTGAGTTAGAATAGCTAGAATAGTGAATCCAAATTTTTTGCCTTATTAAAATAGACTATTCTTAAGGATTTTGAGATTTGACTATTCTAATAAAACAAACAATAGCTATTCTTAATTTGACTATTCTTATTTTACAATCAAACATACCCCAAATCTAAATGACTGTCATTTTAAAGATGAAATTTAACCGCCTGACTGCTTGAGCCTTCAGTCTCAAATACAATATTTAAGGCCGGGCTTTGAAATTATATTCGGCCCAAAATTCATGTTTATGCCTGATTCCAGCTAGAGTAGGAAAAATGGCACGTCAGAGCCGGTTCCGTACGGCACGACACGTGCGTCAGTTACGTGCCGTGACTCACGTGTTTCATGTCGTGCTCATCTTTTGAAACTTTAGCATAGCACGGCACAGCACGTGAAAAATTTAGTCACGGCACGGCACGACACATAGTCATGCGAGTCACGTGTAATTAGGACCGTTAGATATTGATTTAATGGTGAATTTTGAATAAACTAACCTAAATTATGATTAAATGGTCACACGAGTCACGTATGATCACGGCATGTTTAGGCACGACATGACTCACGTGGCATGACCATTCGCATGCCGTGACCATCTCTTGACATTTTGGTCACGGCACGGCACGTGAAAAATCAACTTGATCACATCACGGCACGGCACAAAACTAAAGTCACAGTGTGTTAGTCACAACACAGCACAACACAACACATTTTTTCCACTCTAATTCCAGCAATAATAGAGTTCCTAGAATACTGTTCTGACCAAATTTAGAAGTTCAATTTGAAAGATGAGAAGCATTCAGGCAATACTCCTTCCAATTCCATAAGAATCAGTTTAAATTAAACTTGTAAGATTTTGAAATCATAATTTGTAAAGCAGTATAAACCACAGTTAAAAGAGTTGAACAGAATATGGCTCATAAAAGTGATATTACTAAACAAACCTACTGGCAACAATTACCAGTTTACTGCAATATCAATTGCCTACTCTAAATGCCAATCTACTCTACTCCCTTATCCCTACTTCAGTATCAGTATCCCGGTACCAACTACTATTTCAGCTACAACCTAAAAACAGGTTTTAAAACATAACCAAACATGCAGAACAGTATACTAGACTGATCAGACAAATCAAAATAATAAGTTGAACATTTTACAAGTTCATTTGCTAGAGGATTGTAGATTCCAAAAATCAATGGCCCATGAAAACAAGCAGCTTCAAATTAAACATACATAAAGAAAAGAAAATAACCAGATATACAAAACACATGATAATAACATTAACAAACATAGTCAGAAACCCTACAAAGATTAGTACAATAAATATTGCTTATAACCCATACAATCCTAATAATATCATGGACCCTCTCTAAAAACATGACCCCTGAATAAGCTATAACAAATTTCCAACTTAAATTTAAGAAAACTTAAAATGAAGGTTGCAATACCCCAACTTTTGATGCCATAAGTTGCAAAATCTTTTACTGTTTTCCTTTTGGGATCTTAATCCGTTGAAACAATCTTGAATTTCCCTGTCAATTGTTGCTGCAAAGAAAACAATAAAAAAATTAAAAAATAAATAAATCAATCAAAGAAGCAAAGCAAAAGGTAATTTCAAAAAGCTAATCAAAATTTTTCAAATAAATTACCTTCTCCCAAAGCTTTGTGTGCTCAGTACAAAATCCAGCCACAATGTCTCCTCCTTTTCCTTCTTTATACTCAATGCACAAGCCCTCTTCAAGCCCGCAGGATACATGAAACCCTAATTTGCATTTACTCTCAGCACAATCGAGGGCACAACCATTGTTTTTCCCACAAATAAAGCAATCCTTCTGCCACCGTTTATGTGGGACCCTCGAGCAATCAATCCCGTCTCTTCCCTCAGGGTCTTGAAAGAACACCTCTGGTACAAGCAATGCACACATGACATGGGCCCACTTATCATTGACTGTTGGCTTCAAGGCTCCTCCTTTTACAGGGCAAAGACAGCACTTTTTTTCTTTTGGGGGGAGTTTTGAGGAACAAGCTGAACAGAACCAATCCCCCTCTGGTATCGATTTGATCAGAGGGTTGCCATAACAGGAAACATGCACCATTAAATCACAACCATCACAGAATACAATCGGATCAGAAGGGTCACCATCTGTGCTCTGACAGACCGCACAAAGTACCCCATCATCAATCTCTTCTTCAATGGATTCTGAACCTTTCTCTTCAATTTGGGTTTCAGTTTTGGCAGGAGATAATTGGTGCATAGCACATACCTGCTTCAATGGGACTTCACGGATTTTATTTTCATCCTTGATTTGGACTTCATTTTCAGTTCTAAGTTTAACGGGTTTTGGATCAGTATCCTGTTCAATTTGGCTTTTGGTGGGAGCCAATGGTTCTGGGGCCCAAATCCGCCTCTTCGCCAGAACTGAACAAATTTCATTTGATTTTATTGTTTGGTATTCAGGTTGTTCTTTCTCTTCTGTAATTGGAGACAACGGATGCACAGCACATACCCGGTTCTTTGGAGCCCAGACCCGCTTTTCAGCTGGACTAAACGGGTGCTCCATCCATGCCTGCTTCCTCGCTGTGACTTCTTGGATTGCTGAGATTGCCGATAATGGTTTCGGAGCCAATACCCACTTCTTGGCTGGGAACCCATGAATTTCCTTCCCTTCTTTTGGATGGTTGATTTGATCTTTCTCTTGGACAGACCTTAGATTTGGAAGTTCATCCTGGGTGTCGAGTAAGGCTGGAGTTAACGGGTGCTCAATCCATACCCGCTTCTTTGCTGGAAGTCGATTAGTTTCTTCGCCGCCTTTGATTTGGCCTTCCACATCAGCATGTTTTGGATCTGTGTTGGGGGCCTGGATTTCAGTTTTGGTTGGAGATAACAGGCGCAGAGCCCATACCCGCTTCTTCACTGGAATTCCAATGCTTGCATCTCCATCTCTGATTCGCCCTTTCTCTTCAACGAGTGAATCTGCATCTTGTGCCTGGGTTTCGGATTTGGTTGGAGATAACGGGTGCGGTTCCCAGACCCGTTTCTTGGCAGGAAGGCAAGCAGAGGTGGAAGAGCTGTTCCGAATTTCAGCGCGTTTCTTGGCCGGGAGGCAAGCAGAGGTAGAAGAGCTGTTCTGAATTTCAGAGCGTTTCTTGACAGGGAGAGACTTTTGGTCGTCTTCATTGGTTGCGTTTGGTGGCCGAGGAATCTGTACTGAACTGAGGATCTTGAATCTCTTTGACGGTGGTAACTCACGGAGATTTTGCGCCATTGGAGAAGGAGGTTTGTGTGTGGTGACAGGTGAGAGAGAGAGAGAGAGAGAGAGATAGAGCGGAAAAGATGAATTGGGATACGGCTGCTAAAAGGAAGACCGAATTGGAAAGAAAGAGGAGCCAAAAATAGAGAGGGAGAGGGAAATTTTGAATTTGATGTAAGCTTTTTAAATTTTCAAGATGAATTTTCGTTTCGCTCTCCAAGTTTTTGTCTAATCAGAAAGAATTTGGGTTGCGGGTAGGACAATTTCCCAATTTTCGTGAAAATCTCGCGCGGGAACTTTTCAATTTGACTGGGAAAACTGAAAACAGCGCTTCTGCTGGCTGCTGTTGCACAAATCATAATTAACCTATCGGGTCGGATCTTTCTGCGGCCTGATATTTATACCAATTAGACCTCGGCCCAATAACAGGACCATAGCTTGGCCCATTACTTACTTTTAACCTTTTTTAACTATTTTTTTTAAATAGATAGAAAAAAGTACTATTCTTGATGGTCTAAAATATTTAGATCAAGTTATTTTTTACTTATTTTAAATAAAGTAAAACAATTCTAAACAAAATGTAAAATTTGATCTCTGAGTATATTTCATACGAAGATTATATTGAACTGTTCATTTACAATTGGTTTTCATTGAATTTCTGAATATCGGATATCTGAATATCGCATAAGATGGCGCATCAAAATTGGTTTTCATTGAATTATTGATACCTTTGAAATTTGAATTGTCCGTTTATAATTTATTTTTTTGCTATAATTGCAACTTTTCAGATATACCCGAGAGGCATGCATTTTATGAGTTATGACCGGTTTCCTCTTTTTTTTTTTTTTTTTAGAGCACTGTGAAGAGCAGGATAATTAAATCTAACACTGAAAATTCGAATTTTTTGTTTAAATTATTTGTTAGATTAATTTTTTGATTTATAATTAGCATATTTATACTAAAATACACTAGATTACTTGAAATTATGTTCAATTACACTATATTACAATAAATTATGTGGTGAGATAATTATTTGTAAAAACTCTAACAGCAAATAGTTTACTACCGACTGAAAAAGCATAATTGTTGTACCTTTTAATTGAGGCTATAAATTCTTGTTTGGTCATGGTCTACATTTTCTTCGTCTCCATTGCATAGTTTTCAATCTACAATTCAGGCAGTATTTTTCTCATTTAGATAGATATACCATGCTTTTATAGAGAGAGAGAGATGGATTACAGGGAAGTTAGTAACAGTATTTTTCTCCTTGTTGCTTTCTCTTCTCTGTCGTAGCCACCTGTTTATTATCAAGTTTGATACCATTTCTAGGTAGTTGATCTTATATATATAGTACAATTGAAAAAGGAAAAAAAAGGCATACCTAGATAAACTGAGGAACAAGCAGAAAACAGAAGCAACATTGCCACAATTGGAAAAAGAGAAAAGAATTACGTTCATAATTAATTAAATAATAAAAAATAATGGTGAAAAAATATGCATATATGTAAGAAAAAATTAAAACAAGTCTAAATGTTTCTATTTATATTCATAAATAAATTTGTAAGCCTATTTAGCCTGATTTAAAAAAAGAAAATTATAATTGTAAAACTTTCTATTTTAAGTCATGTTATTACAAGTCACATTAATACATCTACATTAGTATCTGATAGCTGCATTAAATCAGCCAGAGAAGTGTAGAGAACAATCAATCAGATAATCAATTATATCAGTAAGCATTAATGGGTCCTCTCGCCATTCCCAAACTAACATGTCTATCAAATGGATGTTCAAAGACACTGAGCAGGTGTACTTTCTCTGCAAGCTCCCAGTGAGTATTAATGGGTCCTCCCTCTCTAAAATACCCCTCCCCAGAAATAGTAAATTGTACCTTGTCTGCCTTTCCGGACCATGATAAACACGTGAGAATCGGACCCGGACCCATGGTAAACCTGCGTGAACCGTGATAACAGCTATTTTAAAAAAAAATCAATCCAGTTTGATTTAAAAAAAATAAAAAAAATTGTGCCAGCCACAGCCAGAGGCCAGAGCGGCAGAGCCAAAGCCTCATCCAAACAAAAAAAAAAAAAAAAACCAGACCCGCGCGGACCGGACCGGATGCACTCGTGCGGTCTGGACTGCGGTTCTTGACACGGGTTTGGGCCAACCATCCCAAGCTAGGCCCGGGGGAACCGGACTGTGCCAACCCGTGGCCCGGGGGACCCATGGACCGCTCAAACCCGTGGCCCATACGGGTCCAGACCGGACCGGCCCGTTCAAAGTTTTCGCTTTTCGCATGTACGAGATCCTGTTACTGATCCATCGACGGCGTCTGGAACCTCCTCCCAGCTCGAACTGCTTATCCTCTTCATGCTATATATTCTTTATTTCATTTAGGGAAGTTTGGTTCAAATTAGGGATTTCGATTTGGGACGTTACTTTGATCGTACCATCAATTTACCTAAATTAAGTCTCGTTTTAACCTTCAATTTTAAATTACGCCCAATTCTTAGCCACCAGCTGCCCTCAATTTTGCAATCATGTATGTGAAGCCGCAATTTCACCTAATCTTTCCCTGGATTTGGTCCAATCTAGTTTTAATCTGCTCTTCTCGGATGCAATCTAACAAATTGAAGCACAGAGAGAATAGATGGGATTAAAAGCTCATTAAACCACATTTGTTTGCTATTCCTGCTATAAAAATAAACTGACTGTTAGTGAGACCTGTTGTGGTACTATATCTTAAAAGTAATTAATTTTGTTTATTGCTGGTTGATTGTTATGTACTAATTGATACTAATTTTTTTATAGGTTTAGGTAGGTGGTGGTTACCTGGATATCAATGATGGTCAAGGGTAAAATCTGAGGTGCTCTGGAAGAAAAAATCTGAGGGTACCAGTGATGGAGAACTTAAAATCTGAGACTAGGTTTCCACCACCTAAAGGTTATTTTTTGTGCCTTTTGTATTGATATTGTCATATTTGTTGCCTTTTGTGAACTTTATGGTTTCATAATGAAACCAGTAGCATATGCTACTTTGTTAAAATAAACAAAAGCTTAGTGTTGGTTTTTGCAATTTGAACATTAGCTTTGTTAGGTGACAGTGGCTTACTAACTCCCACCAAAGATATATATCAGTGACAGGTAGGGTGGAAATATTATCTCAGGTGTAGGTAGAATGTCTTTAGCTTTTTTTTCTTTTGAAGTTTTCTAGTTAAAATATTTGTGTTTGGTTGAGGAAGTTTAACTTCTTTTTCCCCTAAAAAATAAAATTAATTAGGTTAACTTCTTTTCTTTTACCAGATGGTGTTTGGTTGAAGAGCTATTCCTGCAATCATGGCATGACTAGTAGCAGATACAGACTCAAGTCTACTGAAGTTTTAGGATATTTTGCCATCTTGGGTTTTTTTTTTTTTCCGTTGAAAATTATTTCGTTAGTACTTTAAACATAAATGTTTCATATCAGAAATTAATTTGGTTCCTTACTTGTTTTTAAAACTTTTGCCGAAATCAACTCCGTGTAATTTTATTGCTGTCCAACATTTAGAATTAATATTTGACAGTAAACATCACGACTCTATTTATTTGGACTTTGATCATTCAACCAATGGAGTCATTTCTAATTATATGCATCACATGACTTATGACTTGGACATATGACTCAGGACTTCCATAAATTAATTTGTTTTCAGATTTATGTAGCTTGTTTCAAAAATCGTTGTCAAGATGGTTGATATCAATAGGGATCTACCCGAATGTAAAATTATGAACTTCTGTTGTAGAAATCAGATATATTCATACTTAAAACTTGTGGTATGTACCATATATGGCATGGTACATACAAATTCGAAGGCCTGGTCGTTTAAAGTTCAGGTTTCAAATTGAATTATTCATTGCCGTGATACTGTGAAGGTAACGGAAGTTGCCGAACCGGTTGTATTACAGAGCTTTCATTTTTAGCAAGTTTTCCTATATTTGTTGTGTAGAAGTATCTGTAATCTGAACCTTTTCGACATGACATGGCAAGTCCTGCTGTTAAATGCCTGCTTTTGTTAGTCAAGCTGATTACTAAAAGGAGTTCAGTATAAGTATTGATCTTAAAATGCCAGTAGTAAATCTTTTATTTCTGAAATCTCAGATTTACAGGCCAGAAAAAAAAAAAAAATTCACTTATTAATTTAAACGAAACAAGTTCACCATTGAATCAATAAATAAATTACATAATCGATCCCGGCACTCTGTTAAACCTTGTTCTCGGGGCTTAACTGCTCATGAAATTTATTTACATTCTCCTCAGTATTATCCAGTTTGCAATAACCATTAGCTTCTTTAACATCCTTGTCGAATATAAAGAATGCGTAGAACCCTGCTACTATTACAGATCCACTCATTCCCCAGATGACAATTTTTAAGCTCAATGGCATGATTTGACCAACCCTGTATGCAACCGTTGTGGTAAGGAGAGTGGTTAGAATCCAAACAGCAATCTTTAACCGATGTTTGTGTTCAATCGGAGCATCTGTACCGAGATTTTCACGTATTTTCAGACACACATGTAGCAGCGTCAGCTCGGCATAGCACGAAATAACAAATGCCAAGTCCCACGGTTTATCTATTGATCTATATATGGATTGGACTACATTGTAAGTAAGAAAAAGAAAGCTGATAATAGAGAGGAAATCAAAATATTTGCACAATCTGAGCACTCTATGGTTATTTTGTAGGGACTTAGCGGGAGCAGTCGGACTGTTGCTTTTCAAATCCATCGGCAATGGCTTAATCCAGATAATGCAAATGAAGGAATGGAAGAAACTTCAAATTTTTTGCTAAATTGCGTGAATAAGAAAGAGAAGGGGAAGCAGCCAATTTTTTGTTTCCATGGTTCAGCTATGAGCTCTCTATTATAGCAATTAATATCGAAAGCAGCCAGAACTTTCTGGAAACTTTCTGGAAAGTTCCTGTACGCGGGAGAAGGCTCTAAAATAATTAATTTATTAACCCTGAGAACATTCCACGAGACTGCAACTGTCTTTCTTTGAAGTTACGTCTTCGCTCGGCCCGCCCGGCCCAAACGCGTTTCTCCGCCACTCAGATGCTCGGCCCGGCCCGGACCAAACGCGTTTCTCTCTTTGTTTTCTTCTTTACGGCATCATCTCTCCCTTCCCCTTCCCTGTAAGCTGCAGCACCGATGAATTTGTATTCGCTGAAGTGGCTTTCATTTAGCTCATGTAAATTAAAAGCCGTTCGATTCTTTTTTTAATTTAGGGCTTTGGTACTTTTCTTGGGTTTGATCAAATTACAATATCAGGAAATTTTGCTTTAGTTTGAGTAAATATTGGCCAAGTATTTAAGAACGGATTTACCCTAACTTTTCTGAATTTGAGAAATTTTAGAATGAATTGCAGATCTGTTTCTTTATCTCAATCTATCTAGTTTAAACCAACTCTGCGCAAATATCCCAATTCAATCTCACTTGTGATTCAACCTCAACTTCTAGACATCTGTTCTGCACCAATGGACAATAATACTTTAGAGTTGACATTTGATTTGCTTAAGCACAATTTTACATTTCCATGTGCCAATCATTTCAAAACTGATTTATTGAAGCATTTTGTGCTGAGTATGTGCCGAATGTTAGAACATCCCTATTTAGTTGTTGAAAGCTATTGAAATTATTTTCAAATTTTAGAATATGCAGAAGGATAATTATTTTGATCAGACTGAAAAATCTGCAAGTTTTGCTTCGACCAATTTCTTGATTTGGTTGAATTTTTTTGACTAATTGCCTGTTTTTAACTTTCTTCGAGAAGTGCTTGAAATTGTTTAAGGGGTCTGAGCAGAATAAAATAAGAGATGAGTCAGCATGAACATGCATATGAACACTTCTTCATTTGCGGTATTGCTGAGATGAGAGTATTTTTTCCCTTTTCTTTTTCTTTCTTCCTTTTTTTTTTAAAATTATTGATTTGTGCTGGTAACCAAATAAAAAGATAATCATGGATGCAGGAGGATTGGATTTGAACAAAATTGTGTCTGGTATGTGGATATTCTGCAAATTTCATTATTCTGCTAAGGTGCTATGGTTCTTTTAAACTTTGCAGTACTTATATGGGAGGGTATTTTTGTCAATTTACTAATTCTTTATATGATTCTGATTTGAACAGAGAATATCATGAAGAACCACTACTTGGATTTAGGGTTTTGTTGCTAGCTATGAGTTATATCAAATATGATACTCCTCAAGTAATAAAGCTTGCTGTAATTAATTTTTGCTTTGAAGAAGTGCTGGTCATGTTTGTGCTTGTATTGCTCAAGTGACAGTTTACTCAGTAGGCACTACTGATTAAAAGGGAATTTATGGTTGTAACTAGTTCCATTTTGCAATCTAATACAATTTTAATGATTGACTTATTTTATTGATTCGGATTCAGTGTTGTTTGACAAATATCAAGATTCGCAGAACCCATTACATTTTTAGAAAATTTTAATTGCTAGTCTGTACCTGCCAGGCCATTAGAATGAGATGTGCCACTGTTTGCTTCCAGTGTGTTCTGTGAATCTGATATTTTGTTATATGTAGTAGCTAAGGTTAAATCCTGGAATGCAAATTTAGCAAAACAAAAGATACATGCACCTTGAATAGCATGCATAGATATTCTGATAATAATATACATTATATATTATTTGTTACTGCTGATGTCATTGACTATAGGACCCTTGACAACAGTTGTGGTGCTGTTGGTTTAGTGAACTTCTAGGTCAATTTGGGCTAGTTGCAAACCTTTTCCGGTGAGGTAGTATGTACTTAGGCTTACTAAAGTTGTTGATAGGTTTAGCTCTAAAATCTATTAGAATTGGTTTCAAACGACAAATTCTAATCGTTGAAACTGATTTACCTCATGATTGATGTGTCTATGCTAAATTTGTTAATTTTTTTTTTTGAGTAAAAGTTGGAGGTCAATCCACTCAACTATTAAATATTCGCAAGGGATTCCCCCATCCGAGTTTCGGACTTGCAACTTCTCAAGGAGGACATTGGTTTTGACATTACACCAAAGGTTGGTTCTCTTAACTTTGTTAAATGTATTTAGTTTAAAGTCAAGCAATTAAAACTAATAAAAAATGAGTGTATTGAAATAACTTATAGACTTTCTAATTACCAGGGGCAGATTCAGAAATTCCGTCAGTGTAGGACAAGAACATAGCTAATTAGATTCAAACCTATTAGATAATCGGATACTAGATAAAACATAATTAAAAAATAAAAAAATAGTATTTTTTTACCTAATAAAAAACATAAATAGTATCCTTTTACATATTAAAAGTAACAAAAAAAAATGTAATACTAGATACTATATATTGGGTAGAACTAGGATGTTCTTAAGTTCACCAAGCCCCTTGGTGAACTCAAGTCTAAAACCCATCAGATCGGCTTCAAACGACGAATCCGAACCGTTGAAACCCGCCTACCTTACGAGTGATGCGTCTACATGCAAAAATTTTATACTTTCGAATTAATTTAGAATAAAGTCAAGCGGTCAAAATTAGAAGGTTAATAAATTAATTTTAATGCATTCATTTTTGATTTTTTTACCACTTGACTCTATGCAACTCGATTAAGTGGGGTTTTCTCTACAGGTTATCATATTTTGAATCTTTACATAATTCATTCATTATCTACAAAGAAAGACAGTTGCAGTCTCGTGGAATGTTCTCAGGGTTAATAAATTAATTATTTTAGAGCCTTCTCCCGCGTACAGGAACTTCCAAGAAAGTTCTGGCTGCTTTCCATATTAATTGCTATAATAGATAGCTCATAGCTGAACCATGGCAACAAAAAATTGGCTGCTTCCCCTTCTCTTTCTTATTCACGCAATTTAGCAAAAAATTTGAAGTTTCCTCCATTCCTTCATTTGCATTATCTGGATTAAGCCATTGCCGATGGATTTGAAAAGCAACAGTTCGACTGCTCCCGCTAAGTCCCTACAAGCCCAACTTCCCTGTGGAGAACAGAATAACCATAGAGTGCTCAGATTGTGCAAATATTTTGATTTCCTCTCTACTATCAGCTTTCTTTTTCTTACTTACAATGTAGTCCAATCCATATATAGATCACTAGATAAACCGTGGGACTTGGCATTTGTTATTTCGTGCTATGCCGAGCTGACGCTGCTACATGTGTGTCTGAAAATACGTGAAAATCTCGGTACAGATGCTCCGATTGAACACAAACATCGGTTAAAGATTGCTGTTTGGATTCTAACCACTCTCCTTACCACAACGGTTGCATACAGGGTTGCTCAAATCATGCCATTGAGCTTAAAAATTGTCATCTGGGGAATGAGTGGATCTGTAATAGTAGCGGGGTTCTACGCATTCTTTATATTCGACAAGGATGTTAAAGAAGCTAATGGTTATTGCAAACTGGATAATACTGAGGAGAATGTAAATAAATTTCATGAGCAGTTAAGCCCTGTGGAGAAGGTTTAACAGAGTGCCGGGATCGATTATGTAATTTATTTATTGATTCAATGGTGAACCTGTTTCGTTTAAATTAATAAGTGAATTTATTCCTTTTTTTTCTGGCCTGTAAATATAAGATTTCAGAAATAAAAGATTTACTACTGGCATTTAGCAGCAGGACTTGCCATGTCGTGTCGAAAAGGTTCAGATTACAGATACTTCTACACAACAAATATAGGAAAACTTGCTAAAAATGAAAGCTCTGTAATATTTATTGTTCTTTCATCAACTGGTTCGGCAACTTCCGTTACCTTCACAGTATCACACCAATGAATAATTCAATTTGAAACCTGAACTTTAAACGACCAGGCCTTCGAATTTGTATGTACCATGCCATATATGGTACATACCACAAGTTTTAAGTATGAATATATCTGATTTCTACAACAGAAGTTTATAATTTTACATTCGGGTAGATCCCTATTGATACAACTTATGTCAACCATCTTGACAATGATTTTTGAAACAAGATACATAAATCTGAAAACAAATTTATGGAAGTCATGAGTCATATGTCCAAGTCATAAGTCATGTGATGCATATAACCAGAAATGACTCCATTGGTTGAATGATCAAAGTCCAAATAAATAGAGTCGTGATGTTTACTGTCAAATATTAATTCAAAATGTTGGACAGCAATAAAAATTACACGGAGTTGATTTCGGGAAAAGTTTGAGAAAAAGGAAGGAACCAAATTAATTTCTGATATGAAACATTTATGTTTAAAGACTAACGAAAGAATTTTTAACGTTAAAAAAAAACCAAGATGGCAAAATATCCTAAAACTTCAGGAAACTTGAGTCTGTATCTGCTACTAGTCATGCCATGATTGCAGGAATAGCTCTTCAATTTTGGACTGTCAGATATGAATCTTACGGGCAGGATTATAATTTAAGGGGCTAATTTAGTATGACTGCTCATGGGTTTGAACAGCAGGATTCTGCTTCCTAGGCATGAAAGTGGCAGAAAATTATCTAACAATTTCCTAGGATTAAAGAATTTATTAGGTAATATAACTACTTGGGATGCTGATCCATGTAAGCTTTAGAAAAACAAAAAAGGATGCAGGTACCTTGCACCATCTGGTAAAAGAAAAGAAGTTAACCTAATTTTATTTTTTTAGGGGAAAAAGAAGTTAAACTTCCTCAACCAAACACAAATATTTTAACTAGAAAACTTCAAAAGACAAAACAGCTAAAGACATTCTACCTACACCTACCTGTCACTGATATATATCTTTGGTGGGAGTTAATAAGCCATTGTCACCTAAGAAAGCTAACGTTCAAATTGTGAAAACCAACACTAAGCTTTTGTTTATTTAACAAAGTAGCATATGCTACTGGTTTCATTATGAAACCATAAAGCTCACAAAAGGCAACAAATATGACAATCAATACAAAAGGCACAAAAAAGAACCTTTAGGTGGTGGAAACCTAGTCTCAGATTTTAAGTTCTCCATCACTGGTAACCTCGGATTTTTTCTTTCGAAGAGAGCACCTCAGATTTTACCCTTGACCATCATTGGCATCCGGGTAACCACCACCTACCTAAACCTATAAAAAATTAGTATCAATTAGTACATAACAATCAACCAGCAATAAACAAAATTAATTACTTTTAAGATATAGTACCACAACAGGTCTTGCTAACAGTCAGTTTTTTTTTATAGCAGGAATAGCAAACAAATGTGGTTTAATGAACTTTTAATCCCATCTATTCTCTCTGTGCTTCAATTTGTTAGATTGCATCGGTGAAGAGCAGATTAAAACTAGATTGGACCAAATCCAGGGAAAGATTAGGTGAAATTGCGGCTTCACCATACATGATTGCAAAATTGAGGGCAGCTGGTGGCTAAGAATTGGCCGTAATTAAAAATTGAAGGTTAAACGAGACTTAATTTAGGTAAATTGATGGTAGATCAAAGTAACGTCCCAAATCGAAATCCCTAATTTGAACCGAACTTCCCTAAATGAAATAAAGAATATATAGCATGAAGAGGATAAGCAGTTCGAGTTGGGAGCAGGGATAGCAAAAAAGCTCAGTTGGTCCGGAGGCCCGGTCATACCCGTCCGGTCCGTCTTTGATCCGGTCAGCTCGGCGCTGTAATGAGTCAGGTAAGACCTGGTCCAAGAACAGATCAGGTCAGGTCTGGGCTTCAACCGAAGCCCATAGGTAGCCCATTGGGTCTATATGTTAATACAATACAGGAGTTGTGAGTTTAGGGTTTCATTTTGTGGGCCGCTCACCTCCCTGCCACTCTCTCCGTCTCTTTTGCTCTCTCTTTCGCTCTCCCTGTCACTCTCTCCGTCTCCCCACCGGCCACCGCCGACCACAGGTCTGATCTGCCTCCGCCACGGTGCCACTACTCTGCCCCGACGCCGCCTGTCCTCCGCCACCAGTCCTCCGCCACGGTGCCACTATTCCTCTGCCACGACGCCGCCAGTCCTTCGCCACTGTGCCACTACACCAGACGATAAAAGGTGAAATTTCTAACATGCCCTATTTCACGGCCCTTTAGACGATAAAGGTGAAATTGAGAAATGTAGAAAGGGGCAGGGGCGATGCTCTTTAGAAATTGGAGAATACAAACAAAGGTGAAATTGAGAAATTACAGTATCAGGATGATGCTCTTTAGAAATCATGTCATGTAGAAATCCATTGCCTTCTCAATTTCACACTTTTCTTGCACAGCCCATGTCATGTAGAAAATCCATTATTTTTTAATTGTGATTTTTTCGCTTAGTTCGAAATGTCACTCAAGTTGGTTGTTCGCTTAGATTGAATTGCTTGATTTGTTTGAGTGGTTGCTTGAATTACTTATTAACTGATTTCTTGTTATCTTATAAAAGTATTGGTTACTCTTGATGTTTTATGTGACTAGTAGCTTTAGCAATTATAAAACTTTAAGAAAGATGAGATGCATATACATAAATATACTGCCTATCTGTGAACTGAAATCTTAGGTTAAACAGAAGGTTAAAATCAGAAGGTTAAGCAGAGCTTTGTCGCTCTCCTCCGGCAGACAATCAGAAGGTTAAACCACCATCTCTGTCGCTGATAGTTTTTCTGATTTCCTTGAACAATAGTTGGTTGGTTTCCTTCTCTTCGTAACTTTGTTACCCTTTTGCCTTGCTCTCCCAGTTGCGCAACAATTCAAATTAGGTTTGAAAGTTGAAGCCTTTTGCCTTGCTCTCTCAAATTAGTTTTCTGATTTCTATCTTTGTTGGGTTAAATTTGCAATATTCTAGGTTTCAACTTAATTATGAATTTTTTTAACAGGTTTCAACTTAAATTTGCTATATTCTGAAAATTTAGGTTTTAACTTAAATTTGCAATATTAGTGACTTGTTGATGTGTTGTTAGGATTCTGATATAATTAGTAACTTAAATTTAGTTTCCACCTTAAATTTGCAATATTTTGATCTGTTGCAAGGAGCATGGCTCTGTTGTCAGAATACTGGAACCCCAAGTTTCTTGCTTTGCTAGTGTATGCATGTACCTTTCAATTCCGCAATAGATTAAGATAGATTAAGATACATGCAATTTTCAGTTTTTGCAGGGTTATACGTGAAATTCTGCAATAGATTAAGATAACCAAGATTCATTGGCCATACTGTGCTGCAGCTAGTTGGTAATGTGCTGAGCTTTCAAGTGTGGTAAACTTTGTGAAAGCACTTTGTTATTGGAATTCTGTATAGTGAGATGAATTATGTGCTTCTGTTTGGTCTTTAAATATGCATGATGTCTATATATTATATTTGAAGTGTTTGTATGCTTTGCTGTAATGAAAAAAGGAAGATAGCTTTTGGTATTGTAAGCTATTAGTTGATGCCTTTTTTAAGTAAAATTTGTAATTTCTTAATCTTGCAATTCCCTTTTATTTATATGAAATGGGACTGGATTTAGTAGTTGATACTCCAGTTTGTTATTTGGCTTGGTTCAGGTAAAATGTTGATAGTCATACACTGAATTGCTTCACATTTGCTTTAAATAAATAAAACATTAATATACTTCGGTTGAACCGAACAAACCGAAATAAAACTTTAGTTCGGTTCGGTTCGGTTGATAGGCTAAAACGGTTCGGTTCGGTTCTATTTTTGAAACCGGAATAGAACTTTGGTTTGCCTATTTTATTTCGGTTTCAACCGAACCGAACCGATGAACACCCTTAGGTGTAAGACTTCCTTCCACTAGCTAGGTTTCATTATAATTACTTCCTTTTCTTGTATAATAATGTTAGAATTGTCTCATGTGTAGGTATCTGAGATTCTAGAAGCAGGGAAGGATCTTTTCAAGGATCTCAGCACTCAGTTTGAAGAACGCCTGATCTCGTCAGTTTTTTTTCTCTCATTTTAGATTGTTTCTTTGGGGCGGACATGGGGGCAACAAATGTGTGAACTCCAAATTTATTTGGTTTTAAGAATAATCCCTGTATTGACCTATGCACCAGAAATTAAGTATTTTATTACTGGAGAAATGCTACATACTGTATATAGTATGTTCTAATAGATGAACCCAAATATAGACTGACAAGATGATTGCTAAACGTATCCATGATCAATTATAAAGGTAGTGATGATTAGTAATTTGTTATTACTTATCCATGATGAGTAATTTGTTATTACTGTGCTAATTACTATTTAGGTGGAGGTGGAAGCAAAATAAAAATAAATAAAATAAGCAAAATAATTGTATGGATGATCTTGGAGTTATATTTTGATTTGTGATTAATATGTGATTTGTGTGTTTAAATTGCATATTTGATGAAATTTTATTTTAAGATATAACACAATGAAAGCATATAGTTTTTTACTTTTTTTTAGGTACAACTTATTCAAATCATATCCTTGAAAATAGAAAAAAATATTAACTGCAGGTTTTAATTTTCTAAGAAGCAAATATGTTTTAAATTTTTTCAAAGAAGTAAATATGTTTTGATTTAATAATACTTGTCATGTCTGAACAAATTTATTTTTCATATTGTTAATTTAATAATACTTGTAATGCTCAGTGATGTGACCGAAGAGGGAAAGGGATATAGCTTTGATGAAAATATTGTTAATTTCTGAAACGTTTCAGTGGTGTGACCGAAAAACAAAAAATAAATTTGTTCGGACATAATCGGACAGGGCCCGGGCCCTTTGATGAAACAGACAGGCCCTTAATGAAACGGACAGGGTCCGGGCTTTTTGAATTGAATTTGGTTTGGACAGGGCCTGGTTATGTTGTTCAAAGTTTTGAACCGGTTATGGTTTGGTAAAAAGGTTGGTCCATTAGCAGCTCTAAATGAAACGCCAAGAGCCTGAATTGTATATATATCTGGACCGTTCATTTGATCTAACGGTGTAGGAACACCATCATAAATATTAGGCGATTGGGTTGTGAAGCTGCTCAGCTTAACCCCTGCCTCTGTCCCTGCTTTCTCATTACTCAGTCTACAATCAAGCGCTCCAGTTGAAACCTAAACTTAAAACCCTCTTTCTTCCCCTCGCTCTCTCTCTCGATCTTCTCATACTGATTAGGGTTTCAATGGACCCTACTGAAGAAACCACTGAGAAGCTCGCTGATCTGTCCACTGGCACTGTCAGCAAAAAGTAAGAATCCTTTCCTCATTTTTAATTTTGCGCCGTTTAATTTTTCCCCTTATTTTGGTCAGAAACTGAAGGAGTATGAGTTAGATTCAGATTCAGTTCGTGATGTCATTGTATTTTGTACCTGTATCTTATTAGTTTGTGGTTGACTGTGATAAAATTAGTGCTTTGAAGAAGGAGCTGAAGAAGAAGCAAAAGGAGGAGGAGAAAAGGCTCAAAGAAGAGGAGAAGAAGAATAAGGTTCGGTTTTTTAAAGAGAATTTAAATAGAAATCTAATACTTCACCTTATTAGGCAGTTGTTTACTGATGCTTTAATTTAAATTGTAGGCTGCTGCAGCTCCAGCTACGGCTTCACAGTCCCAGAAGCCTCCTGCCGATGACGATGAAATGGACCCCACGGTTTTTTCCTTTTACTTTTATTTGTATCTATGGCATGCAGTTTTAAATCTGAAAAACAAAGAAAACGAGCAATCATTTTGGTTGTTACACTGCTGTAATTCTAAAATGTACCCTACATACCTGCAAATGCGTGAAATGTCACCTCTACGTTTTGAATTTTACATATATATCCTTCATTTCTCTCTCTCACAATATCAAAGAGTGAGTATCCAAGGAATAGTTTGAATGAAAAGGGTAGTGGTATATGGGTACATCATTGGATGTGCAGGAGTAAATGGAAAAGGCTTGCAGGATTAGAAGCCTGTGTAAATTCACAAGCACCCTTATAATTTTAGTCGTCAAGGTATCCTTACCAATTTCACCTGCCCATTAATTTCAAAGTTAAAGACCAGGGAGGGGACTTTCTACAATTCTTTGATATAATCCTTGGCTAATTAACCGCAGATACTGTAACAACATTGGCTAGAGTAGGTTTACATTATTTCATCATCAAGATATGCTTACCAATTTCAACTGCTCATTAATTGCAAAATTAATGATCAGGGACGGGGCTTTCTACAGTTCTTTGATACAATCCTTCGCTAATTAACCACAAATACTGTAACAACATTAAATAAAGTAGGTTCACATTATTTATGCCCTTTTATTTCTTTTCAGCAATATTATGAAAACAGGCTGAAAGGGCTTGCTGCACTTAAGGCCTCTGGGCTAAATCCGTACCCGCATAAGTTTGAGGTTGGCATGCAAATTGTTGAGTACATTAACAAGTTTGGGAGTTTAGCTGATGGAGAGCATGCTGCTGAAATAGTTAGTGTGGCAGGTACATTGCACTGCATAATAGTTCTGCGAAATTGAGGTTTATCATCTCCTTCATAGAAACCTGTTGTATGGTCACTTCTGGCAGAAACTTGTTGACCAAGTTCATGAGAAATGGTTGCACCTGATTATTTTTGTTTTTATTATTATGAAGATCATTAACATTTTTTCTTTGCTTCTTTGAAGGAAGAATTATGAATAAGAGAGCATCCTCATCAAAGCTTTTCTTTTATGATCTCTATGGTGGTGGTGTCAAAATTCAAGTCATGGCGGATGCCAAGTAACGTGATCTTTTTAGCCATACAAAGTTAACATTATGTTTATTTATTTCTGTAGTGTGGCAACTAAGATTTCTTTATGATATCTATGGTTAATCATTATTTGTTCATTTATAATTTGCATCAGTCATTAAACAAAAGTTTAAGCTTGATCAATTGAGTTTTTTTTTTATTTTTACTTTTACTAATCTAACAAAAAAGTGATAGATTCTTGATTATATAATACCATATTACTCAACTATTTTGCTTTACCTATTATTTACTGCTTTAAGTTCTTATTGTGGTATCTTTTTGTTAGTCTCCCGATGTTTATCAACTGTTGTCTCTCACATAAGATAATAAAGATGCATTGGATAGCAAAAAAGTTAACCAGTAACTATATATTATTCCATAGTTTCATATTTGTACTGTGCTTTTTGCATCTGGGTGGCCCAAAATTTTTGTGATAATTTTTGAGAAGTACACCAAAGTGAACCCACTTTTTTTTTTTAAAAATAGACTTAATTGTGGAATTAAATCATGGAAAATGCACATATATGTTAAACGTGATAGATTTTCCTTTTAATCCAGATAAGCTCCCTTTTTCTGTTCAAGATAAAGAAAAGATCAAGCTTGGGTTCTAGGTTGTTAGCATGATTTGCTTATTCATTCTTTATGATTTCGGTTTATATTTCCCTAGAGGGTTACAACTGGGTAATACTAGCAAAACATAATAATTTCCTACAGACTATAAACCTACTTTTTGTTTTCCCTTGTGATTGTAGGAGTTCAGAAATGGATGAAACAGAGTTTACGAGGTATCACTCTAATGTGAAGCGTGGTGATATTGTCGGTATCTGCGGATATCCAGGTAATATTTGTCGCATAGCTTACTTATTTCCTTTTTGGAAGGAAATTTTTTAGTAGTACCAATTACTCCTGTATAAGATCTTGAGAAATTATATCTGTGCCCTTAAAAGATTTATGAGTAATGACCAATCTTGGCCCTTTAAAGATGTGTTTTGTGATATCAATGCCATGGAAAACAATTATTATTTTATTTGTCCCTCTACACGTGCAGTTTTACTCCTGTTTTGGAGACACCTAAATTATCTTGCTTTACTTTCTCATATATGTTGAGAACGCGAATGAGGATGGGTGCATTTGGTATCTTTAGCAACAAATAGAAGAATGCCAGGAGATATTTTGTTTTGTATGAGAAACAAAGTTACCTTTTCTATGTTTTGCATGGGTATGTGTGGTTTTTTCATAACACGAGAGAGAGAAAGCTGTTAATCGATCTATCACTTTTAATGTATTATGCAACAGGTAAGAGTAAGAGAGGTGAGCTAAGTATCTTCCCGAACAAGTTTCTGGTCCTTTCCCCTTGCCTTCATATGATGCCTCGCCAGAAGGCAGGTCCTGCTTCTGACCATGGAGCCTCAAAGGTGATATATAGAGAAAAAGGAAATATAATTATCATGCAAAATCGCTAGGCTGATTTGCAGAATTGCATTGCACTTCGTTATTTTGGTTTTATTTTTGCTTGAAAGCTGCTTATTTGTGACACTTTTTTTTCTTTTGGCAGAAAACTGAAGGGAAGGCTGTGTCTGAGCCTTGGACCCCAGGGATGCCAAGGAATCCCGAGGCATATGTTCTGAAGGATCAGGTTTTGATTACTGTCTTTCACTCCTATTTACCAGATGGAAACAAGGAAATGAATGGCAGCTACAAAATTAATATGTGTTTTTTTGGTGATCTTATACAGGAAACTAGGTACCGGCAGAGATATCTTGATCTTATGCTAAACCATGAAGTGAGGAATATATTTAAGACACGCTCCATGATTATTAACTATGTCAGAGAATTTCTTAATGAGCGTGATTTCCTTGAGGTTAGTCAGGCATTACTTTTTACTGTAATTACATCCCTTAAAACCTTTCCCAATTGGGGATAGGGTATGTGTTATAATATATGGGGGAATGGCTTATGAAATTAAGATATCTTTTTTTCTTTTTTCCTTTTTTTTTCAAATTTATGTACTGTTCATATTGCTTGCAGATTTCCTAAATTATAAATTTATTCAAAGTCCCTCCTGTAAGCCTATCTGCTGGCGGTTTAGGTATTGGGACACACAATGTAGCAGTGTCAAATCACGTACCATCAGTTCTTAATTTATTGTAAGATATAAATGTAAACAATATGTTACAGGTGGAGACCCCAATGATGAACATGATTGCTGGTGGTGCTGCTGCACGTCCATTTGTGACCCACCACAATGACCTGAATATGCGGTTGTTCATGCGCATTGCCCCTGAGCTATACCTCAAGGAGCTGGTTGTGGGTGGCCTGGACAGGGTGTATGAAATTGGCAAGCAGTTCAGAAACGAGGGCATTGACCTGACACACAACCCTGAGTTCACCACTTGCGAGTTCTATATGGCATACGCTGATTATAATGACGTAATGAAGCTTACAGAAGATCTCCTATCAGGTTATACTTGTTTAAATGAAGATTAATTCTAATACATGTAGAAATTATATAAAAGACTGCTCATCTGCATATGTTTAGTAAAAGAGAAATCTTCCCTTGGTCATAAATGAACAAGTCTTCTATTGGAACATGAAAGTGCGACTGAATTGGTCTTAGTTACTCTTTGCAATGAAGTCGAAGAAGGGAAGAAAATCTCGAACTAAGAGAAGGATCCAATTACTTTGAAAGAATTGACATAGGAGCCGTATTAGGTCAAAATCTCATGTTAGGGTGTGCGGCTATTGAAATCTTTGGCACTATGAACCCAAAAAGATCCAAACATTTGTATCAAAAGGGTTCTGTGTTTGGAGCTTGGGTTTGTGTCCTTTTACTCGTTGCTTTGAGGGAAATGATGTTAAAAGAAAGGAAAAGCTTGTAGGTTCCCTTGTTAGGTTGCTGATTTTTTTGTAGAGATGTTTTCTACAAACCCAGATACTTTGCTCTCCAGTTGGGTCTAATCCGAGACCCTCTCCACTAGTGGAGAGTGCGAGAAATTTGGAGAGGTCGAAGGGTGGCAACAAGCATGTCCCCCTCCATTTAATTTATATGCTGTTGAAATTATTTGTATCCCCCCCCCCCCCCCCCCCCGGAATTCGTATCTTCTGCATTAACTCACTGTGCGTTAATAGATCTGGACCGTCCGATTGAGATCCGCACTAATATTAAAGGGCCCCATGCGTCATAGGCGGGGGTCAGATTGGCTCTGATTCTGATCAGACGGCCGACATGCATTAAACTCGAAAGATTATCTTTTGAGTTAATGCAGAGGATACGCCCCCCCCCCCCCCCCCCCCCCCCCCCCCCCCCCCCGACCTCAGCATCTAATATGAAGTTCATTAGTTTACCATGTTATGAATATCATCATGCATGATAGCAGTTTGAAAAGGAACCTTGTAAGAGTTGTTTTACCAGGTTCCCAGCTAAATACAAAGCTCAATATTTGTTTGTACTGTATTTTAGTCTGTTATTGTTTAGTATGTAATTATATTTGACTGATTAATGGTTGTTACTTCCCTTAATGTAGTTATTTATGCATGAGTAATGGTCAAATACCTAATCACGTGATTAATCTAGGAGATGCAGATTTATATTTTTCTAGTTTTAGATTTTATTTATTTTGTGTTTAATTTTGACAGGTATGGTGAAGAAATTGACTGGAGGATATAAGATCAAGTACCATTCGAATGGTGTTGACAAAGATCCTATTGAGATCGACTTCACCCCACCTTTTAAGTTTGTGCTTGTTTTTCTTAGCACATTTTTTTCATAATTACTTACCTTTGTATTTAAAAACATCAAAGTCAAAGTTGGTTTCATTTGATTCTTGTCACAGGCGTTTAGATATGATACAAGGATTGGAAGAAATAGCGAAACTAAACATACCAAAGGATCTATCAAGTGAAGAGGCCAACAAGTACTTAATAGATGCATGCGCTAAGTTTGATGTCAAGTGCCCACCTCCTCAAACCACTGCTAGATTACTTGACAAGGTTCCTATGTTATTTTTTTTTCTAAAACTGCTATGTTTGTTATAAATCTATCTTCAATTTTCCCCTTCAACTTGCGGTGATACTTGCCCAACAAATACCAAAATTCTTTTCTATACTCGTACACCCTCCAAAGCAATATATTGTTACTTCCATATTGTCTTTTGTTATTAATAGCAATTATATTATTGTACCTCTCGCAGCTAGTCGGTCATTTTCTTGAAGAAACATGCGTGAACCCTACATTTATTATCAACCAGCCAGAGATAATGAGCCCATTGGCGAAGTACCATAGAGAACAGCCAGGCCTTACTGAGCGGTTTGAGCTTTTCGTTAACAAGCACGAGGTTTGTTGTTCTACTATTAATTCAAAACTTCAAGAAGATTATTCTCTTCATATTTGTCTTTGCTTATTATTGTTTTTCAGCTATGCAATGCATACACGGAGTTGAATGATCCTGTTGTACAAAGGCAACGTTTTGAGGAACAGCTAAAGGTATAAAATTAATTTGAACATCGTACAATATTGCAGAGTATTTTTTTTTGTTGGGGGGGGGGGGGGGTGTTGTTTGTTGGTCTGGTGCTGATAGTGCAGCAGTCCATATCCGCTGGCCATAAACTGATGGCACCTGCTGCATTAGGTTTTGTGAGCCATTCGGTCCAGATAGAACCTTGATCTTTTAGGGGAGATTTGGTTATGTGATTAGAATGTTTGATTTTGATTGGACGTCCCACTTGCGATCTATGACACACTGCTGCCATCGCTTCTATCGTAACAATGGGGGATTCTTGATCAGTTTATTGTTCCACCCAAAGTTTGCAGTAAATACTAGACTGCTATATCAGTACCATCTATTTTGGTGTCCTGTTCTTGTACTGTTAAGTCAAGGTAATTGACTAACACAAAATTGCCCAATTGCCAACTAGACAGTATGGGATTGTTTTCCTTGAATTCTTTTTGTTATCTTATTTTTATTGAATGATTCATCTGCTGTCTTGTCTGTATCGCTAACTGGTGCTTCTTTAAATAAAATTCAAGGATCGGCAATCAGGTGATGATGAAGCAATGGCATTGGATGAGACATTCTGCACTGCTCTGGAGTATGGTCTGCCACCCACTGGTGGGTGGGGCATGGGCATTGACCGCCTTGCCATGTTATTAACTGATTCTCAAAATATCAAGGAGGTACTGCTATTCCCAGCCATGAAGCCGCAAGATGAACCTCCTGCTAAGCCCGCAGCTTGATTCATGGAAGCAAGGCATAACAGCATTTGGATGATGATTGTTTCTTTGCTATTGAAGTTTTGGCTCTCTTTTTGCGAGGTTTCAAAATGGATTTTAATTTATTCTATTAACGTTTTGTTGGAGTGATGTTCGAAAAAAAGACGAAAGATTTTAGTAAATTACTAGTTAACTGCAGTGTTAAATTGTTGCGATGGAAACCTTTGATTTCAGTTTGACCAGAAAAACTTTCACATGTTTATGGGGTTATAGGTTGCGCTATTTTAAACCTATATATTCTTTCCTTCTGGTAATGGATCATAGCATGGATTTCTCCTTGTAAACATTTTATTTTATTCCACATCAAAAATTAAAAGAATAAAAACAAAAGAAAAGCTAATGGACTTGACATGGTAAATAGTGAATTCTAGTAATAATACTAAAATGAACAATGTATTTACAGGAAATAATGATTTTTAAAACTCAATTCGTGCTGGGTTAGGTGTGATGATATTATATTATAGGGAAATATGTAATAGTGTCGATAAGATAAAAAGGTGCAGTGAACAAAAGAGTTATATCGTGTAAAATAAAACAATAATAATATAAAAAAAATTAATGAACGGTAAATTTTAGGTTAGTATAAGCCGTAAAATTTTAAGATAAATTCAGTGCAGCCTATTAAAGTTGATTCCAAATCTCCATTCTCTTAGTGAAATTTAAAATACAGTGTCACTATTTATTTCATCAAAATTTAAAAATCTTCCATAATTTTTCAGTTAATTTGAATAATCTTAACTATAATTCTCTCTTTCTTTTGAAGAAGAACTATTATGCATCATTAATTTTCTTTTGAAGATCAAATTACTATTATGCACTCAACTTTTTAATCAGTAGAAACCTAAATTTACTCTCATCTTGAAATACTGTTGCAGGAATGCTAGAAAAAAAGAAAAGAAAGGAGAAAATTAATTTTAATTTTTGAAAAAAAAAAATTGTCAAAGAAACTTTGCATAGGGTTCGCTAGTACCAACCATTAGCATTGCTAGCAGTTGATTGTTTTTAAAAATAAAAAATTCAAAATTTTAACGGAGAAATTGATATCGAAATTTTAACGGAGAAATTGATTCAATGGCAACCCTTAATTTGTCGGATTGGGGATATGGCTTTTTAACAGGAGGATATGATCAGCATTGGGTAATTTCTTTATTGAATGTGACTTAGGTATGGCTTGTTCAAGCAACGGATTACAGCGGAGGGCCAGGAAGAAGTTGCTGAAGATTGGCTAGAGGTACCCTTAACTTGAGATTGATTGCAAACCTTAGGATTAATTAGGTTTAAGTTGAGTATTAGGAATAGTTGCTGAGGTTAGATTCAGGCATAATTGTAGGACTGAGATTTTAATAGAGAGTCAAGTGTTGATTGCAAATTACAAGTTTTGTTACATACCGATGAGGGCTTGATCTAGGCATCTATTTTTCAAGTATTCATATAGACCAAAAGGGTTGTTTCCTTCAAAAGTCTTATCCTCCAACAAGATTAGTGTCTATTTTGATTCATACTAATTATTCACTAATTTCAACCTTTGTACCAGTAGCCAACGAAAATATGCCCTAACTGGTACAACCTCCGTACCAGTAGTCAACTAACTAAAACAGTAAAAGGAGAAAGTGTTAGGGGCTATTAATGTATCTTATCATTTAATCTAACAAACAAAAATATGTGTAGATAGTCTTAGCAGGGAAGTTAGGAAAGGATGTAGATAGTCTACAAAAATATGTGTGTCTTATCATTTAACAAACAAAAATGTCTGTGGAATAATTTACTGTATTTTTTAGATATTCACTAATTAAAGGATGTGATTTAGGAAAGTGGTCGTCTCATTTATGAAACGGTTCCTATGAATTGATGTTCTTTTCTTTTATGTCTTCTTTTCGTATTGTTAAAAATATTTACAAACAAAGGAGTAGAAGCCAAGTAGCCCTTCTTTGAAGAAAAGCGAAGAGATAGGAGTTGTAGTTGTTTATGAAGCCAAATGCAAGGTTTATTTAAATGTACCCTTTTTTGGCCTTTAAATATAAAAACTAAGATGCATACCCTCACAAGTCTTTATCCACAAAAGTGATGCATACAAAAATGAGATATATATTTGTTCAATTCAGAAGTTCAGACATAATTCAGATTCGTGAATTTCATAAACTTTGCACATTAATCCCTCTGACAGGGTCAATTTGCTAGTAACCCAAAAATTTACAGAACAAGCCTTTTAAAGTTTGAAAATTTCACGATTAAATCCTTAGAAAATTATAGCAGAATATATCAGAAAATAAAAATGCATTGGTACTATTCAGTTTCAGTAAACTCTAAAGAGGTGACATAGGCTACGCACAAAGGAAAACAATTTGGGCACAAATTTCAAAAGAAAAATAAGTTTCATAAGCAATCGAAGAGACATAGTGTGAGAGAAGTAAATTTGAAAAGACCTACTTGAATCAGGAACTTGATAATAAAAAAATTACTTTTGGTTTTAC
>JAJGRW010000929.1:50000-57500 GCA_025461045.1 Carex parvula | reverse complement strand
TGCACTGGGTTTTTTGAGCTATTTGTATATTTCATTTGAATCGAGAAATGTCCAAGTTGATATATGTATGTCTAGTGAACTTTACACCTCATAAATTTGCAAAAAAAAAATGTGTTGTCTACTTAATTATATACTTATAGTATAGCGTCATCGTGTTATAATATATTAGATACGTACATAGATATTTAGCGCAACTGTGCAAGTACAAACAAAAGCCCCAAAGAACGTTGCAAGAAATGTGAAACTTTTTCATTTCTATCATATCAGCAGGTTGACATCAGCGATACATACAATATTTCATAGAGAAACATCAATTTTATTAAATATGGTAGTACAAATTGCGTACTGTTTGTTATGTATATAAATATTGAGTCTAGAGAGAAGTGATGCTGCATATGGGTTGCTACGTACTTCTATTCTAAAAAACAAGTTATTAAGCATAAAAATACTACTAGCGATAGCTACCTATTACACGTCAATCGTCATGTACGTAGATTGTATAATGTTATTACCTCTAACTGGAAGTAGTTTCGCCATTGTCATGTTCAGGTGCATCCATCGAAAGCACGGACGTGTTTCAACCTCGAACATTCACCGGATATTCCAGTGCTGCTGACGCCCAGCGTCGGTGCTTCCATCGATGCTGCGGGTGATTTGAAAAAATTTGAAATTTGAAAAAAATTTGAAATTTGAAAATATTTTGAAACAAAAATCGGTGGATCGGGGCAACTTGCATTGAAAACGGGTGAAATCACGTAAAAAAGCGGTGGAACACCAACTTTTTGACATGGGGGATTTTCAGGGGTGGTAACCCTGTGCATGGCTAGAGCCAAAAAATGCATATTCCCTATTAGGGGGGCAAGATTTTCAAAAGGGGTGCTCGCTCATGTACATGCCCAAGGGTGTACATGCCCCCGTCGGTGCTTTGCGTCAGTGTTGCTTGCGCTCAGCGTCGGTGTTCCCATGTACATGCTCAGGGGTGTACATGCACCCGTCGGTGCCTTTCGTCAGTGCTGCGTCGGTGCTGCTGCCGCTCAGCGTCGGTGCCTTGAAAAAATAATTGAAACGGGGGTGCCCACCATGTACATGCCCAAGGGGAACACAAATGGAGGTGCCATGCATGAGAGAGAAAGTGAGAGTGTCGGAAAGAAAGAGAGAGTGGAGGGAGAAGGTAACCTCTGCCAGGTTTCTTTTCAAAAAAAAGAGAGTGGAGGGAGAAGGTAGGCTCTGCCAGGTTTCTTTTAAAAAAAAAAGAGAGTAGAGGGAGAAGGTAGGCTCTGCCAGGTTTCTTTTCAACAAAAAGAGAGTGGAGGGAGAAGGTAGCCTCTGCCAGGTTTCTTTTAAAAAAAAAAGAGTGGAGGGAGAAGGTAGCCTCTGCCAGGTTTCTTTTCAACAAAAAGAGAGTGGAGGGAGAAGGTAGCCTCTGCCAGGTTTCTTTTCAACAAAAAGAGAGTGGAGGAATCGAGGAAGAGACCCTGGGTTTTGACAATTGGAGCGGACATGCCCAAGGAGTGCCTCTAACGGGCATGGATAGCACTATCAAATCAATTTGCACATTTGAAACTGTTTTGTAAATCAACTCAATGTATACTGAGATCTTCTAGAAATAATTTTCAATCAATTTGCACAGTTTCATTGCTCTGAAGCATATTTTCTGAACTCGGCACCAAGTCGGTAATTGGAAGATCAGTATGCCCAATCCAATTGTTATATCTCGCCGTGTGGCAGAAGTAGAACGTCAAGATGGGAAGATAAAAATCATGAAATTTGAAAAAAAAAAAAATATGAATTTGGAAAAAATTTGAAGTTACACAAAAAAACGGGGAAAAAATCAGTGAAGCGGCGCTGTGCATCGGTGCTCCAGGTTTGCGTCGGTGCTGTGTGTCAGTGCTGCCGGCGCTCAGCGGCGGTGCTGCTGGCGCTCTTCGTCGGTGTTCCCATGTACATGCCCAAGGATGTACATACCGCCGTCGGTGGTCTGCGTCAGTGCCGCTGGCGCTCAGCGTCGGTGCTGCTGGTGTTTTGCGTCGGTGGAGGAACCGAGGAAGAGACCCTGGGTTTTGACAATTGGAGCGGACATGCCCAAAGAGTGCCTCTAACGGGGATAGCACTATCAAATCGTTTCACGTTTTGATCGTTGAATTGATGCTCTGATCAGACCTTAGATGGAGCAGCGAGAAAGAGAGAGTGAAGGAGAAAAGAAATCTAACAATGTCTTATTTCCTCCATGAAAAAAATATAACAGAGCAGGGAAAAAAAAACTGTTTTATCCCTAAATAATTTCAAGTGGGAGACATCCGATTAATAGTCAGATTTTAATTAAAATTAATTACTCTACTATAGCCAAAACAATTTTAATGTACTATAGACAAACCGATAAATTCAAGGATCGGCAATCAGGTGATGATGAAGCAATGGCATTGGATGAGACATTCTGCACTGCTCTGGAGTATGGTCTGCCACCCACTGGTGGGTGGGGCATGGGCATTGACCGCCTTGCCATGTTATTAACTGATTCTCAAAATATCAAGGAGGTACTGCTATTCCCAGCCATGAAGCCGCAAGATGAACCTCCTGCTAAGCCTGCAGCATGATTCATGGAAGCAAGGCATAACAGCATTTGGATGATGATTGTTTCTTTGCTATTGAAGTCTTGGCTCTCTTTTTGCGAGGTTTCAAAATGGATTTTAATTTTTTCTTTTAACGTTTTGTTGGAGTGATGTACGAAAAAAAAGAGGATAGATTTTAGTAAATTACTAGTTAACTGCAGTGTTAAATTGTTGCGATGGAAACTTTTGATTTCAGTTTGACCAGAAAAACTTTCACATGTTTATGGGGGTATAGATTGCGCTATTTTAAACCTATATATTCTTTCCTCTGGTAATGGATCATTGCATGGATTTCTCCTTGTAAACATTTTATTTTATTCCACATCAAAAATTAAAAGAATAAAAACAAAAGAAAAGCTAATGGACTTGACATGGTAAATAGTGAATTCTAGTATTATTACTAGAATTCACTATTTACCATGTATTTACAGGAAATAATGATTTTTAAAACTCAATTCATGCTGGGTTAGGTGTGATGATATTATATTATAGGGAAATATATAATAGTGTCGATAAGATATAAAGGTGCAGTGAACAAAAGAGTTATATCGTGTAAAATAAAAAATGATAATATAAAATAAATTAATGAACGGTAAATTTTAGTTAGTATAAGCCGTAAAAAAATTAAGAAAAATCTAGTGCAGCCTATTAAAGTTGATTTCAAATCTCCATTCTCTGCAGTGAAATTTAAAATACAGTGTCACTATTTGTAGACTCGCGGCGGAAAATATGATGTTTGGCAAACTTATTTATTTCATCAAAATTTAAAAAATTTCAATAATTTTTCATTTAATTTGAATAATCTTAACTATAATTCTCTCTTTCTTTTGAAGAAGAACTATAATGCATCATTAATTTTCTTTTGAAGATCAAATTACTATTATGCACTCAAGTTTTTAATCAGTAGAAACCTAAATTTACTCTCATCTTGAAATACTGTTGCAGGAATGCTAGAAAAAAAAAGAAAAGGAGAAGATTAATTTTCATTTTTGAAAAAAAAATTGTCAAAGAAACTTTGCATAGGGTTCGCTTGTACCAACCATTAGCATTGCTAGCAGTTGATTGTTTTTAAAAATAAAAAATTCAAAATTTTAACGGAGAAATTGATATCGAAATTTTAACGGAGAAATTGATTCAATGGCAACCCTTAATTTGCCGGATTGGGGATATGGCTTTTTAACAGGAGGATATGATCAGCATTGGGTAATTTCTTTATTGAATGTGACTTAGGTATGGCTTGTTCAAGCAACGGATTACAGCGGAGGGCCAGGAAGAAGTTGCTGAAGATTGGCTAGAGGTACCCTTAACTTGAGATTGATTGCAAACCTTAGGATTAATTAGGTTTAAGTTGAGTATTAGGAATAGTTGCTGAGGTTAGATTCAGGCATAATTGTAGGACTGAGATTTTAATAGAGAGTCAAGTGTTGATTGCAAATTACAAGTTTTGTTACATACCGATGAGGGCTTGATCTAGGCATCTATTTTTCAAGTATTCATATAGACCAAAAGGGTTGTTTCCTTCAAAAGTCTTATCCTCCAACAAGATTAGTGTCTATTTTGATTCATACTAATTATTCACTAATTTCAACCTTTGTACCAGTAGCCAACGAAAATATGCCCTAACTGGTACAACCTCCGTACCAGTAGTCAACTAACTAAAACAGTAAAAGGAGAAAGTGTTAGGGGCTATTAATGTATCTTATCATTTAATCTAACAAACAAAAATATGTGTAGATAGTCTTAGCAGGGAAGTTAGGAAAGGATGTAGATAGTCTACAAAAATATGTGTGTCTTATCATTTAACAAACAAAAATGTCTGTGGAATAATTTACTGTATTTTTTAGATATTCACTAATTAAAGGATGTGATTTAGGAAAGTGGTCGTCTCATTTATGAAACGGTTCCTATGAATTGATGTTCTTTTCTTTTATGTCTTCTTTTCGTATTGTTAAAAATATTTACAAACAAAGGAGTAGAAGCCAAGTAGCCCTTCTTTGAAGAAAAGCGAAGAGATAGGAGTTGTAGTTGTTTATGAAGCCAAATGCAAGGTTTATTTAAATGTACCCTTTTTTGGCCTTTAAATATAAAACTAAGATGCATACCCTCACAAGTCTTTATCCACAAAAGTGATGCATACAAAAATGAGATATATATTTGTTCAATTCAGAAGTTCAGACATAATTCAGATTCGTGAATTTCATAAACTTTGCACATTAATCCCTCTGACAGGGTCAATTTGCTAGTAACCCAAAAATTTACAGAACAAGCCTTTTAAAGTTTGAAAATTTCACGATTAAATCCTTAGAAAATTATAGCAGAATATATCAGAAAATAAAAATGCATTGGTACTATTCAGTTTCAGTAAACTCTAAAGAGGTGACATAGGCTACGCACAAAGGAAAACAATTTGGGCACAAATTTCAAAAGAAAAATAAGTTTCATAAGCAATCGAAGAGACATAGTGTGAGAGAAGTAAATTTGAAAAGACCTACTTGAATCAGGAACTTGATAATAAAAAAATTACTTTTGGTTTTACCATATATTTTATTCAGATATGACCATTTTGCCTGTATATTAAGAGAGTGTAGTACTTTTGCTTCATCTGGTACTGTTACGTACCATTACCATAGCAGTACCAGCAAATGGACATTTGTTGAACATTTGCTATGCATGCTCAAATGAGGATCCTCTAGCTAGGATTGATCTATCACCGACCAAAGATAAAAGAATCTACTTCTGAGAAGTTGGTTGTTAGAGGGTTTTTAAAAAAAAAAAAAAAAGTTGGTTGTTAGTAACAGGCTGGTACATGGTAACTGTACCTATATGTTCATACTAATAAGCTTCTCATATTGTTAAGATTAGATGAGTAAAAGCACAGATCACAAATTAGGTACCAGTAAAAAGTACTTGTTGGTACATCACCAGTATTGGGCCAATACCAGACATAAACAACTAGTACTGAAGCGGTTAAAATTGAAATCTTAGACTGGAATTAGAAGTTCATAATACACGCACCGTCCGATTTAAAGCTGATTCCAAATCAAAACCAACCAAACCAATTTTCTGGTGACCCCTTAGGGACACATTTCTCAACACCATAACTTCTCAGGAATTACTACACTGGAATCTAACTTTACCAAAATGGGGTTTTGGATTTTGAGAGCAAATCCCAAGTTAGCGCGAAGTATGATGGATTGGGTCTGGATCTCCAAGACTCCAAAGCACCTCGCTAAAAAACCCGTCTACCCGTGCCCGTTGTACCCGAGTACCCGTACCCGTTGTGCCCGCTACCCGTCCCGGGTTTTGCCCTGCCCGGCCCGAGGTACCCGAGAGCAAATCACTAATTGCGTCAATGAATTGCTGGCTGCTAGTAATTTAATTACCTAATCAAGTTTGATTGATTAAAAATGTAGTCAAAAGGAAATAATAGAATTACCGAGCTACTCTGCTATTTACTTAGGAAGGTGACAAACGCAAATTACGGGATTGAGACGAGACGATCGAGTAACAAGACCGGTACAATTAAGATGCAAGTTGCTTCTAGCCTCTACGGCTCCTAGCGAGGCTTCTAGCTATACGTATTTAATTTACAAAACTTGCCTCTACATTGATTACTTCTCTTAATTTACGGCTAAATATATGCCATTTGTTAGTTTAATTTCTTATACCAAGTTCTGAGAAATCTTTTAAAAAAAAAAGTTTAACGAGATTTATCGACATGGTGGCCATTTAATGGTTTGACAAATTCACTGTAAATCTTGATATGACATTTTTATTATGAGCTTGAGATAAAATTATGATTGCGCTGGAATAGTGGATGCATGGAATCTTTGCAAAGAATTAAGTCGGATGGTGTGAGCTGTAACATTTAAAATACTAATCTCTATTAAATCATGTTCTTGGTGTCACTTGGTACTTGGTAGCATATCCTATCCTACCTGATGACTAATCATGGATATCTGTAGAATCATATAGTAGTAACATGCATGCAAATCAGCAATCGATCATGCAGGAGCATCACCATCTCTAAATTATTCATGCGTGGTCCCGGGTGTGTGCATCTATATGTTGACAATATAGTTTTAAACGGGCCAGGCCAATGAATTTTAAGCCCAAATATAATAAGACATTGTTAATAAGACATTGTTAGATTTCTTTTCTCCTTCACTCTCTCTTTCTCGCCGCTCCATCTAAGGTCTGATCAGAGCATCAATTCTCCGACCAAAACGCGAAACGATCAGATCGGTGTTCTCATGGAAACGGCTCAGCCGGAGGTAGGGTCCAGCGGCCGGAAGAGCACCGCACGTCGCGCGGTGTCCGGTGCCGAGTTCAGAAAAAAATTTCTGAGGGAGGCTACCTTCTCCCTCCACTCTCTAATAATTTATTAAAATAACTACCCACTACAGAACATATGCCAAAAATTTTCGCGTTAAAAAAAAAAACGCGAAAAATAAGACATTGTTAGATTTCTTTTCTCCTTCACTCTCTCTTTCTTGCCGCTCCATCTAAGGTCTGATCAGAGCATCAATTCTCCGACCAAAACGCGAAACGATTTGATAGTGCTATCCATGCCCGTTAGAGGCACTCCTTGGGCATGTCCGCTCCAATTGTCAAAACCCAGGGTCTCTTCCTCGGTTCCTCCACCGACGCAAAACACCAGCAGCACCGACGCTGAGCGCCAGCGGCACCGACGCAAACCACCGACGGGGGCATGTACACCCTTGGGCATGTACATGGGAACACCGACGAAGAGCGCCAGCAGCACTGCCGCTGAGCGCCGGCAGCACCGATGCACAGCACCGACGCAAACCTAGAGCACCGATGCACAGCGTCGCTTCACTGATTTTTTCCCCGTTTTTTTTGTGTAACTTCAAATTTTTTCCAAATTCAT
>JAJGRW010000929.1:0-45000 GCA_025461045.1 Carex parvula | reverse complement strand
AATTTGAAATTTGAAAAAAATTTGAAATTTGAAAATATTTTGAAACAAAAATCGGTGGATCGGGGCAACTTGCATTGAAAACGGGTGAAATCACGTAAAAAAGCGGTGGAACACCAACTTTTTGACATGGGGGATTTTCAGGGGTGGTAACCCTGTGCATGGCTAGAGCCAAAAAATGCATATTCCCTATTAGGGGGGCAAGATTTTCAAAAGGGGTGCCCGCTCATGTACATGCCCAAGGGTGTACATGCCCCCGTCGGTGCTTTGCGTCAGTGCTGCTGGCGCTCAGCGTCGGTGTTCCCATGTACATGCCCAGGGGTGTACATGAGCCCGTCGGTGCCTTCCGTCGGTGCTGCGTCGGTGCCGCTGCCGCTCAGCGTCGGTGCCTTGAAAAAATAATTGAAACGGGAGTACCCACCATGTACATGCCCAAGGGGAACACAAATGGAGGTGCCATGCATGAGAGAGAAAGTGAGAGTGTCGGAAAGAAAGAGAGAGTGGAGGGAGAAGGTAGCCTCTGCCAGGTTTCTTTTCAAAAAAAAAAAGAGTGGAGGGAGAAGGTAGCCTCTGTCAGGTTTCTTTTCAAAAAAAAAAGAGAGTGGAGGGAGAAGGTAACCTCTGCCAGGTTTCTTTTAAAAAAAAAGAGAGTGGAGGGAGAATGTAGCCTCTGCCAGGTTTCTTTTCAACAAAAAGAGAGTGGAGGGAGAAGGTAGCCTCTGCCAGGTTTCTTTTCAACAAAAAGAGAGTGGAGGAACCGAGGAAGAGACCCTGGGTTTTGACAATTGGAGCGGACATGCCCAAGGAGTGCCTCTAACGGGCACGGATAGCACTATCAAATCAATTTGCACATTTGAAACTGTTTTGTAAATCAACTCAATGCATGCTGAGATCTTCTAGAAATAATTTTCAATCAATTTGCACAGTTTCATTGCTCTGAAGCATATTTTCTGAACTCGGCACCAAGTCGGTAATTGGAAGATCAGTATGCCCAATCCAATTGTTATATCTCGCCGCGTGGCAGAAGTAGAACGTCACGATGGGAAGATAAAAATCATGAAATTTGAAAAAAAAAAAATATGAATTTGGAAAAAATTTGAAGTTACACAAAAAAAAACGGGGAAAAAAATCAGTGAAGCGGCGCTGTGCATCGGTGCTCCAGGTTTGCGTCAGTGCTGTGTGTGAGTGCTGCCGGCGCTCAGCGGCGGTGCTGCTGGCGCTCTTCGTCGGTGTTCCCATGTACATGCCCAAGGGTGTACATGCCCCCGTCGGTGGTCTGCGTCAGTGCCGCTGGCGCTCAGCGTCGGTGCTGCTGGTGTTTTGCGTCGGTGGAGGAACCGAGGAAGAGACCCTGGGTTTTGACAATTGGAGCGGACATGCCCAAGGAGTGCCTCTAACGGGCACGGATAGCACTATCAAATCGTTTCGCGTTTTGATCCGAGAATTGATGCTCTAATCAGACCTTAGATGGAGCGGCGAGAAAGAGAGAGTGAAGGAGAAAAGAAATCTAACAATGTCTTATTTCCTCCATGAAAAAAATATAACAGAGCAGGGAAAAAAAAAATGTTTTATCCCTAAATAATTTAAAGTGGGAGACATCCGATTAATAGTCAGATTTTAATTAAAATTAATTACTCTACTATAGCCAAAACAATTTTAATGTACTATAGACAAACCCATAAATATATATACAAAGATATTCCTGCTTACAATCTGAACGATATATTCTGATCATGATATGCACAAAGAATACAGACATAATGTAATATATAATTAATTAATGATCATGAAGGATGAAGAAAGCACAAAAGCCACCAATAATCACAGAAGCTGCCATTCCCCAGACGACCAGAGCAACCGGCCATGGCATCAACGCCGCTACCTTATACGTAAACATGCATGTTAAAAATGTTGACAGTGACCATATTCCTGCTTTTAGTTTCCCCCTTCTAGCTGAATTCGGAGTGGTCCGCTCGTACAACCGCAGAAACCCGAAGAGAAGAAGCAGTGCGAAGTATGCCGATACGACGAAAGCCACTGACCATGCATCTCCCTTAAGCTTCGACCGGTGGATTGCCAACACTGAATTACATGTTAACATGGCAAAACCAAGGCCGGTAAGCAAGTTTCCAGCATCTCTATCCATGCTGTTGATTGTTTGTCCAAATATGATTACTTGCAGAACAACCAAATTAGAAACTGTCTTAAGCAAGATAGTATCTTCTTTTTTTGTAGAAAAAATCAAACCGACTTAAGGTACGTATCTTATTTGCCAAGATATCGAACACATTCATAAATAGGGAAAATATCTAAAGTTTGAGTAGATCACCTCCAATTAATTCCTTACCAGACACGTTATCGGTGCCATAATTAAATTGAGGGGGAATTTCATGTGTAACCCTCAAAAACTTCAAAATTACGTTCCCTCTCTACACTTTGAAATTACGTATTATCCTCTCTAAACTTCAACAACACAGAAATTTATCCATTTTATTGTCTTTTATATTAATACTCATTTTAAATTTATAAAATACCCATCATACTCAAATTTGAATATGAAGGGTTCATCTACTGTCCGATCCGCTTTAAGATCTGTGCACACTAGATCAACACAAATCTTAAAATGAATGCGCACGTATATTGAAGCTACACGCACAGCTCTTATTGCAATACGCACGGATCGGACGGTAGAAGAACCTTTCATATTCAAATTTGAGTATGATGAACTTTTTATGCTTTTAATAAAGAGTAGAATGGGTATTTTATAAATTTAGAATGAGTTTTAATATAAAAGACGATAAAATGAGTAAATTTGTTAATTTTTGAAGTTTAGAAGAGAAAATACGTAATTTTAAAATTTAGAGGGAGAAATATGTTTTTGAGAGGGATATACGTCAAATTCTCTCTTATTTTGATATTGCAAAAATAATAGCGAGAGAGACCGACATGAATGGTGCATGCCCATTCATGTCGAACCTGAACCAAATTATTAATTCTACCTTGAACCAAAATATTAATTCAGCACACCTGGATGTTTACAGCCATACAGGATATGTGAAACTGACTATATTGGCATTAAAAAACAATGCTTGGCCAAAAAGCAATGCTCAGTCAAAAACTTTTTTTCAGTAAAGTTGGTCAAACTACTGAATTGTTTTTAATATTCACTGAAGAAGTTCTATTTGAATTTTGGATATGTGATCTCTTCATCAAGAGTATTGTTTTAATATTCATTGAATTGTTTTTATCACTAGATCAAAAGCTAATTTTCAATATTTATTCAAAAATTTGAAGATTTAAAATATGAACTGGCTATATTTGCCAGGTCTGCATCCTCCGTATTAAAGCACCGTTTGAGTTTAGCACTGGACTATCGAGAACAGCTTGGGTCCGATGCCCATCAGACTCAAATTTGAGTCCGATGGGTTTAGGGACCGTCCAATCCACTTTAAGATTCGTGCACATGAATTTTAAAGCAAATGCGAAAGTTGCGGGTGCGAATCTTAAAATAGATCGGACGGTCATCGAACCTATCGAACTCACTTTGAGTCCGATGGACATCGGACCCAAATTGGTTCCGTAGACTATCTGATCAAAATCCAGATCAATTCGATCAACATCTGTAATACATGAGGCTCTTTAATATTCATGCAAATATAAATCAGACGGTCTAGAGATCTATACTCAAAATTTGAATTAACTCAAGAGGATACGAATTAATATTGTTGCGGCTCCATGGAAGCTATCAATCATACATATATTACCAAATAGCAATCAAATTTATAAAATTTTGTACTATTTGTTAACTGAAATTTGGACAAAACATGTACTTGTGAAGGTTAATGAATGCAAGATTAGGATTTCTATGACTCTAATATCATCAATTTAGAGTATTGTACTATAGAATGAACAGTCCCTTGATGGTTATAACCCTATTAGGGACAAACTGCTGAATTGTTTTTTACAATAAAGATAATACTAACTCGAGATATCTGGAAAAATAAGTGCTAAAAGTTTATTAATTAGCTGAAAACATCTCCCAAGAACCCATATTACTGAACAGGAGTAATGCCTGGCCGACACACTAGGCATTTAAAATCATGAAAGAAAAAGGAAAAATAGTTATACAACATGAACAACAAAATCAATGAGGAAAGGCATATTCTGATTCAAATCCCAAAATATAGTAGAAGAACATAACAAAAGTAAATGCAACACCATTATGTAAGGCATTCATCACACAAGTTAGCACTAGCAAAAATATAAACAATCCACAATAGCCAAAACAACACATAATCAATGGAAACTTCAACATGGTAAGCTACTTGAGTTTCACTAAAACTACCTAACAAAGCATTTCTAGTTACGTTCCCGGTATATGAAGAAGGCATAGAAACCTCCTACTGGTACGGTGGCTGCCATGACCCAGACAACAACATCGAGCGGCCACACCATCAAAGCCGCAACTTTATATGCGAACATCACCGTTATCAGAGTTGACAACGACCATACTGCAATTTTCAGTTGCGTTCTTCTAGCTGCATCAGCTCCTGCTCTTTGAAACAGATGCAAGCACCAAAAAAGGAGGAGAAGAGAAAAGTATGTGACCACGACGAACGCTAGAGACCACGAGTCATCTATGGATCGATATATTGCCATCGCAGCATTACATGTCAGCACGGCGAAACTCAGCTTCATGAGCCATTCCATTCTGTACTTCGCATGCGCAACAAAGCTTTACATCAGCCTGACAAAATAAGATGTCGGATGAAAAATAAAAGCAGTATTAATGAGTAGAACTAAGGTGTTCTTAAGTTCATCAAGCCTCTTTGTAAACTCAATTTTAAAATCTATCGGATTGACTTAAAATGATGAATTTGAACCGTTGAAACTCATCCACTTTACGAGTGATGCGTCTACATGCAAAACATTTAAACTTACAAATTATTTTAGTATAAAGTCAAGCTGTAAAAAATTAGAAGGTTCATAAATTAATTTTAATGCATTCATATTTTGAACATTTTTTGACCACTTGACTCTATACAAAATTAATTCGAAAATTTTAAAAAAGTATACGTAGACGCATCACTCGTAAGGTAGACGGGTTTCAACGGTTCGGATTCATCATTTGAAGTCTACTCCAGTATTAACAAGTGGGGTTTTGTTATTTCAATTGAACAGTATTAACTAATGTGTTTGTCACAAAGTTGTTCTTTGCTTCAATTTAAATAAGATAAACTAAGTCTTATGTAATTTTAAATTTGATGTTTAGATGCAACCAAATTGAGACTCCAGATGATACTTGAGCAAGGAAGAAAAATGGAGAAACTTCTGAGAGAATGGAACTTGGAAGAACTCAATAGGTCAGATGTGTTGTCAAGAAGTTGCTCTTTGCATCAATTTAAATATAATGGCTAGTTTATGTACTTAATTTTGGAACTGTACGCGGAGAATAGTAGCAGCGTTGAAAGAGGTATTCAATCTTGACTTCTACAAAACACCCTCCATGTTCATTCCAATTTGAAACCCTGGGCGGGAAGTAAACTTGTTCAAAAATATCCCAAATCCGACATCCCGGCTCCTCTTACCCAAGTACCTATCTTCCCTTTCGCTTTAGAAAAGAAAAAGAAGACGAAAATCAAAGTCCCAGAGGGAAATACAGAACCAAAACGAGTGAGAGAGAGAGAGAGAGAGAGAGAGAGAGAGAGTACCTCGGTTCAGGCTGAGAAGGAGAATCGCCCGATTTTGAAATCCCGGGCGAGGGGATTTGGGAAAGGAGAACCGAGACACCGACCTTCGAGAGAATTCGGATCCTCCCCGGTACCCTGCATAGTTCTTCTAACGAGTCACTGATTGTGGGTCCCGTGACAATTAGGGTAAAAGAGATTTTAACAGAAAGAAATAATAGAAATATTGGAACCAAGACATGCTTGTGTTTTTTTTTTTTTTTTTTTAACTTTTTACTTTTACCCCAAGAGCCTGGTGGAGGCCTGGCCCGCAAATATGTTAAATTTTAACCCAAATTGAAAAAACACGAGCCCAAATATGTGAGAAAAAGGAAAACCCCGTCTCCCGTCTCGAATTCATATCACCGACGGTACCGTAAAAGGAAATCTTTTACAATTACTTGATCTGGACCGTGTTTTTAACTTGGAACGAATCTCAAAGCCCAATAATACTGCCCCCTCAGTCAGCCCGAATCCCAAACCGGCTGAGAGTTAATCTCAAACCGTAAATAGCTAATTGTAAAATAGAATCTTTTACGGTACCGTCGAGGATATGGATTCCTCCCGTCTCCGAGTCTCATTCTTTTTACAAATTCGCGGCATCATTTCCAACAAAAACCTATACCAATGGAGGCGCACAAGGAAGGCGGTGGATCCCCATCTCCTCAAAACGCTGATGTAACGATACCTCCTTCGTGGTCGGAGGCGGCGGAAGCCATCTCCCGCTCCGCCATTTCTCCACCCGGGCTGGTGGTGGCTATCTGTGGCCCGAAGAATAGTGGCAAGTCGACTTTCTCTCGTTTTCTCCTCAACACTCTACTCCGGAGGTGATTTAATTTTTTTATTCCTCTTTTCATTGAGTACTGGTTTATAGTAATTAGAACTTAAAGTTGAATTCTTTTGTCTATTTGATTTGTCTATAGGTATAGGAGAGTGGCGTATTTGGATACAGATGTGGGGCAGCCGGAATTCTCTCCTCCGGGTTGTATTTCTTTACATATTGTAGATGAATTAATCGAAGGTATCTCTATTTGTTCTTTAATTTGCTTTGATACCTATCCCTGTACTGTATGTAGTGATATTAGTTCTTTCTCTATATTTTATCATGTAGATTTGGGTAATTCTTCTGTAAGAGCTCCTGAGAGGTTAGTATATGAGCTTATGTCAGTTTTTGGCAGTAAAATTACTGTAGTTGGTATGGCAGCTGACCATTAATTATGTTTTGGTTTTGTAATCTAGGAGCTTCTTCTTTGGAGATATTTCTTCTAAAAGAGACCCTGAAGCTTACTTAAATTGTGTGTATAATCTGTATGATTATTTTTTTGCACACTTTCGAAGTAATGAAACCAAAGATAATCCTGAGTCGGTGCTACCTTTAATTATTAACACACCCGGATGGGTCAAAGGTATTGTCTAAATTTGATTAGTGCTCACTTTAAAGTTTTGTTTGTTTAAGCATTTCCAAGGAAACTACATTGTTAAATATACTGTATTGTTGCATTGTTCTTTAAACATGTGTTGTCCGCAAGAATTGTTCAAATGGATTTGGGTAATGAAATACCAGTTGGCACGAAAGGATGTTTTTTTTTTTTTACCTTAATACTACAGGCTCCATCTTGTTTGCCTCATGTTATGTTTTTTTTTCCTATTGCAATCATATGCACATTTGAAGTTGAGTTAAACCTAAATTATTGTAAGGATGAGGTTCTATTTTCTGACTGCATAGTTGAGAGATAACTGAGGCACAATTACAAATCCTTAGGTAAACTGGTATTTTTACAATACTGAGATTTGTGGGTCAGTTATAGGTGAAATAGGTTATATAATAACTTCAGATTCTAAAATAACATTTCTTGTCCTCATATTGTTTTGTATTTTTCATTTCAGGTACTGGTTATGATATTTTAGTGGAGATGTTAAGGTATGTTTCTCCAACTGTGGTAGTTCAACTACGAATATCACTTCATAGAAAGAACCTTCCTACTGGTGCTTTTTGGTTGGATGGTGAAAAACCGGCAGGCCCGCTTGAGTTGATTGACTTAGAATCTCTTCAACAGGATTTATTAGCTCCCTCGTAAGTTTTACAGATGTCTATATTCTGGTTGTGCTAGCATGAATCCTGTATCATGTGTTGGTACTATTGTCTGAGACTGTTATGTGCTGGCCTGTCTCTACTGATACTATATTTCCAGTATGAAATTATGATTAGACATGGATAAATATAGTTATTTCATTGTTTGGTATTTTCTACTTGTGTATTTGGCTAATTGGCTTTTGAAGTTTTTCTTTTCCTTTCTCCAATGTTAAACATCGGTTGCTCAAATATTGGATTTACTGTAGTTTGTGATTCACTTATTGCAACTTAAAGCTCCTCTTAGGGTTCTGGCGAAGAAGGATGCACGCTGCTTTAGGGGCTTGCTCATTTCAGAATACTTCAGGCAGTGCTTTAAAAGTGATATTTCACTTTCAACAAACAAGGAGCTTGCATTTGCACTAGCCTCCATCCCTCCGTATCAAGTTTCTTTTTCAAGAGTTAAGGTCAAGCATCTGCATCATCAGGTAGGTCTCAAAATGTTTGAAGTTACAATTGCAAGAAGTTTTGCTATACAATTTATTTTATGCTTATTAATATCTAGTTGAATTTTGGTTCTGCACAGTCCAGCCCAGTAGAAGTCTGGAATGGTGTTTGTTTTGACTGCCCTTATTTATTTTCTTTTTTTATTTTATGCTTGCTTCTTCATGGCTTAATAGCAGTGGCGAAACTAGGAATTTTGTTAGGGGTAGGCGAACATATATAGTTGCAAAAAAAAAATTAACATAATATAAAATTACATGATCAATTAAAATAAACAAGAAGTCAAGATAATATAAATGAACATCAAAGGTTTCAACTAAGTCAAAAGTTTATACCAATATTCTCTTACATATCAAAAAACAAGAAATATATTAATGTTACAAAATCAAGGCAATGGAGGGAGCATTGTTCTACGGGTCTTCATATTTTGAAATTGTTGCATAATTTTGTTAGGGGTAGTTATCTTTACGGTTAGAGCTTTCAGACTCGTCATGTCCGCAGAATGCTAAACCTTGTTTTGCGAGAAATCGAGAAACAAGTACTGAGGCTTTAACTACACTCGATAATCCATCCCTTGGCTAACACTTTGTCTTGCCATGAAAGTTTGGATGCTCCGTCTTTCACTCATCAAATCCAAACACTTCCTTTGAGCTTGCTTGTGTTCACTATTTACATCACCAACATGATCATCAAACATTTTCTTACATTTCCAATTTCGATAGCCCCCTCGTACAAACTTCGTTCCTCCACCTGATCCAAGATTTTCTGGTCTAAATAGATAGCAACAAAGACAAAATGCCACATCTTTAGCAATGCTATATTCCAACCAATAGGGGTATTGACCAAACCAAGAGTTGTTAAATCTTCTCAAAAAACCACCTATGTCTCTTTGGGGAAAATCGTGATTGTTTGGTTGACATGGCCCTTTGCCTAGATAATGTCTATGTATATGATCCTTCTCATTTGGTGGATATTGAGATATGGGTGGCCTTGAAGCAGGATCATAAGGAGGTTCTTGTGAAGATGAAGAACGATTAGGGCCTAAGCTAGACCCTATTTGTTGTGATCCTTGTGAAGATGATTCAATTGGAAATTTAGGTCCCGTCTTGTAGTATCTGTCCATTCTCTATTAACAAATTTAAAGAAAAAATTAGAGTTACCTTACTAATTAGTTCACATGAGAACTAGTCCTCATTTAACAATTCAAGTTATTCAAGCAATTTAAACAATTAAAACAATTCAGAACCTATCAAAATTCTCTTAAAGCCATAATTAATTGAGTTTAAAAACTGATTAGTCCTCATTTAAACAATTGAAGCAATTCCATGTAAATAAAATTAAGACAAGAATACAAGTTAAAATTAATCATCTCTGTTTCTCTCTCAAATAATTAATTCAATCTAATTCATCTCTGTACCCATGAAAGCTCTCAAATAATTAATTATCTATATGCAACATAGGAAGCAAGCTTAAGCCAAAGTCTCAAATATGCAATATATAACAGAAATACTTCTAGATATTACAGTTCAAAGTTCAAACCTATCTAGTACTGGTAATTTACCAAAGAAAGACAACAGTAGAAGGGGATTTACCGAACAGCATTAGAGGCGGCTAGGGCTAGCGGGCACAGGCGGCGCGGCAATCAGCGGTAACAGGTGGCGCACAGGCGGCGCGGCGATCCTTCTTCTTCGCGCAGGCGGAGGCGACGGTCCTTCTTATTTTTCTTTTCTCGTGTAGTATCCCGCTGCTTTGGCTCTCTGCTAGCGGAGGGTTGAGAGCATTTTTTTTTTTGATTGATCTGGGCTCTGAGTATGGGCTTTGGGTTCTGGGCTCTGGGGTAGGCAAGCCCAAAAATCTGGGGTAGGCAAATCCAAAAAAAGGCCCGGTCCCAAAAAAAAAAAGTTTCTGTAGGCAAGTTACCCCTGTTATACATCAGCTTCGCCCCTGCTTAATAGTGTTTAATTGCACCATCTGGGGTTAAGTGAGGTTAAATTAGGGTAATGTGTGGTTTCATGGAGCTGTAATTCATTGGTATGGCTTTGCAATGTGCTTGTCAGACTTCATATCTGTCAGCCCATATTGCAATTGTTGATGATCTTGTTAATTTGTTTGTTTTATAAATTTATGGAGGTCCCAATTGATGAGATATGGCATAGCTTGAATGCAACAATCGTGGGCCTAGCTGTTAGTTCTGAGGGACCAGCAAGGGCTAATTCGTATCCCTGGTGTATTGGTCTTGGTAATCACCTCTCTTGTTTCTAGTGTTTTTGAACTATATTATATGCCAAGGGGAACATACTGACATTTAATGTATGCTTGCTTGTAATCTTGTATTACTATATTATGGTTTACTGTTTCAGGTATTGTCAGAGGAATAGATGTGTCGAGAGGCTTGTTGTATGTTATAACCCCTGTACCAGTTCAGTCCCTTCAAAAAGTTGATATTTTGCTACAAGGTCTTATTGAAATACCAACTAGCCTTTTGCAGGTAATGCTCTCCTCTTTGTAATCATTTACATTTGTAATACCAAAGCTAACCTTGTAAGATGCATACTGGCATTTCTAGTATACATGGGTTTCATATAGGTCTGTTTTTGGTTGTCGTTTGTTACATGATCATGCTTTTTTAGCCTTCTTTGGTTTCGCTTCTTTTCTTGTTTGTTTTCCCCTGCTTATTGAACTAAGTTTATGTCAGAATGGATTCATTCATGTAGACTTAATTTACCATTTGTTTTGCAACTGATTGTTAATTGAGGCATAATGTAGAATAGGGGTTTTTTGAGGCCTAATTGCTGGTTCACTTTGAGAGTTAATATTCTAATCTGGTGTCGGTACATCCGTACTGTCTGGTACGAAATGGTTATTTTGAGGCTTTAAGCTCTCAGATATAACATATACTATGTACAGGTACGTGGATGCATCTCACCTTACATGTGTACAAATGTGGTGCCCACAATATCTCACAAGAATGTGGAAGTTCATCAATGATTCATATCATAGAGAGAGTCAATTTTCATTTCCCTTTGACTGATTCCTCATCTACTTTTGGAAGAGAAAATATGCTGGAGCCACCACTGCTTTCCCATTTTGCAGTGTACCCCCTTAACTTCCAAATTTTACCGGAGAGATTACCAACACTGATTTACCCATCAAATCAAAGGGAGGTTAAAAATGTTTAAACTGGGTACTCAGACTTGAGCAACAAAAGAATACATTTTTATTTTATTTTGTTTGAACAATTTGTCATAACCCATCTGAGTACGAATAATGAATCGGTGTCGTTCTTTATTAGCATGTGTGGAGTGTGGTCAAGTCAGAAAGGTTGTGTAATTGGAGTTTATAAAAGATCAACATACACAAATATATTAAGAATCAGAATTGATTAAAAATAGATTAAAAAATATGCGTTTTCTTTTTGGAAAGTAGATATACCATCAGTGTAAATATGTATGTTTGACAAACGAAATAACATTACTATTAATTTATTTTATAAGATTTTGAATTTGAATCACAACTAATTTATCTGAATAATGACATGAATATTAATTGTATATATTTTTTTAAAAAATCATCCTTCGAAAATATTATTATGTTTTTTTTCTTTTTTGAAGGCTTTCCTTTAGCACCTGATTATGCGATCACCCCTTGTTACCTCCCATGCCTTGAAAAAGATATAACAAAGACGACAATATTTTCTCTACCGGTGGCAAAAATAAACTATATCAAATGAATAGTCTATCTATGTAACTGATGTAAAGGAAAAAAATATTTTATACAATATAATGAAAATAATTTACTATGAGCCAACGAATATAATGAAAGGCCCCTCCCCTCCCTACTCTACAAATTGCAAACAACAATGACCACATACGTGGCCATAAAATGAATGGTTGCCAAAAGATCCGGATCTCTCTCTCTCTCTCTCTCTTTCTCTCTCTGGGCTTGTGGTCACCATGCCACCTGGATTCAACTTTGATGTTGTTAAAAAAAATGGGATAACATGATTCTGTCATTCTAAATCTAACCGTTTATCTGTATTGAGATTCGCGCATGAAAAAATCCAACAATTAAATTTGAAATAACAGAGTTTTGTTATTCCATTTAGAAAACACCTTCCCCGGTTCTCCACATCCTCAACTCTAGACAACAAGCTGTTCATGTTCAGAATTTTAAATAAAAATCAACCCAATCCATTAATATTCAATATGACTTTTGTCACAATCCAATATTTTTCAAAATTTTCCACTTAATTATTGGGAAATTTGAAATCTTTGTGACGAGAACGTGGATATTTTTTAAAAAATTTAACGAACATAGATAAGAATTAAGACTATTTGACTATTTGTGGATGATGTCAAATGGTGGAAAAAAAAAATCTAAAATATTACAGGATCTTTATTAGTGTTGATCAGATGTTATGTACACTCAATTCTTTTGTTCTTATCCTATGAGGCGATGACTAATCCCCACGTAAGCCACTGGTTGTTTTTATCTTCCTGTGGCATCCAGCTAATCGAATAACCGTATAACGGGTTCTCATTAAAGGTGTACAGCTGAAACTTATTACGGTTTCGCGCGACTCAATTAGTTTCGTGTATAGGATAAGAAGTAATGGATCCAAAAGAACCGAGCTTGATTTTTAGTGCATTATTTTTCGGTTGTTTTAATCCGCCTTGAATGCATCCGGAGTATAGCGTGTGCTTGCCACGAGCATTCAAAATTTTTCGAGCGTTCTGAATTTTTAGGGTGCTGGTAAATTTAGTTTTGCTAAGATGAATTGATCAGTGAAGTCAAGAAATATATTAAACAATAGTTTAATTAGGAAACATTTTAAAATAATTAATTTTCTTAACTTGCATAATCTTTGGTGAACTTGTAGTGGTAGTCTGATAAGTATGTCGGTGTTCCGACAAACTCAAAATAATGTACTTTATCATTCAATTTGTTAGTCTTAAATTCACTTTATATGTCTTAATATTTAACTTATTTGTCTTAGCATTCAACATATTTATCTTTAAGACTTAGATTGCATTCTATTTTATTATTTAATTTTATTAGCCTTATTATTCAATTTATTAATCTTATTAGTATTTATGGTATGCATCTTATCTTTCAATTTAAATATTTCTTCCTAAGCTTCATTGGACATTCGCCGACACTTCGTTGGAGCATCGTCATATTTTTTTGAAAACTTAAATTTTAATTTATTTTAGTATTCAGCTTATTAATCTTAACATTCAAAATTTTGAATATTGAAGAAAATTTTAAATTTAATTTTTGAAATTATATTGTAGACGGGTGAAAAAAAAATCATCAATATTTTATATAAAGAAAGGACCATACGTTCACGGTCCACTTACTCGAAATGCTCCAGCTCCAGCCAGTAATAGTTCAATCCTAAGCTCCCTCGTGTCAGTTGTTTTGTCTGTTTCCCAGAAATAAATCTGCTGTTATTCCAAAGAGATCACAGGACCCTGTTATTCCGATCCTAGCCGTACGAAAAACTTTGAACGGTTGTGATAAGAATAACAGGGTCCTGTGATTATCCCTTTGGAATAACAAACAGCAGATATCTATTATCTCGCCTTAATTTATTTTTTGATAACTTGGCGTCTTGGCAGAGAGAAGCTGCCAAGGAGTCTCGCCTTAATTTATTGCAAAAATAAAAGAAATAAACAAAATACCACTCCTCTCTCTCTCTCTGTCCCTCTCTACCTCTCAACTGTGGCGACGTCGCTTTCTCTAATTCGCAGCCAAACTGCCACACAAACTTGAATCAATTGGTTATTTGGCTTCGGCTTCCTTCCCACAGTTTCCAGCAATTTAATAATTTTGCCACTGAAAATAAAATATATAAATCTAGCTCAATTAGTCGACGACTATTACTCCATAGAAATCCCTCTTTCCAGCTCTCTCCATCTCCATGCACACTTCTTCATTTCTATCCTCCCCTATTCACCTTTATCGCATCCTGTTGCGGCAATGGACAGTTTTAGTTCCCACTCCGAGCCGCTCCGGCTATCGCTCACCTCCCGCTACTCTGATTGGGTACTCGAAGCTCTTGACGAGTTATCGGATTGCTTTCTTATAACGGACCCCGCAATATCTGGCCACCCGATAGTGTTTGCTAGCCAATCGTTTCTCTCCATATCAGGCTATGCCCAGTCAGAAATCCTTGGCAAGAACCCGCGGCTGTTTCAGGGCCCTGAAACGGATCGTGGATCCGTCTCTCAGATCCGCGAGGCTGTCAGAACGCAACAGACGGTCCAGATTATGTTGGTAAACTATCGGAAGGATGGTACGCCGCACCAGGTGTTGTTTCACATGAGCCCGGTGTTTGGGCAAGTGGATGGGACTGTGGTGCACTTCTTTGCGGTCCAGGTGCCCATTGTGAAGCGGCCTGGGACGCGACACGGGGCGTGTAGCAGGGCTTTGTTGAGGGGTTGCAGGGATGAGGTGAGAATGGGGTGTGATGCTCCTGCTCAGAAGCTGTTTGATAATGTGTGTAATAAAGGTCAGTTCCATTTATGGTTTGTTCTTCTTTTAGTAAATTGTTTGTCCAATATAATTTTAACTCAAAATCTTAGTTTAGTCCTGGAAATTAAACAATGGTTAAAAATCATATATTATCAGATTAAAATTGGTACCAAACCTCTTTTATGGCAGCATTAACTAGTAATTGGCATACAATGACTTTCATTGAATCTTGTAAAAAAAATAATAATTGAGATGGATGAAAGGCCTACCTGATGTAAAATATTTAGCTTTTTTTCTTCTAAAGTATTGTTTGATTGGAGAACTAAAAAAACAAGATGGTAAAAAAAGCATTCTTGCTAGTTGACTGATACAGTGTCAGAGGGTGGTGAATCATGCATAGCTGGTGAATGGGAGAAGGAGACAGCATTAAATGCGGCCAATAATATCATATCGGCTCTCAATCGGTACAGTAAGCTTACTGGTTTGGTGGTTGGTACCAAGCAATGTTGTGGACCCCGCACCATCCCTGCCCTTAGCTCGTGCTTGAAACTCTCGCTTGGTGGAATTAATAAGAGCTTTTTATTGTGAGTTTTCCCTCAAAGTTCTATTTACTTGTAACAAATAAGTTTTCTGCCACTACTTGTGCGACCCAAACTGGAACCTTTGTTGTGATTTTGACTTATGTTGGATAAGTTTAGGTCTGTGCCTCGGATTGCTGCCATTGTCTGTTGTTGGTTGAATAATCCTTAATTGCTCAGTAAAGTACTTGGTTCTTTTAAATTGGTTTAGTTGCTGAATTGCAATTCCAAATATGTTTCAAATTGAGACTTAATTGGGTAAGTAGTGCTCAATTGCCCCAATTCACCTCATTTCTGAATTCAATTTATTTTAATAAAAGTGTTTCTTGTGTATGGGACTGATTTGGCAAAACTTGTAGGTCTGACCCACATTTACCTGGCATGCCTATTGTCTATGCTAGTGATGCATTTTTGAGTTTAACTGGTAAATTTATACTTATCTTTTATGCTTTACATGTTTGTATATTATTCTATGCAATTATTGTTTGTTTTTAGATTTACCTGTGGATCATGTTTTTGCTTGTACACTATTTTTCTTGATATACCTAATTGTTTCTATTTTTGCTAAAACAAGACAAAAAAAGGATGACAACTTGATATTATTTCAAAGTTTTTAATTTTCCTAAAATATTAATGGTGTCATTTTCTGAAAAATACTTATTTGCCATTTCTCATGTTGCAACAATCAAATTTTTTTACCACGTAACAGGCTATTCGAGATGTGAAGTCTTGGGGCGTAACTCTAAATTTCTAAATGGACCTGGAACCTGTTCAAAAGCTTTGCAACAGGTACATTCCACACAGATCAAAGGTTTAATCGTCAGTATGGTTCTATTCTCATTGGCTTGCCTAGTGGTTTAAGCTATGTTATTTCCCTTTTTGTTTAACTTTTAGTATGCATCTTTTGGTGTACTGAAAAAGATTGATGTATATTTAGGGTGGAGTTCGCTTGGTGAAATGTGGGATACCTGTTTATCTATTCTTTTGTTAAACAATCCAAATTTACACACTATTTTTTTTTTATTAAAGCAGATTAATAAGAGTATTGGCGCTGAGAAATCTTGTACAGTGCGATTATTGAATTACAGGTGCCTATCTACTTGTTTAAATTTTGCTTGATATTAAACATTTTCTATTTTTTGTCTTACTGTTAAAATTTTGTTCTCTCAGGAAAGATGGAAGCTCCTTCTGGAATCTATTTCACATATCACCTGTACGGAATGCAACTGGAAAGGTTAGAGCTCAAGCTTATACTGATTCAAACTTAAATCCAACTTATATTCTGAGATTTTGAAATCTCTAATAAGAAATTTATTAGGAGCAGATTGCATACTATATAGGAGCAATATTAGACGAAGCATCCCAAGGAGAATTAAATGGGATTAGTCCCGAGATGTGGCAATTCGGGACTGTCGGTGCAGTTAAGGTTGCAGTTAGGAGCATATCCTTTTCTTGTGCGGGCCCTTCTAGATCATCCAATTCTAGATAGCTTCTCCCATCCTTTTTTTTCAATCTTCAATTTGTACATGTATCTCATCTCATCATCTGGTTTCTATAGAGGGATGGTTTTGGTGCTCTTTAGTTTGTCCACGGCAAGTTATGATCTGTTCATTCTATGTACCATTTACAACCAAATAGAAGTTCTTCATCTTACGAGAGAGGTTCCATTTTGTACAACCGATTTGTATATATGTTACAATTTTTCAATGAATAAGTGGCAATTTTGTAATTAAGAGAGGCGATTTGTACTTAAAAACTTTTTAAATATTTTTCATCCGCTAGCAAGTACCATCTCTGCTTCAAGATTGGTATTTGTGCAGATTAAATTTAGTCGAACGACATAAATAGGAGACAAACTTTTAAAGGAGAAATTTGTTAGTGAGATAGAATATGTAGATTGGAATACCAGTAGAAACATCTATGTTGCTCAGTTTGCAGCTTCTAGTACCACAATGCTAAAAAATCTGGCCTTTCTCAGTAAAGACATTGGAACAAGGTGACACGAACACGGTGAAATTTTTATCCTTTGATTGACTATTGAAATCAGGTGTCCAAAATCTTAATTTCTCCATTTCTCACTGGTATCTGTTTTCAGAGATCCAACTGCTTTAGAAAAGTTTGTTCACCAGTGCCAATTGACAGATGTTTCTGACTCCCAAACCGATTGCCAAGTGGTCACATCTATACATTTCTCTACTCATAACATATTTTTCCTTTTCTTTTGTGTCATTTTAGGTTGTGCAGTTATTTCATCTATGATCAAGTACCATTACGCTTTTGGGAATGGTCTTGTGCAGATTAAAATTAATTGAACAACATATATTATTATATATAGGAGGAAAATAAAAAGGAGAATTTAGTTAGTGAGATAGTCATGTAGAAGCAACCACTTAACAACAGATCTGGGAGAACAAAAACATCTGTTCTGCTTGGCAAAGCCATTTCTCAAATCCAGTTGGATTCATGTAAATTTCTAGGTAAATGCACCAGAAAAGGGAATGATTAATTACAGGCTTATTTTGCTGGCACTGAATTATATCTGAATCAAATCAATCAATAGCTAACCATCTGAATGAAAGTTTGCTAATCATTTTAGGTCAAGTTATTTTGGCTATTAATTAGACCACACTTATTTATGAAAGAGGTGAGATATAACCTAAATTATTTGAAGAAATTGACCTGAGGAGGTGAGATATAACCTAAATTATTTGAAGAAAAAAAGGATACTAACCTCATTTGAAAAGTCTTTTAGCAGATAGATACAAAAAAAATGTGAAGACTGGAGCCCATGGTCATTTCTCATTTTCTTGACCTATCATTTTTTATAGCCATTTGGCATAGTGTATCTCCTCAAATCCCACTTGTGGGACTAAACAAAAGATAAGCAAATAAATTTCGGATTTTCTTTCAAATTGGAAAATATTGAATTTTATATATACTGGATTTAATGCTAACTAAATTTAACCAATGACAGATCACTATGTTCTATTAATTCATTGTAATCTTCCATCACCTCTCAAATTCAATGTTTACAATCTCATAATAGCAAAAGAATATGCTTCATACAAATGATGAATAAAAAAACTGATTTACGCATTCTGCGTTGTATACAAATCAAAGGTTTAAATAGCGTTTATCACGTCATAGCAGAACGGCTGAAAAAATGACGCTATGCCCATACAGCGCCACTATAGCGCGCTATAGTCTTTATGATCCGAAAACACTACAGCAGCGATATAGCGTGCTATTTAGAAATGAGTTATAACTTAATTATCTTGAGCATATTTTGACCATATTGACCTTCTCTTTAGTGGAAACAATCTAGGCCTAATAATATGACCTAGTTTTTTATTTGGAAAAGCTTCAACTCTCACTTTAATTTCCAAAAATATATTCTATCAAAATGAAAGTCAAAAAATGAAATGATGATAAAAGAGAGACTGTGGCCCTCTCAAATTTTTTGATTATATACTGTGTATGGTTAGATATTTAACATGATAAGTTCCTCTCAATTATATTCTATTTTATTAAATAAAATTCAGTAAATAACTTCGATCATCCGTTATAAAATGAATATAAGAAATAATTGCTTTATCTTTAGATTAGGTCCCTAAATTAGTTAAAATATTCACTAAATAAATATATTATAATAAAATTACTTTTACAACATTATAATATAATTTTAAAAAACCTTAATGTAACATAATCATCCGGTCAAATGATTAGTAATCATCCAACCAAAATTTGTATTGTTTCTTAGTTCAACCCTTTTTATTTTATGGTACAACACCACGTGCTAAATAGAAGAAAGAGACACAATATGTAATTGTCATGTACTAGTCAGTACCTAGCATCACAGTAACAAGATTCGCGAATAATTCGGATTTGAGTACCTGCGAATCAATCAACGAATAAAACGTTAATTCGCGAATTAAACGAATTATTCGTGAATTACGTTTTATTCGCGTTAAATTAGCAAAAATTCGTTGCGCCTTGATTTTGAAATCTGGAGAAATTTTGAAATCATGAGGTATTCACGTCTTTCTACGCCAGCTGGACCATCACGTGTTACAGCCCCAAAACCTTTTCAACCTCCTGAGATCCTCTCCAATTTTAAAAGAATTCATTGCATGATTAACGAAGATCTAACGGTTGGATCTGAAATTAATGGTTTAAATCTTTTTAGAACCATCCAACTAAATCTGAAAAATAGAAGAGGAACTTTAAGTGTTAAGTATCTCTGACTAGACAAAGTTAGTGGGTTTTAAAGTTTAAACTTGATCTTCTGTGTCCCCTTTTTTGCTTCCTTGTTGTACCGAATCATTCCCGAATTATACCCGAATCACGAATTTTTGACCTCGCCGAACCGAACCCGAATTTTTCGTTTGTGACTATGCCTACCATCATGCCAATCTATAGGTACCACACACATCATATAATTAAGTGCTAATTCATTTCCGCATAATTCCAATTCATGGATAACTACTTGGACTGATGATTGAGCCTTCCTTTGTCTTAATTTTATGATGTACATAGCTTACAACACCAAAGCGCCACAAAAAATCAGCATAGATGGTTCTCATTGGATATGATCATGATTCATGACAAAATAATTTGACACGTGATGTTCAATGGGTTTGACCTTGGATACATAAATATGAGTTACATTTATACCCTCAGAAAAATACAGTGGAAGCTACTATTAAGTCATGGCGGCTACTTTAATTAGGCCTCAGCAACATGTCATGCTCTTATCCTTCTCTCCATTCCAGCATGTATCAAACTTCAGAATTTTCATATCATGATCAAGCATATGCAATCAATGGCTCAATTCATCCCATAGGATCTAGTGAATTAGGCTACTGTGAGATTTTATCAAGTTCTGATAACAAGTCAGAGAAGCCAGAGAGCATGATGTATGTTCATTTTCCTAAATATGAATATCTTATCTTTAATTTGTATATGCATGGATATGGGGCATCTCAATATCTTACCAGTCACAAACCAGCATCCAAAATTGTATACTGGTAGTGATACAGTCCACTGCAAATTTTGGAATATTGCTGTTGATATTGATTTCTAAGGTCAGCTGAACTCCTAATGGTACACTGTTGCTGATACAGTCCTTAGGTACCGATTTTGAAACTTCATTATGTCGGTACGTAGTGTGTCATTTTTGACTTATTGATGTTTTATAGATCTGTTACAAATTTTAGTCAAATTGAAGGGAGTATAATAAGCCAGTATGGTCCGCGTAAGCCTGTACCAGTACAACTCTCTTATTAGGCCAAAGCATTACTGCATTGTGGTAAATTCTTAAAGAAGAAGCCAAACCATGAAATCCAGATTTTGCTGTGTTTTCCAATTTGTTACAATTTGTTAAAAACTTTAGCACAAAATTTCTTGTAACAGAGAGTCTACCAGAAATGAGGCCAGTAAAATAAAAACAAATGAGCAGCGCTGCAGCCGAATAGGATTCAGAACAAAATCAGAGGTAGATGTATTAGATGATGGCTTCAAATGGAGAAAATATGGCAAGAAGGCTGTCAAGAACAGTCCAAACCCAAGGTATAAAATATTTATTTATCAGAACCAGCAAACTATGATACATATCAAAGCATGTCTGATCTGATCATCAGAACCAAAAATTAATTAAAATGAAACTTAATGCAGCTGAATTCAGATTTGATGGCCAAAACCAAACTGAGTCTGGAACTGGCATGAGGTAAATAATTCGAAGTTTGACTGAACTCAAACCTAAAAAAAACCAGAAATTGTTGAATTGTCTCATATGAGTGCTCCAAAATAGTATGCTTAGTCAGGATCAATCATCATTGATTTAAGTTTCTGTCAGAACATTTATGTGAAAAATTAGTTCCTAATTTTTGGCATACAAATAATTTCAGAAATTATTATCGCTGCACAATGGAGGGCTGTAAGGTGAAGAAAAGGGTGGAAAGAGAGAGAAATGATCCAAGCTATGTTATCACCACATATGAAGGAGTGCACAATCATCTCTCTCCTGGGACTGTTTTATATGAAAATTACAATTATTTTCCTTACCGTGGCGACTTCATGGAGTGATCAAGCATCTTATTCGTTATGATATCAATTACATATACTCCTTTTGTTTATGTTGAGGCTGCTTTTGTTTCTTACGCTTTTATGAGGCAGCATGTTTCACACGACTCTGTTTTTGGGGCTGCCATTTGTCCTTGCGGCCCCATTCTATTTTTAAGAAAAGAGAATAGATATAATTTTGTTTTAGTTGATGTGTTTATTAATTTTGTTATAATTTATTTTCAAAAATAATGTGAGTTTATTTATTTGTTTCATTTTTATAAAATTATAGATTAGCAAGGTGTATTTTTGTTTCATCTGATAATAATAACAATAAATCTAAATAAGCCATCAATAAAAAAATATAAATTGCATATGTTCTCACGAATACAATAAAAACACAACTAATAAATAAAATAAACAATGTTCTTACTAATACAATAGAAACATCTAATACATTAAAAACACAAATTTAACTCCTAAAGAAACATTCAATCCATTAATTGCTTTTCAACCTACAAATTTACAAACAAAAATTATTGTTAAATCTAAATTATTTCAATAATTTATTTAAAGTTGAAATTGAATAATAAAATAAACATTGTATCAACCTCGAGCATCTCGAGCAGCTCTGTTGCGTATTTTCTATGTATCTCGGTTGACTTGGTGTCATCTTCTCCTCCTATTTAGTAAGTCCAACCACATCGGAATCCTGTTGTGCCGTCTTCTACCCAAAGTAACAAGCCTATGTTCTGAAACAAGGACAGGACCCTCGTGTTCAAACCATTCTGACTAATTTTCATACACATGTCATTCACATCTCCATGTGTTGATTAGTGTCTGGATGTGGTAGTAGTGACTTATAAAACTATTAGAGTTGATGCTTCGGAGACGGCACACAGACAGAATATGAAAACACGGTATTCTATCTAATTGAGGCTTCTGGCATGTTCCTCCTTGATAACAATCTTGTATTTAAAATTGGCCTTGGTAAACCAGCGAGAACCGTCAGACATGTAAGCGTGAACTTTCTCTTCTGTTGTAGTTGATCACTCAAAAGAGAGCGATGTTTCTTTTAATATTTATAAACTCGAAAATGCTATCGGTTCGGACTGCAAGCGCACAATCCTATCGAGTAGTATATTCGAGGTCGATCCACAGGGAATATTGGTTCAGAGTTTTGAGCGATTGAATCACAATCTTTCGAAAGGCTAGACAAAATCTGAAAATTAAGAGATGTTGTTGTGATAAATGTAAATTAGGAAGCAATTAAAAGTAATTAAAATAAAGATAGAGATGAGAATTCCTAGGGTTTCGGCACACCATTGCTACTCAATCCGCTTTGACAATATATTCCTGTTGCGTCTGATTTCCTGTTGTTGTTTTATGAAAGACACCACATAGGTCACTGCGATTTATGTTACGCAAGAATGACAGATCTTTCATCGAGATTCTATATAGGACACTGCGAGTTTTCTTACGCAAATGACTGATATCTTAAATACACAAGTTACTACACAGATCACTGTGATTTTCCTTACACAAGTTGTGGTTTCTCCGCTAATGTTTTCTTCACATAAACCTAATAGCTCTCAACGAGACTAATTCATACAAATAGTTTCTCTTACCATTAAAGCACTGTTACTACCCTAACGGATTAAACTAGATCATTGAAGTTAGATGAAGAAATAGTAAATCACAAAATCATTTCAATTCAACAACAAGAAACCATAATCAACAGAAATATATATATCAAAACATCAAGAGTAACAAGGTTTACTTTCTAGCCCTAAGAAAATGAACTTAGCCGCGGAACGGCATGGTTACAAGCACTCCTCTCTTCTCTCTTTAATCAAATCTTACCCTAATTACAAAGATAAGTTATTCTTCTGCCCATGGACCTTATATAGGAGTGGAGGGACGTCTGGAGGTTGAGTAGGGGCTAAGAAACTGATCTGGATACAGCTGTCGGTAGTTATTTCCCAAGGGACACCTTCGGTTACGGACCGTATCACCTGATACGGTCCGTATTGAGACCTTGTCGCTGAGGGTTTTAGTGCTTCTCACTCTATCTCCTGGTCTGTGCTAGGCTTGGTCCGTATTAGGTAATACGGGCCGTAACAGGGACTTCGTCGATAAGCGTCGCTGATCCGATTGTCCTGATTCTTGCTCCTTTTGGTGTAAAATAGTCTCAAAATATGTTTTCTGTATTAAAACATAAAGAAGGGTGACAATAGCCTTTTTCTCTAATGAATTAAACATAAGTGTGAGAAAATATGTAAAACCTAAGCCAAAACCCTACGTAAATCATTATTATTTTGACTCTGATCAGCAGTTACCTCAAAATCGTTAAAGTTGCCAAACCCCCCAAGCATCTTCAAAGTATTTGGCCTCTCGAATCGTTTGTTAATAAGCTACGAACAAGCAAAAATAAATGAAGAAATGAATTTATTTAAATGAAATTATTAAAAATAAATGAAGAAAAAACTAAACCTAAAAATACCTTATGAACACGACACGAGAACAGTTTACCTTGCAATGCTTCATGTTCTGCTTTGGCCCTCATTTGTGCAAATCATGAGACCGATTTGTAAAACGTGTCCTCAATTATTGCGGCCACCAGTAACTTACGAGATGACCTGAAGGCATTATTTAGTGACCCAGAACCGTTTGTAGTCATAACCCCCCAACAGTAACCCCCGTCGAGTGCTTGAAATATCTTCCATGGCTTTGGACACTCGCTCTCATTTTGATCCAAATACTTACCCACACCGTCTAGCCAATTGAGAGCATTGTCACATGACCTCCTTATTGCTTCCATTCCTTCCTCGTATCTCCTCATCTTCTTCTTAGCCACACATATCCTGAAAAACTTGATGGCCTTATTACTGCAATGGTTCTTCTTCATGTTCTCAGCTATGTGATTAGCACAAAGACGGTGAACGCATTCATCCTCATCCTCCTCGTTCCAACCCAAATCATCTTGTCTGAACATCTTCTTGGTACCCTTTCCCCTATCATAAAGACACACGCGAATCTATAGCGAATTACATTGCGCCGCAACCATTGTATGAGCCACTCACATTCTTCGAAGTTCTCAATAGGAGAAGCTGGTTTTCTGCATCATACCCGGTTGCAAACAACAACTTAGTTGTATTAAACAATCAATCAAATAAATTAAACAAATTAAATTAACTAAATTAAATAAATCAAATAAATTAAATTAATTACCTTTGTATCGGCCTGACAGGAAACAAGCATCAACGGTGATGACCAGTCTGAGCAGTGTTATGACTCAAAAGAGAAAATAAAGAGCGCAATTGCCAGGTTTCACATTCAGTGCAACAAAGATATTTAGAATACACACAGTGACAAGACCAAATAAGGTTCAAGTGCAAGGACAGTAGATGTGGCTGATACATATATGTTGTTGCCACTAGTTACGGTGAACAATGGCATGTCTCTAGATGCCCAACAAAACATTCATGTCACACCTATGCGATAAGAATAGATCATGCACAATTGTCAGCTGCTATGGTCACCGATTGCATATCGGCTCATGTGAGGAACGATGTTGATTTAAGTATCCAAGCCTTCAGGATCGCTGTTGCTGAAAGATACAATGGTCAGATACCGGCGTACAACAAACTGTGGCGTGGACGGGAGTTGGCAATTACCCAATAATGAAGTTGATCCTTAAGAAAATTGAGACAGCTTGATGCCTTTCTAGCATCTGGAAACAAATTTATAGTAAAATAGAGGCCACAACGACAACCGTAACGATAGATGGCAGTCCTATTCTTGAGGGTCGTAATGACAAATAGTGGATTGGATAGATATATATGGAATTCTGGTGGATTAGTGTTTTTTAAGGAAAAGTATTAATAAAGATTGACAAACATGTGATTGACAAACCTATCATATTAAGTTAAACTCTTTCGCAAATCACAATTTAATTCATAAGGGGTTTTGTAAGAGATTAAACAACAATGCACTTTCATGTGCCTTTCATACACTGTCGAAACATTGGGTTTGAAATATGATTTAATTTTCAGAACATGTTTTGCATGTTGTTGGACAGCTTGTGACTCATCTCACTATGTACAAAGTAATCCACTACTTCACATGAAGCAACAACACAACAATTAAAAAACATATCACAACCATCAACATACAAAGTACAATTAATACTACTAGCTGTTTCTTGAGAATCAAAGATACTTCTGCCACATTTCGATATGTTGCATCTTGTTAGCAATGTTGCATATGAGAATTTAAACTTACGTTACTGAAATTGGCAGTGTTGTCACACCAGCCCATCCATTGATTGCATTCTGGACATGTATAAAATTTCCTCTCCGGATTCTTTCTAGGCATCGAAAGCATCACAACAGTTGGCTTAAGACATATATTGCAATAAGGATCTAATGAATAACGGCTATTTTGGCTATTCATTTCGCCTATACAAAACGAAAAAAATAACATTAAATAACTAATCCCTAGTTTAAATTATTCCCTAATTTAATAAACCATTCAAAATAACGATTAAAATAAACAGAAAATAAAGGAGAGAAGAGTGATCTAGCATACAAATGACCCGGGAGAGGAAATGCTAACTTCTTAGTCCGTCAATTTTGGAAAGTTGATTTTCGCAGTGATCAAAGGGTTGGGGACAATCGACCTAGGATTTACTGGAATATATATATAACATCACCACCATCGGTTCAATATATGGAGCAGATAGTGTATACTAAAACTGATGTTCTAATTATTTACAGTGTTGCCCCTGAGAATATATGTCATCGGTTCAATATGGTAACGAGTTGTTATTGCTTTGTACTAACACCAACTGCTCATGTAACACAACAAATGGTAAAAGTCACCCCCTCAATGCCATCGTCAGTTAAGCCAAACTGATGTCAAAGAGTTACTCAATACTAACTGTACTTAAAATATACTCGATGGCAAAGGAGGGGGGTCATCACGCCATCGGTTGGTTAGACCGAACAGTCGGTAAAAAATTCAAATTAATTACAGCGCTGCCCCTGGTTACATACACAATCCGTACGGAAGGACATCAGATGATAAATGGGTGATAATAAATGTGTTTTTTGTTAATAGTGTACTCAAAAAATAAAAAAAGAATTATTAATACTTACAAGAATAAAAATAATTAACAATACAAATTTGTTTAATAATAGAAATCTTTAATATGATTCAAATCAGATTATAAAAAAAAATTGGGGATCGGGGTGACAGCTTTAGGACTGATATATTGCCGATATTTTTATTAAAACCCCCAAATAAAAACAAATTATCAAATCTGCTCCCACCCCAACTTTATTTTTATTTCTACCCTAACCGCCCGTGGGCTGGGCGGTCCAGTTTCCCCACCTGACCGCCCAGCAACCGGGCGGTCCACTTTTCAAACCTGACCGCCCAGGGGCCGGGCGGTCCACTTTTCAAACCTGACCGCCCAGGGGCTGGGCGGTCAGCTATTAATTTTTTTTATTTTTTATAAGGGGTCCGCCCCCCCCAGCAGACCGCTCTCTTCTCTCTTTCTTCTCTGCCTCCAGCCCAGCTGCCCCGCCGCCCGAAACCACACCCCAGCCGAACCCCACTCTCTCTCTCTTTCTCTCTCCCTCTCTCCCTCTCTTCCTCTCTCTCTCTCTCTCTCTCCCTCTCCCTCTCTTCCTCTCTCTCTCTTCCTCTCTCTCTCTCCCTCTCTTCCTCTCTCTCTTCAAATCTGCCATTCTCTCTCTCTCTCTTCCTCTCCCTCTTCCTCTCTCTCCCACCCGAACCCTAATTTTCGGCCATCTCGACGACAATCCGATTATTTTTGGGTAAGTTTTTAAATAATTTTTTGAATTTATATTTTGTATCTTGTATTGGCATTGGAACGATTGGTAGAATTGAATTGTTAATTATCTTGTGCGGGTTGTTGATTTTCCCGACACGATTGAATTGTTCAAAATTAGAGTTTCGAAAATTAGAGTTTGTAGTTTAGGAGTTTAGGGTTGACAAAACTGAAGTTTATAAATTAGGGTTGAATTGTTAATTATCGTGTGCGGGTTGTTGATTTTCTCGTCGCGATTTAATTGTTAAATTAGGGTTGAATTGTTAAATTAGAGTTTATGATTGAATTGTTTAAATTAGGGTTGAATTGTTAAATTAGAATTTAGAGTTGAATTGTTTAAATTATGTTGAATTGTTAAATTAGGGTTTAGTGTTGAATTGTTAATTTAGGGTTTAGGGGTTTGATCACTCAAAGAGAGCAATGTTTTTTTAATATTTATAAACTCGTAAATGCTATCGGTTCGGACTGCAAGCTCACAATCCTTATCGAGTAGTATATGCGAGGTCGATCCACAGGGAATATTGGTTCAATGCTTTGAGCGATCGAATCACAACCTTTCGAAAGGCTAGACGAAACCTGAAATTTGAGAGATGTTTGTTGATCAATGTAAATTAGGAAACAATTAAAAGTAATTAAAGTAAAGATAGAGATGAAAATTCCTAGGGTTTTGGCACACCATTGCTACTCAATCCGTCTTGACAATATATTCCTGTTGCGTCTGATTTCCTGTTGTTGTTTTATGAAAGATAACTACAAAGGTCACTGCGATTTATGTTACGCCAGAATGACAGATCTTTCATCGAGACTCTACTCAGGACAATGCGATTTACTTTATGCAACTATCGGGTCTCTTATCTCCCAAATTACTACACAGATCACTGCGATTTACCTTACGCAAATGATGGAATTAAAGCTAATAGATCTCAATGAGGCTAACTCATCCAAATAGTTTAAAGAGTTATTAAAGCACTGTCACTACCCTAATGAACTCAAACTAGATCATTGAAATTAGATGAAGAGATAATAAATCACAAAAGCATATTCGATACAACAACAAGAAACCATAATCAACAGAAATATATATATCAAAACATCAAGAGTAACAAGGTTTACTGCCTAGCCCTAAGAAAAAGAACTTAGCCGCGGAACGGCATGGTTACAATCACTCCTCTCTTCTCCCTTTAATCAAATCTAACCCTAAGTACAAAGATGCCAATTCTATCTGCCCAGGGGCCTTATATAGGAGTGTAGGGACGTGTAGAGGTTGATTGGAGGCTAAGAAATCAATCTGGAAACAGCTGTCGGCAGTTATTTCCCAAGAGACGCCTTCGGATACGGACCGTATCAGGTAATACGGTCCGTAATGAGACCTTGGCGGTTATGGTTGTAACTTCCTGCGCCATCTTCTGAGTCTGTGCTATGTCTGGTCCGTATTAACCAATACGGGCAATAACCAAGACTTGGTTGAAGGCATCTCTGATCCGATTGACCTGATTCTAGCTCCTTTTGATGTGAAATTGTCCCAAAACCTGTTTTCTACAATAAAACATAAAGAAGGGTGACAGTAGCCTTTTTCTCTAAAATATTAAACATAAGTGTGAGAAAATATGCAAAATCTAAGCCAAAACCCTACGTAAATCATCATCATTTTGACTCTGATCACGCCTCCCAACTTGAATTGTTGCTTGTCCTCAAGCAACGACATCCCAGCTAGTCAAAGATCCGGTCTAGGTTAAACCATACAATCTCAAGGACTTGTTTAAAATTTAATTGGAACTTAGGTTTGGTACAATTGGCATGACAATAAAAATTTAGAACTCTAAAATATTAATGATCTCTCCCTTGAACAATTTATTCACCCCATGATTGACCTCATTATGCTAACCCTAGAATAATTATTATCAAACAATCTAATTCACAAATATCCTTAAAGTTGAGAGTATTAATTTCCCCTTCTATTATAAATGGATCCCTTCCAATCAATAGGAATTCTAATGATATAAATTTTGATTTTCCTTCCCAATTGATTGGAGCAAAGTATGACAACTAAGTGTGTTGGTACTTGTGACTATTTTTCAAAAATTAAATATGTACAAAAATTAAAATTTGGGAGGTTTTCTCGAGCCTATTGGTAACCAGTCTTGCGTAGGCACCCGTACTCTTTTTATCCTCCATCTTTTATTCTATTTTTTTCTTTTTCTATATTTTCTATTTTTTTTTTTTGGATTTTTCTCTTTTGGATTTTTTGTATTTTTCTATTTTTGTGAAAAATAAAATAACATATTTTTGTGTCACAAGCACCATGATTACACACAATTTCAAGTATTCATTCATACAAGAAATTATTGCATAGTTTCGCTAGGGTATTCTAAAACACTATCAAATTTAAAAAAACTTTGCAAAAATAAATTACTCAAAATAAAATTCTAGGTTTTGCATTTTTGATCAACTCTCATGGTTAGCAATTAATTGTTCACTTTGAAATCATAAATAATTAGAATTCTGAATTTTTAATATCATGGCCAATTGTCTAAACCTTAGCCTAATTAAAATTTTAAAACAATTCCTATTTGATTAACCTACTCCTAATAAAATTGCAAGCTAGCTAAAAAGCTCAATTTAATCATTCTAGGATTTTTGGTAAAGCCTCCAACCCTAGTCAAAAATTGAGTAAAACTACTAGCACCTAAGAATTTAAAGTTGCGAAAATTTTAAAGATACAAGGTCAATTTACCTCCTACCCCCCGAATAAAATTTAGCATTGTCCCCAATGCCTGAGAGATAAAAATAAAGGAAGTAATAAAGTAAAAAGACCGGGGAAAGATACAACTCACTGCACCTCAATCATGAGGTGGTGGAGGTGGTGGTGGGTGCTGGATCTCCTCATAGAATGACGGGTCGAAGAGTCCGTATGGTGGTGGCTGGTACTCGAATCCGGAGTCGAGAGCATACTGGTAGTACTGCTGTGCCATGTAGCGCGTCTGCTGGATCTCGCGCCTACTCTCGTCTACACTCCTCCGGACCTCCTCCATGCTGTTTCTTATTTCACTAACCTCTTGTTGAATGGTTGAGCTGTTGTGTTCCATTTGTTGGGTGGTCTCACCCGTTGTCAAGGTAAGCTCGTTGAGGTTAGAGTCCATCCAATTTACCATTTGGATGAACTGGTCAAGCTCTGCTGAAGGGGCATCAGATGGTGCCGCCCCTGAAGACTCGGCTCTCGCGGCCGATGTATCTGCCTCCCATTCTCTCTGTTGCCGAGCAATGTTAGCCTGATGTTGCGTTGCGGCTTGGCTCTCGATTACATCAATGTAATCTTGAGGTGGCTCATAATCGGGGCTTGCGTGGCGTGCCATCTTCCAAGAGGCCCTACTGCGGAGATTGAGATGTCGGAAAGGAAATTGGAGGGTTCCCTTTGGTGATTTGTAGAAGTAGGGACCTGGGTAGTGGCCAGTGACAATCTTCATGGCTTGGAGGCAAGGTATGTCAATTTGTGGTAGCCCGCTTGCCTCTTTGAAATGATTGATCGAGAGAGCAAGGTGGTTGGCTAAGATTGTGGCCACGAATCCAATGGAGATCTTTCCTTTATCTTTCTTGGAAAGGGCGACCTCACGGATTTGTTTGCAAAGGAGATGGCCAAGGTGAGGTCGCGCCGGTGTCGGCTCGATCATGCATTTGAGAAGGTAGAGTTCAGGTAGTGTTACCTTGGATGAACTCTCGCCTCTTGCGAAAATAGAGTTGGCGAGAATGACTTGCAAGAAGCGGATTTGGGGGTGGATGAGTCTGCTTGCCGGTCGAGTCGTATTCTGGTTGTCTTCTGTGATGCTATACCAGAATTCTCGGCAATCAGGAGAGTCGCAAGTGCCATTATCGGTGAGGTCGAAGATGGCACAGAAATCACTCATGGAGACAGTGTAAGGCACGCCAAGCATCTGGAAAGTGATAGAGTCTCTGTTGTATCTATAGGTCGCAACGAACTCCCTCATGAGAACCTTGTATACCTTGACTCCTTTGATCAGGTTTAGAAATTGCCATATGTGGATGCGGTTTGTGAGTTGTTCGGTTTGTGCAAGGAGGCCGAGTCGCTCGAGTGTGTCTGTGTCCATTGACTTGTGATAGATGACCTCCTTTGTCATCATCTTCTCGTAGGCTTGTTGGAATTGTGTGTGTGCGAATACGGGTTGGTATTCGGTTGGCCGGGCTTCCTCCATAGACTCGTCGGAGTCTTCCCCCTCAACATCGAAATCTTGAGTGTTGAACTCCTCTGGGTTATAGTCCGCATCCGAGACCGGTGTGTCTCTGACGGACTTCTGACTGTTGGTACGAGAGGACGAGTGGTCGGAGGATTGCGGTTGTGAACTCGAGGACCGGGAGGACCGGCTAGATGAGCTCTTAGGCGAATTGCTCGGGCCGGCACCTCCGAGGACTTTCCTGGCATTCCTTGTAACTGCCCCTAAAATATTTTTCATTTTTGGAGCCATTTGTTCAATCTAGATACCTCTGTTACGGACCGTATTGGGCAATACGGTCTGGTTACGGACTGGTTGGTTGGTGAATTTAGCCAAGTACCGGACTGGTTACGGACCGTATTGGACAATACGGACCGTATTAAAAGGGTTTAAAGGAAAATTGCTAAGTACTGGACTGGTTTTCTGGTAAACAATTGCGGACCGTATTGGTTCAATACGGACCGTATTGGTTCAATACGGACCGTATTATACTGGTAAAAATCGGGATTTTGACAGAAACCTAATAAAAAAATTTTTATGATTTTTTTGTGATTTTTGCAGAGATTAAACTAAGTTCTAGACTAATGTAATAGAGAAACTAAATTAAAACAAATGAAAAATGAAATTAAACTTTGAGATTGAAAAGGGGTTTAGAAAAACCGAAAAATTGGAGAGGTCGATTCGATTAGCCGTCGGATACAGACCCGATACGGGCCGTATCAGTTGAGGCGCGGAGAGGAGAGCAGGCGGCGATTTCAATGGCGAATGGGGTGTGAGTGGTGATGGAGGTCGGCGGCAAGGATGGAGCTCGGTTTTGGGCACCAATGGAAGAGAGGGAAGGAGAAGGGATAGAGGGGAAGAGAGTGGAGAGAGAGGAAGAGAAAGGGGTTAAAGGGTTTAGACGAAATTCGGTTAATGATTTAAGAGACGTGAATCGCGCGGGATTTCAAACGTCTCTTCTTAACGGGTTCGGATTTCCCGAATTGGCTTTTATTACGGACCGTATCAGCCAATACGGTCCGTATTAAGCCTGTTAAGTTTAAACCCAATAACCGTCAAGTCTTAACTCCTTTGAATACGGCCGTATCAGCCAATACGGTCCGTATTCACCACTTAATTCCTGCTTCTTACTCTATTTTTCCTCGTATCCATTGGCAAGATCTGTACCAGCCAATACAGGTCGTACCAGAGAATATTTTCCCTCTTCCGGGGTGCCGTTTAATCGAGCCTTCCTTCCGGTATGCCTACCTGATCATAGGAAAAAGGTGGGTATGAGTTGTTTCTTTGTTTAAGTCCTAATTAAATTGGAAAAATAATTAATTATGCTAAAGTATAAAAATGGCCTTGGGTTGCCTCCCAAAAAGCGCTTGTTTTAAGTCATTAGCTTGACTTTGTGTCGCATCAGTTTCTTCCAGATGCCTTCCCGTCAATGCAAGCGGGTTGCTTGTCGGGTGGTTCGTTTTCAGCGTCTTCTGTGGTTTTATCATCACTGTCCTTCTCGAAGAAGTCAATTGGTGTTTGAGGTCCGGGGTCGAATGTTAGGCTCACACCGAGTACTGCTTCAACCTCGTCCAGTCTTTGAGAAATTGCATCGAGTTCTTCGCGTAGGTTTCTGATTAGTGCTATGGCTAGGAGAGAATAATTCCTATGGGTTGCGATATTAGGACTTTTGTTCAGATCATCGGTTTGTGTTGTCACGGAGGTCGGGTGGACCTCACTGTTATCTTGTACAATAAACAGTCTTCCCACTTCTTCTTCGTGTGCCATTTCTTCGATGTCTCCTAATTCATTCATTCGCAATTCATCATTGCCATCTTCATCCATTGTTTCCAAATTGTAGACAAGATTTATGTCAGGAGGGACTTTAACCTCATTCATGCTGAAGATCATTTTGTTCTCGCCAACATTGAGTGAGATTTTTCCATTCTTAACATCGATCATTGCCCCACATGTGGCGAGGAATGGCCTTCCAAGGATGATTGGAATATGCTCATCTTCTTCCATATCGATTACCACAAAATCTGCTGGTATCCAAAATTTACCGACTTTGATTGGAATATCACGCAACATTCCCTCAGGGTATCGAATTGATCGGTCAGCCAGTTGCAATGAGATCCGTGTTGGTGATAGGTCCCCACATTCCAGTCTATCAAATACTACCTTAGGCATTAGACTCACGCTTGCTCCCAGATCACATAAGGCTCTCTTAAAATCGGTTGTGCCAATGGTGCATCGTATTGAGAAACTTCCCGGATCTTTCAACTTCATCGGTAATTTGCTTTGCACGAGCGCACTGCATTCCAGATTGAGTGGAACTGTTGAGAGTTCTTGGAGTCTACTTCGATTTGAAAGAATCTCCTTCAGAAATTTAGCATACGAAGGTATGTTTGCAATTGCCTCAGTGAAGGGGATTGTGATTTGTGGTTGCTTGAGTGTCTCCTTGAATCTCGCGAGTTGCTGCTCCATCCTGTGCTTGGCAGGCCTTGGAGGGAATGGCAGAGGTGGCTTGTAGGGTGGTGGTGAAATGTATTCAGGTTCGGTTTGTCGCTCGTCTCCACCTACGGTGTCATTCTGCTCCTGAGTAAGGTCTGTCTGCAGTTCGAATACGGGCTGCTCCAGTGGTTGCGGCTCGTACTCTTCTGAATGCGGTGGCTCTGCATGCATCTCATCGGAAGTTTGATCGGGCATGGGAGGTCCCTGATAAGCTGTACCGCTCCTTAGTGTTATGCTCTTGCAAGTCTCTCTTGGGTTTTCTTCCGGTTGGCCCGGAAATTTGTCTTTTCCACGTGCGATACTTGAGAGTTCTCTTGTCATCTTAGAGACATTGTCTTCTAAGTCTTTGTTGCGGTTTGTTAAGGATTCAATCTTTTGTGCGATTTCGGCGTTAGCCTTCTCTTGCTTCTCTAGGAATCTCTCCATTAATGATGTGATGTCTGGTTGCTGCGGTTGATTGTATTGCCTTGGTTGGTAGTTCGGTTGAGGATTGTTAATCTTGGTTGAAAATTGGATTGTGGTTGGTAGTTCTGTTGGGGTGCAGCAGGCCTTTGATTGTTTGCATATGAGAGATTTGGATGGTTTCGGTTGTTCGGATGGTATGTGTTGTAGGCGGGCTGAGGTCGAAAGCTGTTATCGATTGCGTTTGCTTGCTCTATCTCTTCCTCAGTTTCCGTCACATTCATACATTCGGTCATCTCATGTGCTCCTCCGCAATAGCCACATGCTGTTGCGGCATTGACTGCTGCTACCGTTCGCTGCTTGGTCTGCTTGTTAAGTGCCATTTGCAGAGCATCAATCTTTGCGCTCAGCATGGAGATGTCATCTACTCGGTGCATGCCAGGTGTTGGCGCTGGCTTCTTTCGCTCAGGGATCCAGTAGTGTTGGTTGATTGCAATCTCTTCAATTAGGTTGTAAGCCTCGTCAGGTTCCTTGTTCATGATTGCTCCTCCTGCAGAAGCATCAATAGACAACCTATCGGTAGGGTTTAGACCATTATAAAAAGTTTGGACAATCAGCCATCTTTCTAGACCATGATGTGGACAACACCTTAACATATCCTTATATCTATCACATGCCTCACACAATGTTTCACCATCCCTTTGTTCAAAATTAGTAATTAGATTTCTAAACCTTGAAGTTTTGGATGGTGGAAAATATTTTGCAATAAACACATTAAACAATTGGTCCCAAGTTTGAATGGAATTGGCCGGTAAGGAAAACAACCATGCTCTTGCTTTATCTTTTAATGAAAATTGAAATAGCCTTAGCCTGATTGCTTCATCGGTAACTCCGTTGATCTTTATCGTCTCGCATATCCCTAGGAAAATTGACAAATGAAGATGTGGATCTTCATGTGGCAATCCTCCAAATTGCTGTTGCGAAACCATATTTATGAGAGCAGGTTTGATCTCAAAATTACGGTTTGTAACAGTTGGCGGGTTTATGCTAGAATTAGGATCATTCGCGCGCGGTACGCAATAGTCCCTTAGAAGTCTGGGTCTTGCTGCATCGTGAACTCCATTGTTAATCGGTGGGGTATCCATGTTGATCGTGAACTCCATTGTTAATCCGTCTTTCGAGGCCTTGCACAATGAACCGTTATTCCCCGGCAACGGCGCCAAAAAGCTTGATCACTCAAAAGAGAGCAATGTTTCTTTTAATATTTATAAACTCGTAAATGCTATCGGTTCGGACTGCAAGCGCACAATCCTTATCGAGTAGTATATGCGAGGTCGATCCACAGGGAATATTGGTTCAATGCTTTGAGCGATCGAATCACAACCTTTCGAAAGGCTAGACGAAACCTGAAATTTGAGAGATGTTTGTTGATCAATGTAAATTAGGAAACAATTAAAAGTAATTAAAGTAAAGATAGAGATGAGAATTCCTAGGGTTTTGGCACACCATTGCTACTCAATCCGTCTTGACAATATATTCCTGTTGCGTCTGATTTCCTGTTGTTGTTTTATGAAAGATAACTACAAAGGTCACTGCGATTTATGTTACGCCAGAATGACAGATCTTTCATCGAGACTCTACTCAGGACAATGCGATTTACCTTACGCAACTATCGGGTCTCTTATCTCCCAAATTACTACACAGATCACTGCGATTTACCTTACGCAAATGATGGAATTTGGTCATGCGTTTTGTTGTTCTGGTTTATGGTTTCCCCGCGAAGGTTTTCTTCACATAAACCTAATAGATCTCAACGAGGCTAACTCATCCAAATAGTTTAAAGAGTTATTAAAGCACTGTCACTACCCTAATGAACTCAAACTAGATCATTGAAATTAGATGAAGAGATAATAAATCACAAAAGCATATTCGATACAACAATAAGAAACCATAATCAACAGAAATATATATATCAAAACATCAAGAGTAACAAGGTTTACTGCCTAGCCCTAAGAAAAAGAACTTAGCCGCGGAACGGCATGGTTACAATCACTCCTCTCTTCTCTCTTTAATCAAATCTAACCCTAAGTACAAAGATGCCAATTCTATCTGCCCAGGGGCCTTATATAGGAGTGTAGGGACGTGTAGAGGTTGATTGGAGGCTAAGAAATCAATCTGGAAACAGCTGTCGGCAGTTATTTCCCAAGAGACGCCTTCGGATACGGACCGTATCAGGTAATACGGTCCGTAATGAGACCTTGGCGGTTATGGTTGTAACTTCCTGCGCCATCTTCTGAGTCTGTGCTATGTCTGGTCCGTATTAACCAATACGGGCCGTAACCAAGACTTAGTTGAAGGCATCGCTGATCCGATTGACCTGATTCTAGCTCCTTTTGATGTGAAATTGTCCCAAAACCTGTTTTCTACAATAAAACATAAAGAAGGGTGACAGTAGCCTTTTTCTCTAAAATATTAAACATAAGTGTGAGAAAATATGCAAAACCTAAGCCAAAACCCTACGTAAATCATCATCATTTTGACTCTGATCAGGGTTAAATTAGGGTTTATGGTTGAATTGTTTAAATTAGGTTGAATTGTTAAATTAGGGTTGAATTGTTAAATTAGGGTTTAGTGTTGAATTGTTAATTTAGGGTTTAGGGGTTAAATTAGAGTTTAGGGTTAAATTAGGGTTTATGGTTGAATTGTTAGATAAGGGTTGAATTGTTAAATTAGGGTTTAGAGTTGACAGAATTGGAGTTTATAAGTTAGGGTTTATAAATCAGGATTTATAAGATAGAATCTTCTGTTTATTGAAATGTAGTATGGTCAGATCTAGACGGGGACGTGCATGGGATGCCCCTTTGGAGACGGGGGAGAGTTCACATGATGCAGAGGCATCCGGTGTAGAGGCATCCGGTGCAGATGCTCTCTTTGGAGATTATCCCCCTCACCATCCTGACACATTTAGTCCTCTTCTGTGGACCCCACATGTCAGGCACCGTGTCTCACTAGCATCTATGGAGGTACGTTGGATTTGTATTCCTAATTTAAATAGCATTATTTAATATTACAGATAATTAGACGTTTATATTGAAATCATTGTAAAATGCAGGACACGACGATGATGACAGTGAGGCATCGCACCCCCGAGATACCATACGTCCGTCACCCGTTGATGGAGCAGTGCATCCTTCATCTCGGGTTGTATCAGTTGGCCACCATGCCTCACTGTGATATTGACCAGGCCCTCGTTTGCGGTCTGGTGGAGAGATGGCGACCGGAGACGCACACATTTCACCTTCCGGTTGGGGAGATGACAGTCACACTAGGTGACGTCAGCGCCTTATGGGGTTTACGGATAGATGGCGACCCCATCGGTGGTGTCTCAGACCATCCGGACCTGATGGACATGATACCGGATCTGCTGGGGGCCCATCCGAAGGACTTGCAGAAGAAGAAGAAGAAGAAGAAGAAGAAGAAGAAGAAGAAGAAGAAGAAGAAGAAGAAGAAGAAGAAGAAGAAGAAGAAGAAAAGGAGAGGATGAGGAGGAGTGCCGGTATTCCAAATACTGCATTAGTCTTGCGGCGCTCCGCAGTTACTTCCACCGGCGTAGGATCACCCCCGATACACGTGACGAGCAGACCGTTCTGAGGTAATCACAAACAGTTACAAATTAAAATATGTTATGGATTCACCAAAAATTGTAGTTATTTATGTCTCTAATTTATATTGCAGGTACGTGAGGGCGTTTGTCATGGATTTATGTGGCAGCGTCATGTTTGTCGATTCCAGCGGTGACGCTGTTCCGATTATGTTCCTTTCTCTGCTAAGGCATCCGGATCGACCGTCGAGGTGGAACTGGGGTGGAGCCGTGCTCGCCCACTTATACTGGGGCTTGTGTCATGCTTGTCTGGTAAGTTTGTACAAATATTTTAATTTTTTTATTACAAATATTAGGGTTCCATATTTACCAGAAGTGCACCGCATATCCAAAAATTAGGCGACGAACAAGCAGATTGCCGGACCGCTTCTTCTACTCTAGCAGTGGTCCTGGTCTCATATACCGGTGTGTCGGCCTGTTCCTCCAGCTCAGGCGGGGTTATGGATGGGAGATGACCCCGAGAGACGTCCGGGGTGCGGTGCCATATGGGCTACTCCCCACACATACGAGGACACGGGCAGGGGGAGGACCGTGGGTATTTCGTATGTCCGGGGTCAGCTCCAGATGCTTTACGAGGCGAGCATCACCTGGTACCCCTATCGTCTGTTCTACGATCGGGGCCTTCTGTGCCAGCTGACATTAGAGCAGAGATATCTCTCGTTTTATCGGAGGCCGTGCGTATGCTTCTGGATAGTTGAGTATCACTATCCTAATCGAGTGCCCCATCAGTTTGGCTTGGATGCCTATGTCCCTGATTTTCCAGAGTTGGGCGAGCAGCAGACCACCCAGCTGCACAGGTAACTACCCACTGCCTTATTGTTTGTCTATTTTATTACTTATTCAGCCATACACGTTACTAATTAATTTATATTGCAGCACTAAACACAACAAGCCCAAAGTCGATTGGAGCACGCGTTTCTTGGAGCATTACCAGCGTGCTGCATCACCCCAGTTTCACTTATGGACCCCGCCTCCAGCTCTAGATGCCCCTATGCTGGTCGGGCCTTGGAGATTGCGATATTTAGTCTGGTACCAGAGATGGGGCATGCCGACGGTTTATCTACAGGGGGACTATGGTTATGCTCTTCGACGGAGACACACGGGTGACGGATCTATGACTTACTTGCCTTTCGGCCCGATCCATACTCGTTCGGTATGTTTTAATGAAACTGTCATGCTTAAAAAATTGTAGTTATTTATTCATCTTCTAATAATAATAATGAAAATACATTGTGTGCAGATTTTGACCGCTATTAGAGGAGTGGCACACAGCTTGGTGTGCATGGCGAGAAAAAGTTGGAGAGCGATAGGATGTCAAATGCTCCAACACAGTGCACCGATCGTGGAGGACTCTGGCTGGGACGGGCGCCTCGTTGGTATGTTGCACGATGCTGGTGAGGACATCAATTGGCGCGAGATAAATGCCCCACCACCAGATCCGGAGCAGCCTAGAGCTCCTATCTACGCTGAGGAGATGCCACCACCTCCTACAGGTAAATAATATGTCATACAAATGATCATTATTAAGTGTCTTTCTAAAAGATCATTCTTATTAATTTATCTTTATTTCTGCAGATGATGACTCGGGTTGGGCGATCCACCAATGGGTGTTGAACAACAACGCGTGGAACGCGTACTACAACGAGCATGGAGTTCCAGTGCAGCATACCGAGGTAGCAAAAGTTCATTATTTAATTAATTTACTCGTTACTTCTATGTCTTTAATTTAACATTGTTTACATGCAGGATGAAGCCGCCGCCGACGCCGCCGCCGTTTTCTCATTGGATGACCTCACTGGAGATGAGGGCGGATGGGAGCCAGCTAGCTCCCACCGACCGCAGTATATGGAGCCCAGACAGCACGACTGCGAGGCCAGTGGGAGTGGGGCACAGACTGCAGATGGCTTTGCCGCAGCTATATTTGGCACACCACCTCCGGCCACGTATCCTCCTACTTGGGAGGCCGATCCGTGGGTGTTGCGTACACAGGCGGGGATCCATGGGGAGCATGCATTACACCTGGGGGCGGACCCATGGGCGCGTGAGGCCGTACACGATGACATGCAAGTGGATGAGGTTCACCAGAGGCGTCCGCCGTGGCAGAGAGAGCGCCATGCACCTACTAGGTTGGACCTCTTCGGACCTCGCCCTCGTCGTCGTCGTTAGGGTTTTTATATTTTTTTTAGTTTGATAGGTTTCTAGTATTTTAGTTTGGATTATTATATTTCGTGTTTGGACTGTTATGTTTCATTTTTAGACTTACCATTTAGATTACCTACTTTTATTGTTTATACTTACCATTTAGATTACTATTTAGATTACCATTTAGAAACATTTAAACATTAACAAACTTAATATAAAACTAATCAATTATATTAAAACTACACAATTACATAACATATAAAAATAATAGTCAATTATAAAAATATAATCGTCAACAAATAATAAATATATATCATACAATCTAATATAAAACATCCAAATAAATCATTACAACAATTTAATGTAAAATATTCAAACAAATCATTACAACAATTTAATATAAAACATTCAACCAAATCATTACAACAATTTAATATAAAACATTCAAACAAATTAAAACATAAAACCTTAAAAAAAATAAAAATAACAGAGGACCGCCCAGCAGCTGGGCGGTCAGGTATGAGGAGTGGACCGCCCAGCTGCTGGGCGGTCAGGTGGGGAAACTGGACCGCCCAGCTGACGGGCGGTTAGGGTAGAAATAAAAATAAAGTTGGGGTGGGAGCAGATTTGATAATTTGTTTTTTTGGATATTAATAAAAATATCGGGATATATTGCATCGGTCCCTTAAATATAATAGTCTCTATAAATGAATCGAATCATTGTTTCGGTTTTTCCATGAATCCAAAAAAAAATTTCAATCTTTCTACGAAACACTTAAATATTTATGATAGTTCTAAAAATAAAAAGTTCTGTCCTTTGTGCTCTATAGGGTGGCTGAGAACAGTATAATATAACAAGTCAATGGTATTGGTTTTATCGAGGCTGAGACTTTTGAGGTTTCTCTTGCTTTTAGCAGCCGAGTAAAATTAAAATGAAATATATATCAAATAATTTTGAAGTATTGAGTATTTAACAGTAGTAAATTTAGTGGATAATTGCATCTACAGCTACATCTACAGCTATATTTATAGACCTCTGTCTAATTATAAGTATGCCATTCAGTGGCTCTAACTGTCTAACAAACATAACAGAACAGTATATAGCTGAGACTAATCCTATTACACAAAGTAATAAATGCTACTGCCTAATAGACATCCTCTTGCCATCCATATTTTGACCCTTTTTTATGATCTGGGACATGCATGAATAATGTTGGAATCATTCCTTTTTGTATTTTATTAACCAGGTCAGGCTCTAGACTGTTCAAAAAGAAACTAGTGAGAAGTATAGTTTTGATTTTACCTTGCTTAAAACATATCCTATTTCTCTCATTCCTAGCAAACAGTCCCCTTTATGTAGTTAGTGTATTGAAAAGGGGCCGGGTCGGGTCGGTCCGGTCCAAACCCGCCCGGTCCCCGGGTTGACTCGGGCACGGGTTAGCCCGGGTCAACGGGTTGAGTCGGGGGGGGGGGGGTCGGGTTGGGGTCTGACTCGGCCGATCCTAACCCGGTCTAAACCCGGCGGGTTAGGTCGGGGCGGGTTAGGTCGGGTCGGGGGTCCGGTCCGGTTTTTTTTTTTTTTTTTTTCGGTTTCTGTTTTTTTTTTTCTGTTTCCAGAGAGGCAGAGACGTTTTTTTTTGGCATTTTTTTTCTTTTTTTTTTATTTGAACTCAATATATTTTTGTTATAACAAAATCAAATTAAGTTAAAACCGAATTTTGTTAAAACCAAATTAGTCTAAAACCAAATTATTCTAAAACCGAGATATACCGAATTAGTTTAAAACCGAATTATTTTTTATCTTTAAAACCGAATTATTTTAAAACAATAGATTTAAAAACAAAAGTTACCCTCCTCCTTTATTCCGGACTTGGGACCGGCTATGTAAAATAACATAGGCGGAGTTCTAACTTTTTTTTTTTGTTAGTAATTATTCTTTAAAATGAAACAATTGAAATATTTAGAAATTATAATTTAAAAAAATAACAATAAAGATTAAAAGATGTTAGAATTTTATACCGACACTACCTATCTAGTAGTTGTTGTGCATATACCATAGGTCGCTCTCTTGCTCACCGTCCGAATCCTCGTTAGGCTCAGGTCCCTCGGTACCGCTTTCTTGAGTGTCGACACCGGATGATGACGCTTCCAATCTCATGGCATGTTGCGTGCGATTTTCAGCATCAATCCAGTCTTTCAAGCACACAAGTCTCTCGAAAACATGTGCACCCAGCTTACTTCGTTTATCGGTAAGGATCCTGTTCGCCGAGCTAAAACAGGATTCAGAAGGGACGGTTGACACGGGCACGGCAAATATGTCGCGGGCCATCATCGCCAGTGTTGGATAGGCAGTTGCATTCCTCCTCCACCAATCCATGAAGTCAACTCCTTCATTTTCGGTGGTCCCCAAACAGTAGCTCATTAACTCGTTCGTGTTACCTTGGGATCCCATCGGGTCGTCATCATCCTGAAAATCGCCTAATAATCCAGTACTGCTGTGTGTGGATAGACTATTAAAACAATAGAAAAAAATTAGTGGACAAATAATGTAGATATTATAAATAATAAATATTAAAAGCATATGTATATTTATATTCATACCTCACGCCACCGGTCGGAGGCGGTTGGTCGGCATTTCTTCTTTCGCTGTATATGGCAAACATGTCATCCAATGCCTTTTGTACGCGGGGCTCCTCGTCCCTCCAGTTTAATTTTAGATTTCTCTTGTAGGCTTGAAGTATTTTTACCGTGAACTTCTTCTTGTATGCCGGATGGAGGCAGTTTGCGAGAACGGTCAAGAGGGGTACCTCTTCCCAATATTTAAGAAATTTTACCTTCATGGCTGCTACGATCGGATGGAGAGGGGAATCCTCACTATCCCTATCTTCCATATCACGGTACACCTTGGAAATATAGTAGAGATGGTGCAGCAACTCATGTGCCGTCGGTGTGTACGAGCAAGATAATTTCACGGTTGCGGTGAAAAAGGTTCCAAGGAATTGTGCAAGCATTATTATTAGCTGCCATTCGGGGTCAGTGAGTTCCAAAGCTTGTCCTTCGTTCGTCGATCTCAACATCTCCCCTATAGCCGTCTTGTAAGGAATGCATTGGTGCAGCATCCTGTAGGTGGAATTTCAACGGGTGTCTATATCCCAAGGTACCCTCATTTTACCCAAACCTATTCTTTAGCACAAAGCTGTGAAATTTTGTTTTCTTTCTTGGTTTGAATAAATATGGGCAAGACCTCCCTTGAATTTAATTATCAAGTCCTTTACGGCTTCTACCTTAAGACCATCTTTTACGGTAATGTTTAGTATATGACAAGCACACTTTTGGTGAAACAGTGCACCATTCATGATTGGATTTAGGGACCAGATGAAATGATCGATGGACGCTACATTGTTGCTAGCATTATCGAACGAGATAGAAAAAATCTTGTTCCGTAAATCCCTTTTTAGATTATATTCTTGTAAAACCTCAATAATTGAATGGTAAATAACTTGTGCAGTGTGCGGGGACTCTAACACCCGAAAACTTAAAACCCGTTTTTGTAAAACCCAATTCTCATCGATCCAATGACCGGTAATACAAGAGTACCCTGGGCCGTGTTTACCGGCAGTCCATATATCGGAGGTAATGGAGACATTATAATTGGCATATTCAAATGTAGCTAGTAGGTCGTTTTTCTTTTGGATAAACTGGTTTTTCATTTCACATACCATTTTTCTATGATGGATTTTCTTATACAATGGTTGAGCTAACCCCCGAATGCAGAGCCGGGCAAAACTACTACAATTACCCATACTAATTGGTTGTTCCTTGTGGGCAATATATCGGGCAAATTCTTCAAGCATTATTTTTTCATCATATCTTTGGTGGGTTCTACTACCATCCGGGTTCATAAGGGTTTGAACTAACCGCGGGTCCGCATGTTCTTGCGGTAGCTCACCCTTTTTCGCATGACCATCGGCATGTTTCTTAAATGTGGACATACCATTTGCAAGTTTATACTCGTAAATAACCTTGCAATTGTGTACCTTACATTTTAGAGTATGGACAACTCCATTCGCATGAAAGGTCTTTTGATAATACCGCCACCAATCGGCCTTGTATTCGGGCACCTTGGTTTTTCTCTTCTTCGGTGGTTCGATGGGAATGGGTGCAACAACTTCGACTTGGGTTGCGGGGACAACTTCTTCTTGTATTTCCGGGACACTTGTCGAGGGACCGCTTCCTATAGGGGCGGTGTATTGAGTCGATCCTGTAGAAACCGTACCTGCTCCATATGAAGGGTTAGAATAATAGTAATTAGGTGGTGCCATTTGGGATGGATTTTGTGGATAATAGTTAGGATATTGTTGATGATAAATAGGTGGTGGTATTTGGGAGGGATTTTGTGGATACGGCGGTTGCATTTGGGAGGGATTTTGTGGAAAAAAGTGGTGGTTCTTGTTGTTGAATCCTACTTTCTATTGCGTCCATATTTTGATGTTGACCATCGGGCGTAGGGTCGAAAAAAATCGGCGGAAGCTCTATGCATCCATTCGGGTTCCATTTGTTCTACATATAAAATTAAATTCATATCAAAATAAATCCGAAATTGTGTAACCTATTTAAATGTAAATATAAATTCAATATAATTAGATTAAATGTAAATTAAATCTAAATTACGTCTAAAATAAATCTAAATTAAATCTAACATAAATCTAAATTAAATATAAATTAAGTAATTAAAAGAAAAAGAAAAAAAAAAAACAAAAGGCTCTGGCCGAACTTCACATTGGTTCATTGGCCGAACTTCACATT